>JBAIZZ010000012.1:595424-820488 GCA_037355905.1 Heliconius aoede
TGCCTACTTCTAATTCCAGCTCGCAAAAAAAACCCTGGTCTTATTTTAACACAGACGTCAAGTATTACTTTTGTTCCGGCGTGTCCTAAAGCGATAATTACTTTCACTAGTTCCTATGTATACTCCGCTTAACACACTTTTAACGAGATGGCATTCATTTTCTATTAAAAAAATTAATTGCTTTCACTTATATGTATCACGTACACGTAAATGTCAAAGTATTTAAAGAAAATCAACTTCACGCTGTATCCCCCTCACAGCAGCGTAGGCAGAGGGAGCTTAGTGTTAAACACTCCGTTCTCCACATTCCGCCGTATCCTGGAGGCATTGCGTGCTGAGTGGCGGAGCTCAAGGTCGCGCTTTGCCTCGACACCAGAGCGAAAAAGTGGAAATATACATTTAAATAATTATTTCATGTCCTCGAGTCGGAATCGAACCCATAACTATTTACGTTTACTGCGACTTCTTGTGTCCCTGCGCCACGATTGGCCTCAAAGTAAATAAATGTAATATAATAAAGGCATCTTATATTAGTTCAATATACGAATTTTTTACATATAGTTTTATGCTGTCACTCTAGTATACCGCTTATTTAGGTTATTATACAATAGGTCAATTAGAAGTAGTTACGTGAAAATGTAAAAAAAAAGTAAATTAAGACATGGACTTGAGCTGTAAATGCCAAATTAATAAAATATAGATGTTTATTTTTGAAAAATAAAATATTCTAAATCTTACTAGTATAAAAATCACCTTTTCAATCAATCTTTTGGGTTTGTTACAACTTTTAAAAAATAGTTTGTTATTTTTTGACATCGCTCAAGGAGAACGGTGAAGGTCTCGTAGACGTCTGAAGTGCTACTATATATATACATAAAAATAATTTTCTAATTTTGTTTGTCATATAAATATAAAATTTGTTTCAGTTTTTTATAATATTAAGGTTTTTTTATAAAGGTATATCTAAGCATTACTTATATTATAAAGCTCTAGAGTTTGTTTGGTTCGGGGGTCTCAGGTGTTACGGGTAAATTAATTTAATTTAAAAAGTTCTTATTGTATTAGATAATCCACTAATCGAGGAATAGGAGGATATTAATTTCAAATAATTATAATAATTGTACACAATTCATCTAATAATTTCTCACTAAAGTTACATACCCAATTAACGTTACATGTGTACTGGCGATCTTATCACTATAAGTAATTTCTTACAGACAACTATTTTAATAAGACAGTATATCATACGATAGAAAAGAATATGCATATATTTTTCTACCTTAACAACGATATTTTTATATACGGTTAGAAGCTCTTTTTATTTTCATTCCTGTGAATTCAACCCCATAAAACTGAGCTTATTGATTTTCTTACCCCGTATTAATTTCTATAGAGACTTGAAATTTAGTTTTATTATTTTCCTTGTGACCATTATGATTGTCTATTGGAATACATCACAGAAGCATTAAAAATCATTGAACTACTCCAGAAATACTATCTCGATAAGGTAATACTGCTGAAACAAAAAACTCTACATACATTTTAAAGTATGCTTATATAAATATATTTAATAACATGATCATATATTTTTTAACTATCCACTATAAAACTATAAAAAATATCAAGGGTATTGAAAAAAAACATCTGTTAATAAATACTATACTTAACTTTATTAAAATATAGTTTTAATTACACGTCCAGATGAGTTATTTTTATTGAAAAAAAACTATATATTATATATAAAAAATATTTTAAGCGTAACCCGGGCGAGCTGCCTGTTTTTTTTAATAGGTGACAAGAAAAAGATATAAAAAATTCTGTCACATAAAGCTGAGATATCTCAGCACGTTTATTATACGCGCATAAGTAACAAAGAACTTATGAACTCTCAGCTCTCGTGTCGATTGTGCTCACTCTACGTCGTGAACGGCGTGACCTGAATTAAGATATGATTTGTTTTTGCCACAGTTTACAGGTTTATATTATAGCTCAGTTTTTGTTTATTTTTACATCACTCAGTTCATGTATATGGAAATATCTAAAATAGTGGCAATATAATCGGTGAATATACATATCTATATATATACTCATAAGAAAATCGTAATAGGGCCCGGTCTGTACTTGGAAGATATATAAAAAAATGTTATTGGGGACCTTTACTAACCTAACAGAACCCAAAATAATGATTTATAAATTTTTTTTATGCTTAAATCGGTGTAGGCAAAGCGCGGCGTTGAGTTCTGCCACTCAACACGCAATGCTTCCCAAACGTGGCTGAAATTGGGGAACGGAATGTCTTAACACTAGGTTTCCTCTGCTTACCCTGCTATGTGCGGAATACAGCGCGAAGCTGATTTGATTTGTTTTTTCTGTCTCTTTGTTTATCCGGGCTAATCTCCAGACAAGCTGAACCGAATATTATGAAACTAACACTGTAGTTTTCAATATTTCATCTTTGATATTATATGTAAATTATCACTTGTATGATGATAGATAAGGCTTTAGATTATATGATTATAATATAAGCCGAGATTTCAAAATGTAGGATTTGTAGTGCTTGAATTTTTCTCAATAATAGAGATTTGTACAGCAATATATAATCATTGTTTTAACCCGGAGTTGTTGCGGAATTGGAATTTATGACGGAAAAACTACGTTTACAGTGCGCGCGCAGTTTGCTTTGCTTAGACGGCTTGCTTAGACAGACATGATATTACTTAAATTATGATTTATTTAATGCATAGCCAAACTAAAATAACTAATCCAGCTTTAGAGTTTTGTAACTTAAAAAGAAAAAATAGAAAGGGGGCACAGAAATTAAGCGTCTAATACAACGCAGTCAAAAGATATGAGCATTTATGTATCGCTTAACCTACAGTTATTTTTTAAGAAATAATATCTCACAATACAAATAAAGAAAAAAATATAAGACGTAAAAATTTATAAGTTATTTATTAGTTCATTTCATACTAAATAAGTGTAGGTATATGCACGAAAATTAATGTTTGTTAAGTTTATTTTCTGTATCATCAATTCTCAGGTATTTCTCAATCACAAACCTATAATTGGTACAGAGCCCTCTGTGAGCGAGTCTGACTTGCGCTTGGTCGGTTTTTTCTAAGATACACTTAAATAAACATTTGTAATTTCAAGCGGGCGTAACCCCACGGGCTAGTGTATATTATTGTGATAAATCAAGAACTTGAAACTCGAAATGAAAATTTTGGACTTTTATTACGTATGTCATAAATGTGAATATACGGTAAATTAAAAAGTTATATAATATCTATGACATATTAAATTTAGATAAGAAAATAAAGATAACCAAATTATTACGTAAATTAATATAGTAATTTAATATTATCACATGTTAATTTTTATTAATTATCCTTTTTTATAATGGAAAAGAGCTAAATTTGAGCTTAACAATTACATACAAAGCACTCTATTCCGCATAGTTAACTGAAGTATCTATTGTATCTGTGGTTTTATCTACGAAACTGCTACGATATGCTACGATTTTCCTGTAGCGCCATCTTGAGAATGTTGCCCAGTGTTAGAATTTTTCGCATGTTAATTTTATAGCTTTTAGGCGCCATCTTCAGTTTTCATTGACTACTTTCTTCAAAGAACTTCTAAACTTTTATTTCAACTAGCTACGCCCACCAGAGGGCGGTTGTTTTCCGTAGCACAACATCGATGTAGTATCCGAGCCATAGTACGCTAGCTTTAACGAAATCGCTTTTAGCGAAAGCTTCGAAATGAATGAGACATAATGACAAGTATGAATTTTGTATACAAGTACGTTTATAGGGATTTAATTTTAATGACTTCCGTTTAAAATAATTTTATGTATTTATTATGATCAGTAGTAATTTTTTAAGATCAGAGTGTATGAATTTTATAAAATTAAATCAAGAATTATTTAATTTGTTATCGTGGTCGTCACACTTGTTGTATATGAAAAAAAATTAGAAATTGCTATAGAAGTCTAGCCTGCCTGCATGTAAACCGGCGCGACGGCGGCGACAGCGGCGGGCGGGTGCGTGCCGCGCCACGCGATCACTTTGCAGCGACCACCGCACGGGCTGCACGCCGTCGTCTGCCGCCCACCGCCTCTATGTCTTGTACTATAACCTCGTTAACTTGAGTGACGTAAAGCATTCGTATAGCTAACCGCGTATAGAGTATCGGGGACGTGGCATCATCGCTTCGAAACAAGTGTTCGAGGATCTACGAAACGTAACCTTGCTGTTTGCATTTATTATTCAGTGTCTGCGCTGAACTATGGCCAGGATGGCGCCCTTTACAGGTATTGTTCTTAAAATAGAATGTTTAATGAAATCGTGACCAGTGCTTTGTGACTTCTTTGCTACTGCGCGTCAATTGTTCTTCATATTAACTCATTAAAATAGTCTGTTGCGCGTCATTGCATTCATTCAGTGCACAATGCATACTTGAAGCGGTTTTTTTTTTGTGAAGATTTCAACCGGAATTACAGAATAAAACACGATTTAACGTCATTTTTTAAATGTATAATACTATTTGTATTATTTTCGTAAATTAATTTAATTATTTTCTCTATACTAATTTATATTAAATATTTGGTAACACTACATATGTTGCCATATTACTTTTCGTGTCGTAAAGAGTAGGAATAGCGATGATACTATATGAAAACATATTATATATTCATGACAAGATACAAAAATAATTATGACAGGATATGAAGGAAGGTTTTGACATTTTTGTCAATGTGTTAATATTATTTTTGATTATATACCTATTGAATTAATTTATATTACTATTAAATAATTTACTTGTAGCTAAGTACTAATTGTCAAACAATAAATAATTTGAGTAAAATTTTAAAAAGTGAAAAAATATGTTTTCTTAAGATAGCACTCCAAAAAAGAAACCTTGTCCTTGTCATCAATGAATTAACGAAGTATTGATGATGTATAATTGTTAGTTTATTGATCGCTACGTACAGCGTAACATTATCCGATGCTACGTATATTGTAACACGTCGTAGACCTGTATAAGCCTATGAAGTCCTTTTAATTTTTCATTACTCACACAAATAAACAAAGTTGTAAGATATGAAAGCATGAATTATAATACTTAGAAAATATATTGCAGCCTTAAAAGCATATTTGAAATATTTTAGCTGACATTAAGTATTAAAAATAACCGGCATTTTGTTCATTAAAAAGATTTAGATCACGGGGCGTCCATTTTCTCTAAACCTTAGATTTTCTATAGGATTAAACAATTTTTATAATTTGACCTATTTTTATGCTTTATATTTTAATAAAAACGTGTTTTCAAACGAATACTGTACAGACTATTTTTACAGAATTTCGTTTCCGGCTCTTTGTTTAGTTGTATGTAAGTATAAAATATAATACAATATTTAAGATTTTGTTTATTTTACCAGCTTCCAAAAGAGTATTAGGTCGCCTAAGTAAAAAGGTATTTTTACGGGAAAGAACAACGTCGTTTTGGCATTCACAATAAGCCAAAATTTTCCTTGTTTCAATACAAAACATTCACTGACGATAAAAACGTGTAGTCTATACAAAATGACTGATTCTCCTTAGTAAGTTACCATTTCAGTAACAGCTCAAGTAGTTTCATGAGTATGCTTTAAACCTATTTAAATTATATTTGAATTATAAGTTGTAGGAATATATAATTTTAAAACTAATATATGCTTTCATGGGTTCTTCTTCTTTATAGGGCCGGGGAGCACAACTATATAGGTCTACATTATTTATATAAAATACCATAGAAAAAAACGATATCCGTTGCTTAAGACGCTAAGAAATTCATGACCTAGACAGAAAATAAGTGTTGTAATCAAATTTTTTTTTTGGCTAAAGTTATTATAATCATTTACTAATTATCGCGGCACAGTCTTGGGCTCCTTTTGCCGGAAATCTACTATTGATGGGTAGAAGCCTTGAACGTAAATGTTGTACGTAAGTAATTACTTATGCCTAGAGCACATCGGTATTGACCTGACGCTAAATTTACAACAGTTGGATTGGCTAGTGCAGCCATTACGTAAGCAAATTCAATTCGAATTTCTTTCTCCGTTTATTTGTTTGATCATTGTTTGTTGCTGATAAGAAAATTCAGAGAATATTTGGAAGTCAGATAATATATTAATTTTAGGAGTTTACCTTTGGCGTAGACATAACGTGGCTGGCACTTATAAATTCTTGTCATGAAAAATACTTAGTGGCAAAGCATAATATTCTTTGTCATCTATTTTTATTGGTAAATAATGCGTCAAAAGGTAGGTCCTATTAACAAATCTATGGTTTTTGGCGTGAGTCTCATAGTGTGTGCTTATTTCTGAATATCACGAAATTCATGTTACGAATAAAGGAATAAAAGTATCTATACTTATAATAAAATCGTAATCGTAATCGGTGTGTGTACTTCGAAGATATAAAAAAAGAATGTTATTGGTGTCCTTTAATAATGTAGTGGGACCCAAAATAAACACATTAAAAATGTTAGTCTGCTTGTCTGTGCGTTTGTTATCGCTAATCTCAGAATTGGCTTAACCGATTTGAATCACTATTAGATTTCGGTTAACATATAAGGCTTTCTTGTATTACAATCGGTCAATAAATAAAAAAAATATGTCAATTTAAACGGACTCGGAGCTTTCGCGGGAAAGCTGCGCTTGCCGTGCTGCGTATACGAGTATATCGTGTACCTAAATACCGTATAACTTAATAAACCATACAATAATTTACAGCTTCTCAAAAGCTTCTCAAATTTACAAATTCTCAAAAGACTTAACTTAATGACGACGTCGTGGCTCAGTGTCACAAGCGTAACTCGAGTGACACGCGATTGGTTGTGGGTTCACTCGAGGATATGAAATTTTTATTTAAATATATATTTCCATTTTCTTTTCTCTCGTATCGAGGCAAGACACGTGATCTAATAACATTATAATTTTAAACACTATATTCATACATTTACAGTTTTAATTAATTCAATAAAACACTTATTTTGTACCAATATTATTGCACGTAACTATTTATATTGATATAACTTTTTTATTTGTAAAAATGATTGAAATAAAACAAGCACAAGTTAAGTGAAACTTGCCAAAATCTAATAGTGAAAACCAATTTAAATCGGTTAAGGCGTTTCTGAGATTAGCCTCAACAAACGCACTGACAAACAAACGAAAATTTTGAAAATTAATGTTTTGGGTTCTATTACTACTAATATGGACATTTCCTAAAATAAATTGAGCCTGTAAAATGCTACCGATCGTCGTAAGGGATATTTACGATACGGTCTATCTGTTTAGTTTAGGTTCTTTTATTATATTTAAGAATGTATTTTATTTAACCGATGCATTTCCTTAACCCCGCTGGGAATATTGACTGATTTATTTTCTTTAGGTTTTTAGGGCGAGAAGACATTAAATGAATATTAAATTTATTTTCATCCTTTATAAATAGGAATGAGTACAACAGTACTTCAATTATATATAAATGAAAACGTCTGTATTTTTATGGCTGCGCAGGCAGTGGAGGCTAAAATCTCCATAGACCGATATCGTATTTGCTCATAACGTCTCTATTTTCAACTTCCTAGTTATGTTTTTACAATAATGCATTTCTCTTGAAAATGTTTTTATTAAATAGTATATTAATATAATGTTGCCGATCAAAAATGTTGTTTGTGTTAAATACAAATTAATAATGCAAATGGAAATCATTTAACACAGAATACAATTCCGTGGGGAAAAATAAGCTTAGCTATTAAAATAGTATATGTAACGGTTAAGGTACTTGTCTCGACTACAGTTATCTTCTTGTTATAATTTTCTATACTTATTATTCAACGAAACTTTTCAAATTATCTGTGGTATCTGACAATTTTACTATGGTTTACGTAGGCTTTCATCTAAACTCAAATGTATACTGTAAAAGTGAGTTTTTTAATAGATTATTTTAATGACATTATTATGATGATTATTTTAATGATAATGATTTAATGAGATGCCTACTTATCCGGCGTTCCATGGTGTATGGACTAATTATGCTCATAAAAGTGGCCCTTTCTCTCTTTTCATCTTTCTATTTTATAATAATATTTTCAGAACTGAAGTAATACCAAGTACATATTTGTGTTTCGGCCTTTACTGCGTTCGAATGAATCTCAGTTGATACACCTATTGAAAATAAATGTGTAAATAAGTATATTCCAATAAAAAAAAGCAATTTCTTTAGTGATGATACTAGTTAATTGACTGAACGGAATTGAATGTGGAATTATTCCCAGATTTACTTAAGCCTATCATTTAAAAGTATATTCTCTTAAAATTTTTGTAATGATTGAGCCAAGCTTTATATTACGACTGAAATATAATTATATTGCTTTACTTAATTACATTATTAGACAGCTGTTAACCCACATACATACGACATACACGACAACACTACAGCAGGGTTACAAATTGTAATTACGTATACGTTTCTGCTCAGCAAAATTACGAAACCAGAGTCCTCTGTAAACCTTTTGAGCTTCTACGCTTAACGAGCATCTATCTAGCTACATTCATAGTTTATGTTCGTAATTGGTCTGCACCAGCTTCTTAGCGGGTTTGAAAAATGTATACCTTGATAATTGTGGTCCACATCTCATTGCAGAAATCCTTGTATTTAATAATATGATTTGGTGGGTAGAAAGCAAAAATTCAAAAATGGTGAATATATATAGACTGAGATTCGAGGCCCCCCAGACTTACTTCATAATATGTAGTTAAGACTGTCTTCGTTTTTCATCAATCATAATAATTTAAAATGTATGATATATTTAATAAGTAAATAATATTAAACAATTGAGACCAGCCGTGGCGCAGGGCCACAAGTGTGCGACTAGAGTCGCGACAAGTTGTTGGTTCATTTCATTTCCTCGCTCGAGTAAAAAGGTAAAGTCAAAATCCAATATATCACAAATTGGTAAAGGCGTAAAGTGAGAAACGGAAGTGGTGTGTCCTAACATTATATTTCTAGGTTCCTTCTGCCAACCCTGCTATGTGCTGTATACGCCGTAAGCCTAAGAATAAATAAACAAATTAAAAAAAAATAATGTATGAACCTATTTGCTAATGTGTTTTATGATAAGCGTGAACATCACGAGGATTTTGTAGATATATTTTACAAACTGGAATATGTTTAAAAAAAAAATCTTTTCATCTAGTGCTACAAATGTAAATTAAAATGTATTTCTATTTTATACACAAATATTTAAAGTAAAAGCTTGACCTCGTTACATTTTAGTACATGCAAGATTTAAAATTTAGATTATTTTTTAAAGAGATATTATATATAAAACATAATGCTATTTATTAGTTGATTCAAAGATAACTAAAGCTGTCTCTATCCATCAATGTAGTGGCGAGAAGCCGGGGTGAAAAGGGCAAGGGCGCGATGGGTCACGCTAACATTTTTCTATAAGTAAATAACGTTAGGTCACGCCTCACACTGTTTTATGATAATGGCAAGAAGAGCGGTGGGTTTTAAGTATAGTATTGACGCCATTTCAAATGTCCATTAACGATATTAAGGCCATTTTCTTTTCTATATTATTTTAGGAAAAGTTAAATATCTCATACTTAGACAATAAAGTGTTAATGAATCGCTTCTGTGGGTTAACAGTGTCGCCGAAAGCACATGCTTGAGTTATCCATCATTTTAGTGGCCATTAAGTTGAGAGGGAAAGGGCGAGGGGGCGCTAGGTCACGCCACCGCGTACCGCTCGGTAACTACAAATAATGTTAAGTCACGCCTATAAGTAATTTTTGTGAAACATTATACGAAGGCTATAATAAGAATTCTAATAATATTGGAAAATATCTTAATGTCATCCTTATGGTGTTTTGTTTTTATATTTTGACGTCTATCCTTAAAATCGATAATAACTCTATGGGATGGGAAAACAAAAACAACCCTATAGGATGACCTACTGAGACTTAAATTCATAACCATCAGTTAAAATTATTCGAAGTAAGTAATTTGTTGAATTTATCTACGGTAAAATATTTGATTGGTCATTTTAATTTTTTTTATATTGAAATAAGATAATAAGTGAATATAGATAACAAATTAATATAAATAATAAACTAAACATGTAATCTAAAATTTAAAGTGCCACTCAAATTTCATGGTCTGTTTACGAACATGGCCGATTTTTATTTTTCTTACACTCTTAGAAATGCCACTTTGTACATAAACTGCGCTAAGATCTTCTATGTTGCTCAAGAATTATATCTTGAACTTTTAATAGGACAGCCACTCGACGTGGCTCCTGTGAGCCTGAAAGATGTTTTAAGTTTCTGCGCAAGTGTACACTTTAACGACGAATTTCAATTAAATATTTTTATTGCAGGTCTTGATTAAATTTATATACATTTCATCGGTTGTTTCTGTGTATCGAAAATATATTACAAGATAGTTTTTCTTAGATAGATTTGAGTACATCTAACTCTGAAGTGGAGAGTGTGTACTCCACATTCCACTCAAGATGACATCTCTAACAAATGATGATCATAAAATTAAAACCAATTTAATGTCGCAGTACGTTAGTTAATGGTTTGAACAATTTTTATAATGGAACTGTACTTATTACATATTTTTATGATTTATTGTGTCAAAATCAATCAATCTGAAATTTATATCAAATATTCTGATCTACGGTCATTTGGAGCACAAAAAGAACTTCTTAGTCAACGTAATCAAGAGATACGTGCATTTATGTATTGCTTCTGTTGCATTGTATATGAAATTTACAGCGTAATCAAAATGTATACGTATAGGGTACTTGCTGTGGACTTAAAGACATGAAACTTGCAACAAGCTGAGTTCTTTAATTTTATACAAATAAATGAAAAAAAATTACAGTTAACATTTATTGATTTTTCATAGAAAATAAAAAACCGGACAACAGTAAGTCTGGTTCGCCCATCGAGGATTCCGCACAGAAATTGAAGGTCTCGAGTTTTTTGAAATCCATGCTTAGGTAGAGCCCTTTCATATGACACCTCAAATGAATTAACAGTTTTAATATCAAATTTTACCTATTATTTTTTCGATTTTAACCACAAGTGTATAGTTGTCAGATTTTTTCCTGAACTAGGACTACCGGCTAGCTGAAATTAAAATTTCTTAATTCTATGTCAACCCTCAACGATATTATCGCGTTTAATTCCAAATAAAAACTTTTGACAGACAGACAGGTAGATGAATGGACGGACGGACAACAAATTGATCTTATATTATAAGGATTCCTTTTTTCCTTTAAAGCTACGGAACCCTAAAAAACAACAACACACATATATTAATACTTTATTTTATACAAAACAAACACTTGCAAACTTCAAAATTCAAAAGTTGTTATTTCCGTTGTCCTGTCATCACGACGGGGCGGTCGGTCCGGGGCCCTGTACTTGGTGGTTTGTTTTAGTTATCATCCCGCTAGCCACATTAGACTTGAAAAAATAACAAAGTAAGTTTTATATAAGCGCCATAAAGATAAAGTTTCAAACTTTAAATACCAATAAGTATTAAGCTTCTGATTTTATTTTTATATAATCAATGATAATCTATAACTATACTTATAATATAGTTATAGATTATAGTATAGATAGTATAGATAGTAAAATCGTAAAGTATCGCTGTGTATACTTGGAAGATATTTAAGAATTTTTTTTTGGGGACTTATTAATGTAATAAAGCACAAAATAATTCTGTTTGTCTGTGCATTTGTATCGCTAATCTCAGAATCGGCTTAAATGATTTAATTTAATAATTAATTTACACTTATTGGTGAAGCTATATTTTTATATAAAAACATGGTGCTTTTGAATACCTAAATGGATTACCAGTATTATGCATAGCTGAGTTTCTGGATTTTAAAATGGGTCACGCTTCGCTTTGATATGAAAAAGACAAAGAAACCAGAACAGATAGAAATTGGAATGCAAATGACGAAATGAATAATTCGGGTGAAATATTTTTGATGACATATTCCTTCATGTTAAATAAATATAATAAATACATACTGTTTGTTACTCTTAAATTATATAGCCAAGACTTTATTATATAATATATGTAGCGTAATTCAATATGTAGGTAGATACTAGTTTATTTCAATGTAGTACGCTATCTAAATATTATATTCTCTAATTAAGAATATATAAAATTCACCAAAATCAATTTATAACATGTACTTTAAAGCACATTTAAAATAATGTCTTAGTTTATGCAATTACTTATTGATAATAATTAACTATGTTCGCACTGAACTCTTGTAAAGAAATGCTTCAGGAGGTTTTTTTTTATCTAAGCACTAGTGGTCCCAACGCGGCTACGCTTGCTTCTCTTTTCAGCTGTTCAGAGTTAATAGTCCAGATAGCCCGATAAAAAAAATAATATGATAAATATATCAAAGCTATTTTTTTTACCTGTCAAATAATTACCTATATACCTATATTTATATACCTAACTACTACTATGCCGCATTCCTTCGCTGGAATGGGACAGAATCCATAGGTATGACAGCATTTTAATAAATATTTCTGCCATATATCTTTATAGCGTTACGTAGAATTTATGGCACTCGTTTGGTTATTATTTACACACAACGAATCCATTTCATAAAAAAATATATTCTTCATAAATTTCTATGTATGTAAGTAAGATAAAACAATATACAATAAATATTATGCTTTTTATATAATTTTTTTTATTATTGCTTGAAATTAAAAAAAAAAACATTAGTTGACATAGTGGTTCTTAATCTTTTCGATGAACTTTTGAGTATATCATCTTTAAAATTTGCAGTAAATAAAAATTTGCAAATGTTTCATTATTTAACAGTAAAATTATTATAAAAATTAAAAAAAAAAAAAAAAAAAAATATAAAAAAAATACAAATTATTATAATTATAATTATTATAATTATTATTACAAATTATTATATTTTGTACATGTTTATTATATTTTATATATATAGGACAATTGTGACTGAAAACGCGACTGGTCTCGAACTTCCAGGTGTTCTCCGAAATATTTATTTAAATTTATATTTTAATTTCTTTGCTCTGGTGTCGATACAAAGCGTGGTATTGAATTCCGCCACTTAACAAGCAGTGCCTCCAGAATTCGGAAGATGGAGAACGCTTCTTCTTCTTGCTGTGTGCAAAAAACACCGTCAAGCAATGATTTATTTATTTTGTTATATTTATACTAATGCCTGCTTTAAAAATTATTTGCGCTTATTTAACCAAATTTGTTAAATATTAAAATATAAATTGAATGAAACAGCCCTATATTGTTTATTCGGGAGATGTGGCTACGAAGTACCGGTTTGCGCTGTAATGAACTACACCAAACAAAGGCCGTTAAGTCTCTACAATTAACAATTATGACGGAAAATTACTTTATTTACACGATTCTGGCTTTAGTATTGTTATATTAAAATACAAGTAGCAATTTGTCGCTATTTAGGTTACACAATTTAGACTTGAATTTAAATTAAATAAACTCAAATTTATAAACATAACTAGAACTTAATTAGAAAATAACAACATTAAGGCAAATGTATATAGATATGTAATCTATATTATATGATTACGATATTTTGATAGTCAATCAAACCGATTTCTAAGAATTTTATTTTTATTTTTTAGCCAGCTAGTATATGGTAAATTGAGAACGTTTAAACCTTTTACCATATTAATTAAAAATATATTCTAATATTTAAAAATTAATTATAAGTCGTAACAAAAACTTTGGTTTATTTTTCCTAGATTAAATGTTAACCAACTTTGAATTTCTACTCAGTGAAAAGAGTAATGAATATTCTAGAAAGAACTGAAAAAGGGAATCTCTTGGCAACTCTGAGGGAAGCTAATTTATTTTGGCACACGAATGGATGCTACTACACGTTGAAATGACAAAAACCTGCATTGTTTAGTGAACATTAGAGAGATATTTTTTTGCTTTTGTATTTTTTATAATTTCTTAGTCTTTTTTTTCCCTAATTTCTGAAGTGATTTTATTTATACACATACCGAGAAAATAATAACTTAAAGTTAGTTATCCCCATAGATAGCTCTCTGACTCTGAGGGCTAGAGACAAAAAAATATGGGATGCGATTTCGGATAAAAAGAAATAGGTATAATCATGGTAATCATAGACGGAAGTAGAGAACGAAGTGTCTTAACACCAGGTTCTCTCTGTCTACCCTGCTGTGTGCGGGATACAGCGTGAAACTGATTTTATTTTATAGTCATCATAAAACAATTTATTATTACCCAATGCAACTTTTCTATGCTTATCGGGCCCTACCTTTTGGCATGTATATTCTTGGGGAATAAATAGGGACCACTAAGTGAGAAAGTCCTATTGAAACGGGAAAAATCGGAAACACACACCACAAATTACGTAATAATGTCAAGCAGACGAAGTCGTGGGCGTACATTAGTGATCTAAAAGTAAATAGATGTTCGTTCGCCTAACAGAAGCAACAAATAATACATTGCATTGTATTTTATTTTTTACGAGCGTTTACTGACCTTAAAAATCAAATGTTCAACATATTTCACTGATCTGACTGAATCTATTGACAAAACCACAGGTAGCTTTCAATATCAATATTATATACCATAACCATTGCATAATTTTCGAAACATTAACTATAAAAAAAATGTTAAATCTGATGTTAAAAACACATGTGATTTTATTTTAATGGATTGTGCCTATCGAAGTTTATATATCAATCATATTGCAAAAAGAATGATATTTACGAACGTTGATATATAATTTGGACTCGTGCTAGACGGGGTTTTTTTATATTATGTACATTCTAAAGTCGTCATGAAAGCATACTGAAGGGCTTTAAATAACAGTTCTGATACAAAATGGAATGGCATATTTTTTTACTAACTTTCAAGTGTCTTGAAAAAGGACCGACAATAAGAAAATCATCATAAATATAAAAGAATGATAGTAATACAATACGTATAAATTGAGTTCCTATTTTCACCGTTCATTCAATAAAAATATCAATAAAAGCTAAGATAAAAAAATTCTAAATAAATTTTAAATGAAATTCGTTTAATACTAATTCTACTTTATGATAACCCCCGCATCAATAAGTAACGCAGTTAGAGGAACACTTGTGTTTTATTTACATACGAGTGAGTATATATAAAGTCTGGTTACGACGTACGTGGGAAGGAGAGCCGCTCACACGACTGTTATTTTATTACTTTGCGTATGTGGAAAGGGAATTTCATTTTAGCAGAGGAAAAGGACGTTCTTAATAAATGGATGAGCTTTCGGGCGCCGACTCTGGGCAAAAAATCAATTCTCTGGCAGCTAGCCACGTGCTAGCACTACCGCGCTAGTATCTACTATTTAATTTGTTTCCACTAGAAATATTTTGTTGACTAAATTTATAATATATAATTTTACTAAACATTTAAAATATAATATTTTTTTCGGCCATTTTAGCATTCAAACACGAATCTCATTATTTAAAATCACCGTGAAACGCTTATTATGAAATACAATAATAACCTAAAGGTCATGATAGTGGTGTCAATTCTCATGTAGTAATACTAATAAAGTATTTATTAGTCCACTATCTTAGTCTTTACCATAGCTTTAATCGTGATATCTGAGTTTCATCTTCACATCTCTAAATTAATTAATTTGCACCGCTATCCCAGAATTTCATTCAGTAGAGACTTAATATTGGAAGTTTTATGGTTCATCCCTTTCTTCGTCAAATTAACAGATGGGTAAAGTACCCACTCACTACACTACGAAGCTCTGAAGTTTAATTGCTTGAAATAGATTCATTAGTAATTCCAATATAGTTGAATATTATATCTGTATATTCTTTCTTGGCAATAGAGAAAATATTAATTAAAAAATGTATTTGTAAAATATGGTATATCATAACTTAATATATAATTACCTCTAGTATACGTTTCTACTCATTATAGTTTTTCCTCTGAAGCCTTTGATTACACATCTCCCACATAGTAGGGTAGGCATAGGGAACCTGGAAACATAGTATTTGGTCAGTCCTAATATTAAGTTTTCCATTAAGATATTTTCGTTCCCCAATTTCCCGCGAATTATTAAAGCATTATATGTAGAGTGGCGGAAACTAACGCCGAACTTTGCCCCGCTACCAGAACGGAAAGAGGATATAGTAATATTAAATATTTAATACTCTCGAATGAGAATCCGAAATCGTCCCGTTTACATTCGGCTTTTGTGCCCCTGTGACTCGACAGCCTCTAATTTTTCTTAAACTTTTTTTACAGACCATCATGAGAATACTTACTGCAAGTGATAATGGTAATGTGGCTGTTGAAGTTACAAACAGTTCTACGATAGATAACTTTAGCTGGCATGATTCTAATATATTGACTCAGAGGACCAACGACATAACGGAAGAAAACATCAATTATAGTTCTAATCATAGAGAATATAAAAGTAGTAGTATCGATAATAGACTTACAAATTTATTGCATACAGACAGAGATGAAAACAGTGAAGACAAAGTGTGTAATTTACAATTTAGGTTAACCAACAAAGGTGAAGTGAATTCTCGTTGTGATGATGAAGATATAAGCAATAACCTTGAAGGGGACACTGGATGGCGAAGATCATGTACAGGTACAGAGTTTTTACTTTTTTACTATTTACTTTAAGAGTTAAAGTAAATAAGTCAGCATATATAAAACTAATTTATTAACAAGATTATTAATATTTTTCAGTTAATGCTGATGTTTCTACTGATTCCACTCCTGCAGATGAAGAACGCGCGTTTGAGCAGTCAGATTCAGATGAAATGTCTGAGAAAAGCATACACCCTGTCCCGAGAGGCATTGTAAACCCAAATTATCCTGGGTTTCAGCATTTAGCACATACTTTACAAGTGAGTTTAATTAAATATTACATAATTAATATTTTTATTAGAGGCACAAAGTGTGGCACAAGTCGTGGCACAAAGTGTGACTGTTAACGCGACAAATCGTGGGTTTGATTGGGTTGAGGGGTTGTCGCTCTGTAGTTGAAACAAAGCGCGGCGTTGGGTTCCGCCATACAGCACAGAATGCCACCAGAATTCGGTGGAAAGTGGGAAATGGAGAGTCAAAACACTTGGTTCCCTCTGTCTACTCTGCTGTGTGCAGGATAAAGCGTAATGTAAAAAAAAATTGTTTAAAACAAAATTAATTCGATACCTTATATTTTGTTCTCCAGGACTATTCTTCAAATATTGAACCCTTTGACCCATCAGAAAATGATATGACGGATGACGATTTAGACACTGATATAATTGAAACAAAGTGTGACGGTGAAGATAAACAAAAAATTGGTGATTGTACATTAATAAATAAAATAAATGATAATGAAGGAAAAGATATTGATACAAAGCATAACTCTTTTGCATTTGAGACTAAAAAATGTACACCTCAGAGAGAAAATAATATACCAGATTTGTTGAAAACTATCAGTCATAATAACAATAATAATTTAGACTCGACTTTTGATTTCGATTGCTCAACAACTGATATTGAAAATAATTTCCATGTTAAAGATATTATTGGTGACTTTAATAAAGAAGTCGAAGATGAAATAAGACATTTATATAATTATAACATAAATATTGAAGATGACTTAGAGAAGCTTAGAAAAGATATAAAAGACACTTTCGCTCAACCAATAGAAAATACTATTAATAATATTAGTGATGTGGTGAATCATGTCATAAAGAAATTAGTAGAAAATGATGGTAATGATAAAATTGATCCTCCTGATATCTTAAATGATCACGAAATGGAAGATGTCACTAATATAAATAAGGAGAATGAAACAAATATAAGAACAGAAATTAATATAAGTAGACCTACATTTTTATATATAGATAAAAATATTGATAACAAAATTATTGATGCAATTTTATCAGACGGCAAAGAAGAGATTAATATTTACGAAGATGATTATGATACGGAACAGTTAAGTCAAAATGTCGAAAACACCATAAAACAATTAAGTACAGAACTGCGAAAAATCATACCAAAATTAAATGAAATGCGTGAACGTGATAAGTTATGGAATGAAAATAACCCAGAACCCATGACAATCGATGGAAATTCAAAC
The DNA here is from genome assembly GCA_037355905.1 of Heliconius aoede. Taxonomy (NCBI): domain Eukaryota; kingdom Metazoa; phylum Arthropoda; class Insecta; order Lepidoptera; family Nymphalidae; genus Heliconius; species Heliconius aoede. Next base: position 613,653 of record JBAIZZ010000012.1, read on the forward strand.
AATATAGTATCCGGTTCATCTACACGACCTCAGGAGTCCAGAATGCGGTCGCAGATTTATGATGAAAAGAGTAAAAAGAAGATTACAAAAAATAAATTTAGTTCTATTGCTAAACCACTATCAATAAAGGCTATTGTGTAAGTATTATATATGTAAGAATCTCTTGCGTATAAAAATTTCTAAAAATAAACTTTAATTAATTCATTCCTGGCCAGGTTTTTAATATTAACATAGAAGCATCATACCTATGTATAATTACGGAATATTATCCTTAAGTAAAATATACCTAGTAAACAAATTTTAGATTTTTAGTAATATGTTCTTTTTTAGTGTTCCAACTATCCGTTAGAGAATTGTTTAACAACATAAATCTTAGTTTTCAACTTTTTTCAACTACAAGTACTCAATTATAACTTTATATACCAAATCGCAATAGTAGTCTGAGAAAGAAATTTGACTTAACGTCAAAATGTACAAGTTAACTCTACAACTGTGTTCTTATATAAAAGTTTTAAATAGAATTGACGCGGACTACGCAATGCGAATAAATTAGGTTGCGAGTATATGCAAGGAGCAGCACCAATGAGTTCAGCCTATTTAAACTGTTCATGAATATCATTTAGTGAAACGTGTGTTTTGTAAATGAGGTGTGGCATATTATATATTTTTATTTCTGTATTAAGTATTATTTAAATATTAGATACTTATTGTTATGTTGTTTTCTTTAGTGAATCAAAAACAAGACAAAATTCCAATAGCGCTCTACCTAAAGCTCAAAATGTGTCCGTCCGTAAAAATGAAAATGAAAACGTAGGTGATTTCGGTAAGATTTTTTAAAAATATTTATTGTATGATTTTATTGTAATACCTAATTGTGAGTTGTACAAAACAGTCACGCTTGTAAGACTGTAAAATATTTAACATGCTTAAGTTTTCTTTTAGAACAAAAAAAAACACTAACTCTTTAAACTGTCTTTTTTCAGACAGCTTCGATGTGTATAATATTGAGACAGCATTGCCTAAATTAGATTTGGATACGATTGAGAATCATATAAGGGCAGCTAAAGAAGCCGAAAGACGTGTAAGTGATGCTAATAAGTTTATGAATAATTAATTATTATAAATTTGACTAGTAATTTAACAAATAAATAGCCGGGAGATACCTCTCGGTTAATTATTTTACATTGATAGATTTCAATATTTTCAATTCTTCAGTGGTTTCAAAGGTCATCATCATTATATATTATATTAATATTGTAATAAAATATTGAATATTATATTTCCCCCGAGTGGGAATTGAACTCTCAACGGCTCAACCTTTACCGTACTTTCAACTGCGTCTACAGTCGCACACTTGTGCCTCTGCGCAAGGACTGACCTCGATATAATATTCATAATTAACATAAATAATACAACATAAAGTGTAGGTACACTCTCTGTATATGAGACATGAGAAAAATATAAAAAATAGGAAATATTAATATCAGTAAGGTTCTAATACTAGTTAAATAGAATTTTATAATCACATTAAACTGTTAAGAAATATTAAAATTTAATATTTTTTTCAAAATTGGCGCTCTGTATTATAACGGTAAATGCATACATTCACATTTGATCCACGTCTCCTTCATCCACGCATTAACAGTTAAAATTACCAATACAATCGTTACTTCGTTTTGCTTTCTACGGCGACTCGACACTGTACGCAGGTCGCAGGCAAGCCGTTCCATTCTAAGTTTCATTTTTACATTCAGTATTATACCTTGATAGTTGATCAGACAGCTTGACGCGTGTTTTGTTCCTTTCTGTTGAAGTTAATTTATTTAATAAACAAGTGTGATGGCGTCGTTGCCGTATTTTAATTCTGAACAAAGACATTACAAAAAGGATACGAGATTCCTATTAGATTTATATACGATTACATATGATAATCATGAATCTGTCGATAATATATGCTGTCTTGTAAGTACCTAATTTTTTTTTTAATTGAGTAGTAGTTGTGACGAACAAAACCATAAAGAATAAAGAGATTAGAAATGGAACACGTATTTGTCCTTGCCCCAAATGTCAATAAATGTCAGGATTGACAGGATGGCTTAATTTTTTGTTTACCCGTTATTCGTTATTTATTTTGTAAGACAACAGTTGTGCCATTTTTTGCCAAAAATTTAAGACTGATTAGTTTTAAGATGTTTGCAAGTATAATCACCAATATAAAACGAAAATTCAGCAAACCATCTGACGAAATAAGTTATAACGATGCATCAGGATACAAACTAAGTTTAAGAAATTTTAAATCCAAATTATTGAAATCTAACGATAATCAAGATTTGTCTGTGCCAAATTATTATAGTGGTTCGGCTTTAAGCCCTCGTGCTAATGGTTTAGGAGAGTCTGCTCAAACTGAAATAGAATGGCCTACGCTTTCTGATAAAAATCCGAATATATTAGAGAAATTTACTCGAATTGTAACAATTACAGATGACATTCCTTATGACAAAAAAGTAGGAACCATTTTATAATATACCTAGTATGGACAGTTTTAAGATTTTTATTCTTTCTTACAATGTCTTTGTATTTTTAGAAACGAAATGATAGGGAAGAAATTAGAAAGAGATTGGCAATGGGAGTTGACAGTGACGAATATTATAGCTTAGGTCACTTAGATCGTCCAGGAAAAAAGCCCAGTCTACATTCAAGGCTTCAAAATGGTAAGATTTTGTTGGTGAAAACATATTTTTATTTAGAAATAAAACAGTTTTTCACTGTTGATTATTATACTATTTATATTATGAAAATGTTTGGGTTAGTATTAACTTATTTATTGAATGGGAATTATATAAAAGGATGATCTTACTATGTGTTCTTAACATCTTGTCTTTATGCTTTTGTTAGTGTAATAAAATGTAATTTATGTGTGGTGGTGCAGTGAAAAATCTACAGATATGTTTCATGAATGAAACCGCTTCCGACAATGAATCTCAAACATCTGATATAGAAAGAAATTTCAACTGTAATAGTAATAGTTCATCACAATCAAGCCTCTTTAGCAAGAATAATTTCAATCATCCATACCAAACGAGACCACTTTCTGTTAATATTACCAAACACGAGAAAAATACTAATACACATAGCGGTAAGTTGCAAGTAACTATAAAGCATGACTAGATATTGATGTAAATTAGCGGAATCCTACAGTTTTTTACCTGTTTATTTTTGATGTAATTTCAAGACATAGCATGTTGCGTAGTGGAACTCATTTTCTTGTAACCAGAGTGAAAAAATTAAAAGAATTTATTGCCCTAGACAGGATCAAACATGCTTACAATCAGATGACTGCCTCAATACTTTCTTATTTCATTTGTAAAATGTATTTAATGCTTTATGGAATATTTATATTATTTAAAATATAACATTGTCCATATTTTGGACAAACAAATTGTGTCATAAATGCAACATGTGTTTCTTTTTATCTTGCATTTCAAATTTAATATCTTATGTTTTGCTCTGAACTTGTTTTGTGTTTTCTGTTGCTTTCAATAACTTGCACATGATTAATTATAATCAAATATCTAAATGCTGAACCCTTTACTGGTACTGGGAAACATTTTCCCACCATACTAATCATACTAACTGAAACTATATACTTTTACTAATATTTAAAAAATATATATTTTTACTAGAAAATACTAATTATATAATACCTTATATATAATACCTTTATGATATATACAGCATTATTGAGATTTTAGTTTTGGTATTCTGTGTATATAAAAGTCAAAATAGATTATTATATTATATTAAAATTGCATCCATACCTGTTCAGCTGTATATAGCTTTATATTATTATACATAACACTGTTGTTTCAAGTTATGTTAAGCTTATATTAACATATTTGCAGGTCCAAAATTACGTCCAACATTATTGATGATTAAACCTAACAAGTCTCGGTCAATACAATCCTTAGGACATATTGAAATCAAGGAGTCAGATTTCTTTGCTTTACAAGCAACTCTTCAAACAGAAGCCAGAATAGCCCTAGCGCAAGCAAAAGAAATGGCTCGTATACAAATGGAGGTAAATATATACATCTTTTATTAAATTTAAGAATTTGAGTTTATCAAAGTGAATTGTTAAAATTTTGCTGAACTCCATAAAAAGAATAGTAAAAAAGAAGTAAAAAGAAAATAGTATATACAGCAGACAGTTTTGTAAAATATATATGTGAATATTTGTCTATATACATTAATTTATACATAAATTGATACTGATTTGAACTAGCATTGTACTTATGTTTAATATTGAATAAATGCACATTCATAGGATATATTGAACTCATAATGATGCAGTGGTGCTGCGTGTGACTAGTGATGGTTGTGAGTTTCATTTCCTGGCTCTGGTAACAAGAGAAGGACAGGGTTGAGTTCTGCCACTCGACATGCAATGTCTCGAAAAATAGGCTTGACATGCGTACTAAAGTGTTTTACCACTAAGTACCCTCTGCCAAGCTTGCAATAAGGGAGAAGCATGAAGCTAAAAAATATAATAAAACATTTAAAAGTTAGAAATAAATAATAATATGAGTTAATATAATTTTACAGTTTATGATTTTATGTATATGTTTATATTTTGAGATAACATCACAAATTTCAAGGTTCCCAATTCGCAAATTATGTTAGTAATGTGATGATGATTTTAGTTTCTACATTTAATTATTTCTACATTTTTTGTTTGTCTTAGTTACCTTCACAATGATAATAAAGGAACAATTATAATGAGTCTTAAGAAAAAAAAGACACCAGTAAAACAATGTTTTACTGTTGTCTGTATAATCAAAATGAAGGAAATAATAAAATAAAAGATTTACCACAGTAAAATAATATCATACAAATTAACACTGCTATGGATAAGCGATACAATATTGTATAGAGTTATGGATACGCACATGGTTGTCCAGGCTTAACATATAAATTCTAAAACATACACCCCCACATGCATTTATTACTGTGCCTACCTTTACATGTAATGCATTAGAATTAGTTTACTACACTAATACATGTTATATAATCACCGCAGAGCATCTCCATATTAATTACATTACATTAGCAAAAACATTGTACTCCTTTTTATGAAAATTACGCAGACGAAGAAGAAATCAGCACAGTTATAGTTTATATGAAATAGGAAACGAATGCAGAATGATAATATTTATTTAAAATAATTATTAAAAATACATTAAATTAATATAACACACAAGTCAAAAAAATTGTCCTCTAGTGTTAACAATACACTGTTAATAATATGATGTTTCTTGTGATTTTCTGGGATTATAATTGCTAATCTTTGAAATATAATAAGAGCTAGAAAAATATTTTATATCTACCTAAACGCTATATTAGGGAAATTAGACTGATTAGGAAATTAGACCACAGATTATTGCAAAGTGTTCGAAAAGTCGGGTTTGAGAAAATCCATAATTTTAAATATACGCTATTAATCCGATAGAAGAGTTTTATTTCAAATGTGTAAATATCGAAAATATAATAATGTCTAAATATCGAGGCCAGTCGGAGCGCAGGGACACAAAGTGTGACTATAAAAACGACTGGTTGTGGTTTCGATTCCCACTTGAGGAGGAGGAACTATTTATTTAAATTATATTTTAATTTTTTTCGCTCTGGTGTTGAGGCAAAGCGCGGCGGAAAGTGGGGAACTGAGTGTCTTAACACTAGGTTTTCTCTGCATACCTTGCTGTGTGCGGGATACAGCGTGAAGCTGATCTTGATAAATATCTTACCTTATTTTTTGTCTTAGAAAGTCTAAATTGTAGTTACAATATTATGTCTCCAGCGCGAGCGTCGCTCCCGCGCAGTGTCGCCGGTGACGGACATGTTGCGGCGCAGCATGGAGAAAGCGAACGCGCCGCTCGCGCCCGACCGCCGCCGCGTGTCGCGGCACCTACTCACTGATATGAACATTGCGCAGTTACAGGTAAGCCCACTCTTAGTATATATGTAAGTTGCAGGAATGGACGTCTGTTGTATTATATATTTTTTAATATGTAGTGGGAATCACGCCCACAACTATCGAGTTTACAATCGGGCGCTGTACCGTTGCGCCATGACAGCCTCAATCATTATTATAATAGTCTTTGATATTAGTTTTATTACTTTTATAATACACTAGTGACACAAATGCGACTTCGCCCGCTAAATTTAATTATATATTGTAGTGAAATTATACTAAATTTTTACATAAATTGTAGCTTGTGTTATATATAATATTATATATATATATATTTGGTATTGTTCAAAGTTATAATACTACTATATACAATATAATACTAGTTTGATGATTCATTATGCACCCGGCAAGAATATTTACATATAATAAGTAAATGTAAATATGTCTTGCCGGATGCATAATGAATCATCAAACTAGATTTTAATTCTATATTTGCTTTGTACATCTTTTATAAATTACTATTCTTCCGTCTACGAATATAATAATTTTACTTACATATTTTCTTAATATAAACATTGCATGTGAGGCGACAGTTATATACTTATGCTTGGTTTTATATTCAAAATTTGTATAGTTGGACGTGTTTCGCGCAGCCAAGCATAAACACATTTTTCGCAAGTGACGTTATTCAACATTATGTCAATTTATATTAAAATATGCATGAGATTTTAAGTTTCTTAAAGTCCTAAGTTAGTTTGCGCATTTTAAGTTGCCGGCAGAATCAGCTACGCGCTGTATCCCGCGTGTAGCAGGGTAAGCAGAGGGAGCCTAGTGTTAAGACACTCCAGTTCTCACTCTCCGACGAATTCTGGAGGCGTTGTGTGATGAGTTCCGTACTCGACGTACCGAAATTTAAAATGGCAAAGAAATAACTTTTATAACTTAATTGTCACGCCCACACAATTGAAATTATTCAAATTCGCCGCGATTCAAAGTTTATTACAGTTTTTGAAGATTAGACGATGACTTCCCTGACATTTGGTTTCAGCGTGACCTTGCATCAGCCTCCGCACTGCTGAATCATGCGGAACGTTTCGATTACAATAGCCATTGTGCAACGCGTTGTTTCGTCATTTTTACGTCGTTTAACTGTAAAAAATTAAATTTAAGTTTCAATTTTCAATATCGTACTATTAGTTTTTATACAAAAACTCCGGTTAACAAGTTATTTAATAACTAGTAACAACTTTACGTTTCTATTGAGGATTTACTCTGACAAAAATTTAAAAAGTGTTCTGTATGAAATATGGCATTAATGTTTTAATTTTTAATGAAGAAAAAAAACCTGTCTTCAAACCGCCTGAGCTCAGTGGCACAAGCGTAAGACTGAAAACGCGACGGTTGTGGGTTCGATCCCCACTCGGTAAAAATGAATTATTATTTAGAAGAAATGAAAATATTAATTTTCATTTCTTCGCCCTGGTAACAAGGCAAAACACGGCGTTGAGCTCCATCGCACAACACGTAATGCTTAAAATATTCAGCGGAAAATGGCGACCGGAGTGTCTTAAAACTAGGATCCTTTTGCTTACCCTGCTATATGCAAGATACAGCGTAAAACTAAACAAAAAGACAAAAAAAAAATTCAGAAAACGTTTAAAAATTTGAACTGTCCACGGGTTCCGACCTAACCTAACCCATACATTCTCATTAAATAGAGATTAGTGTAAAAATAAATATAATAATACAATCGACTGCCTTTTTTCTATGTTACTATGAAAGTAAAACAAATTCTAGCTAATAATTATGCGAGTATCAAATTTTTATAACTTCTATTTTATAAATAAAAACAAATTACTGTTATATTACATTATATATATTTACGTTAACCTTAGGTAGTAAGTATATTTATTCGTTAATTTCTATGTTACTTTATAAGCCTTAAATTAATTTCAACTTTTACCTACTTGTTACTATAGAAAGTGCTTGCAGATACCATTATTCATATATGTTGTTTTTTCTTGGTGAAAATGTTTTATTTAAACTAGTTTTTAGAAAGGCCTTAACGTTTAGAATATTTATATATTCTACTTTATTTTAATATGACACGACTGAAATAAATTTATAATTATTTTTGGAGGCCGTCATGGCGCAGTAGATCAGCGTTTTACTTTAAACGAATGTACTGTAAGCGGAAAAAGCAAAAGTTAAAAAACAAGTATCCACTCAAAATGCAATGCCTCCAGAATTCGGCAGAAAGTGGGGAACGGAGTGTCAAAACACAAAGTTTCCTCTGCCAACTCTGCTGTGTGCGGGATACAGCGTGAAGCTGAAAAACAAGTATTAATATTTGAGAGCACCTTTTACTATCCCATCATTTGATCATAACAAAAATCTGTAATTTTTTTCTAATGAATATTTAAACTAATTAATTTAAGGTTTATGGCAAAAAATTATTAAACTAAATGGAAAATATGTGTAGGAAATTAATTAGATGTCTTTTGTCAATTATCAGGTTATAGTCAACGAGCTGCATTCACAAATCGAAGCGCTGAACGACTCGTTGGTGAAGCTGTTGATGGCTCGCGACGAACTGCATATGGGACAGGATTCGATGCTCGTCGACATCGAGGACCTAACACGATATCTGTGAGTGTGTTTATACAGTAGTGAGGTCGGTAGGGGTCGTGGCCGCCATGAAGTTAGGCTTTCTGAGCTTTTGTGTAATGTTCACTAGTTAAGAAAATAATCAAAGGTAACAAAAAATGCTTAAATCAACTATGCAGCCATCTACAGATAAATATATGGCGGCCTCGACTCGTGAGCGACTCGTGACTACAGTGTACGACTTTTTAGAAATATTGTTTGATGTTTAAGTTTTAGGTTAATTTGCACAAAGTTTTATGTATATGTACTTGAGTAGGCATTGATCGAGTCGTGAGAGAATAACGTTCATCACTCCATTATTAACAAATGGAATGGAATTTCAAATAAATTTGTTTTGTCCTTATTTAAAAGTTGTAATATACATAAGTTTATATGTAAAATAAAATTTTCTTGTCGGATATAACATACTTCAAGTGAATAATAATACAAATTAAATAATATGATATTTAATTTAATTTACAGGGGTGTAAAGGAGCAGACAAAGAAAACCAAAGGCACTACTAAGTCCAGTGTAAAGAGGCTTACATCTTTAGTAAACAAATAACTACAATAATATTGTCCCAAATAAAAGTTATTTCTTAGAATATTGCTATTGAATATTATATATTATAACGTGTTTACTCCTTTATTAATCTATGACTTTATGACACCAATTGTAACTTGTATCCTATATGTATACTTTCTTAGAACAAAGATCTTTAAAATTATATCAAAAGTGCAGCTTATTATTATTCCCTCCGTACTTTAGGTGATAATAAGCTGTTGTGGGTCGCGGCTTCAATTGACGCGTCGAACATATTATATTGGCAAATATAATAGCTCATTTTAAACATTATATACTTGTCTCGTTTATTAAAAAAACCATTTTATGTTTGTATAACATTTATACATAAGAGTATTCAGCTTTTATAAATTATTTAGGTTTTCTTATTATGTCTTTGTTCTGGATTGTATTGGTAAATAAAAAACATATTTCTTAGACCACACAAGTATAGTGATCGATATATGTATGTAACATAATAATTAGTTCCGATTATAGTACAATGTCTACAATGTAATCACATTTTGTATAGCAAAATTTACTTAGTACTTTACTTAGTATTTGTTGATTTGTGCGTCTTGTTTCTATGTCACGTTCTGTATTGCAATATATACATTATTTTAATATTACATACAGTTTATATATATATATATATATATATATATATATATATATATATATTGCGTAACCGTTGTGCGTAGAAACGTGAAATTTGGACAGATGATTATTTTCATAATGTGGAGACCCACTGAAAAGGGATTTTAAAAATTTAACACGTAGGGTTTGAAATTCAACACGTATTTCACGTTTTTATAGAATTCACCTAAGTTTGAAAATTGAATATAATTTTATAACTATATCTAATGAATATTCATATAGTTCAAGAGTCCTCTAATACTATATAATGCTAAACAGAACCTTTTTTTATATATATATATTAATATAACATTTTATTGGATAAAAAGATTGTCTGATTCCGAGCCGATCATTGTTGAAGTAATAGGTCACACCAACTTTTTTGCTATCAGCATATATACAAAAATACGTAGCTTAAGGAAAAGGAATCTGTTTTTTATTTTTTCCTATCTTCAAAAATGACTGAGATATTACGCGGTCTTGCCTGTCGGTGTTTCATCATCAACATCATACTTTGGTTCGTTTTACTTGCTATTGATGCAGTTGTTTTTTATAGTAAATAAACAAGATGGGAAAAAAACGCTCCATATCACCTGTAATGGGACAGAACAGTCGCCGCGTGACGTCACGCAGCAACTGAGCGCCAAAGAAGCCCAAAATCTAAAATCGATGAAACTTTACAACGTTGTAACTTTGGAAATTCTGCCCCGATTTTGATAAAGCTAACTACTATTATTTGCACGTGCAGATTACGCTCATTGAATTATGTAACTGTTATAGTAAAATTTTTATGTGTTGGTGTGACTCATTGCATTTTAAAATTACGCAATATAAAGTATTTATAACTGAAAACTAAAAGGTCAGATGTACTTTATATTAAAGAAATAAAAATAAAGGAAAAACATTCTTAGGTTACGTATCTTGACTTTTGGAATTTAATTTAATCACCTAAGGGAATGAGTAGCCTATTCGACGATTGGCCGACGACATCATATATTATTAGTTTTCGTTTAGTACGTTGGAATTCCATGCATTTGTACATTTTCATATATGTATTTATTCATATGTATTGCAAAACATGTGCCATTTTACAACAGTACGTGACCTAGGACAAAACGCTCTGTACCCGCCAATTTACATTATTACTGTTATTTAGAGCACTGAAAATGTATACATATGCCTTTATAAGTGAAATAAATATGGCAAATAATATTATACAAACTCACAATGTTACGGCAATGACGCTAGTATAGTAATAGAGACCTAACTTTATTTTAGGTCACATGGTGCACATTTAGACAAAATATATGCCATTTTAATTTCACTTATTTCTATTAATTATAAATATATTATAGATATTATCTTTCGAGGATTATGTTTGTGTGTTAAATGATAATTATATCTTTACAGAAATAGATAATAGATTGTATAGAAGTTGTGTATACAATCAATATGATAAAACAATTCTCTTTACTATTTATTTATAGAAAATGTCTGTTCTCTCTATGTTAACTATCATCTAAATAGTATTTGACATTATAATATGTATATGAAGGTGCAGGCAATACGTATATACGTAACTAACTATATATATATATATATAATTTATACATATATATGTATAGTTATATATATAGTTTAATTTCATAAGGTGTTTGTTTAGTTATACCATTTTTTTATATAATAATACTTCGACATGTTGGCATTTCCACATAACACGTTGGTATATTCACGTGCCCGCTTTAGTATAGGACTAGCTATAGGATATATAGTATTGGTGATTTGCAAATTAGAGAGATATTTTTTCATGATAGTGCTCATTTAATAGCATTTAGTAGCAAGTTCACGCCTGTAAGGCAACACACAGGGTGGGAAATGGGTTATACTCGTTTAAAATTTTAGCTTAGGGCCCCTTTATAGCTAAATATGTTTATAATGGTTTAATAGAAAATAATAAGTGATATATATTTATGGTAAACGTATGTAATTTTTAACGATCCTCTATGGTGGATGTTTTCCAAGAGACACGGGTTCAAATCTCACTACGTTCATTTTTATACGAAAGATAAAGATATCAAAGATAATAGTAAAAGTAAAATTCTTTCATCTAGGTACTGTTATAATGTGAATGAACACAAAACCGCTGCTTGCTGGCAAATTCTTACAGACAGTGATATTTTTTTGTAATATTTTATACTTTTTGTTTAATTGTTTGTGTTGCTAGCAATTAGTATATAAATATAGGTCTCATTACATTCCACAAGTCTCATCGTCTTAGTTCATTTATTTTCTGTACATTTGTTTCAAAAATTGTCAAAGGATGGACTTTTTTTTATATATCGCTAAATATATTAAGGGTTTTAGTATTTAGATATAGTAAGGGGCCCAAAGCTTTGAAAATTGGCATACAAATATAACCGACATTGAATCTGCTATTTATGTAGTACAAAGAGCGCAAATCGTCTATAATGGTTGTGCTGTTTTCATCCAATTACCGTAATGTTAATAGATCCCAATACAGCACAGTGCGGCCGACGAGTCGTGGCCGCCTTGAAGATAGCTGTAGATTTGATTTTACATATTTTATTACTTTCAATTATTTTCTTTCCGAATAAACATCTTATCCAAAAGTATGACACTAACTTCAGAGTGACCACAAATCGTTGACCTCACTATGTCTAATAAAGCTTAGATATCATACATATTTTAGAAAAATAGATAAGCACGTTTCAAGTCTTTAGGGTTTGCAATTAAAATAAATCTACGCATTTTGAAATAAATTAAAAAAATTATATGATATTAATGAAATTTATATATGTATATTACTTATCATTGAACATATATCGTGTAAAAACAATTTCTACAGGATTTTTATTAGGTAAATTGGAATATTATTATTACAATCATTATTTTTTATTTTTTGACAGTGTAGTAATACCCCACTTTACGCGATCCTGTTATGCGCGGTTTCACTATAACGCGAATTGTAAATTTTGCGCTCAAATGCCGGGAAATGGGAATTACTTGTATTTCGACTTTGTGCTGTTATGTATTTTTCCGTAAAAAATAAGCGTATATATTGCATAAAGTGTTCTTAGAATTAAAGCGATTAATTTAAATGATTTGTAATTTTTTGTATTAAATTTTGACTATGTTTAATCATAAACCTTGATATACGTGAATTTCAGTTAACGCGATTTTGTTCGGAACGTATCCCTCGCGTAAAGCGGGGTATTACTGTAATTAATATTTTGTGCTTTTTCGTTTCGTTTTTTGCTTTAAATCATTACATTGAATCATGTAATTTTTATTGTAATATTTATTGGAACTATCAAAAGAAAGTTAAAAGATGGGTTTTGCAAAAAAGTACATACAAATAAAAACATCATGTATCTCTCACTTACAAATTCCTATTTCCTATTAAATTTTAAAAAGAAAATTCCATCTTTTTAGCATGTTTATTATTACTTTTCGAACATTTGTTTTCTTCTATTATAGTCACAAAGTATAAACTAGACAGTAGTTTCTGTTTTAGTTTCTTATTATACATTTATCAAATTTTGCTACTTTTGTTATGATTATGATAATATATAAGTAATAGGCATTTTTTAAATATTTTTCTGAACCCAAAGTATAATAGATTTTTCCTTACAGACTATCATATACATCAAATTACATACAATTTGTATAATGATTACTTTATCCAATCTGTGTTGAAGAAAAGTGCTAAAAATTAAAGGCTTATAAAATTTCTATAAAAAAAGTTGTTGAAATATAATTCCTGATATCAAATCTGTAAGTTTTTGTCCACTGCCGGTAAACGTCGTAAACATTTCCGTCGTTTAAACACGTTAACATTATCATTCATTATTTTCTTATCACGCGACGTGTATTTTTTATCACAGACAGAGTTAAAAAAAAATTGACCAAATTTATCATAAAAACATCTTTAAGTTCCTTAGTGACGTTGACTTCGTTTTTTTTTTATTTCAGTGTTTTACAGTTACCATGTCGGTTGTATTGGATATATTTTAGGTGTTTTCTTATGTTCTGCAGTAATGTTATTAGTATGTTTATTGACCATATATATATATTAATATGCACGCGGTCTATTTTAAATAACAGCAGCATTTTAATATGTAATGATCATAAAGCCAGGCAGTTAAATCACAACACGCAAAGGGCGGCCTCTTGAAGCCTTATATATATTTTTTTGTAATCCTTCTTTTACGACATCGTTGCGTTCCATTTTGTTTTATTATTGTCAACAACGGTTATGTTATATTTTAATGGCTGTCGCGCTGTCCGAATAAACGCAGGTGCTAGTTTTTATTCTTTGAGATAATCTCCTTTCGTATCAACTAACTTACGCGTTCCCTGCTTGATATATTTAATTACGATTCGTGTTTTAGCATACGAATGTATAGCTTATATTTGTGGGTTACGTAATACTTGGAGCAATTTTTTTATTCCTTTGTAGAAATCTTTAATATATGTAAAAACCTTGGGGTAACCCTTGTGACGGTTAAATAATTACTTGTTGTATCAGTACTATATCAATATATACCTACTGTTCTAATTGTACTTTACAAAAATTACCGTATATCTAGTATACAGTTTTTAACTTAACTGGTATTAATATTTCACCAGAGTAGGTACTTATTGTTTCTGAATCTAATAGCTTATATTTTCTCTGTATTTTCTTCGGAATTTTTCGATCGTTATTTCTATAGTAATGATTTGTATTGTAAGTTATATACTTTCATCTAGGTACTGTTATAATGTGAATGAACACAAAACCGCTGCTTGCTGGCAAATTCTTACAGACATGTGATACGTACATACTATTGACTATTCTAAATAAATAAAAAAGTGTTTACTTGATGTTTCATTTCGACCTTTAAACTAACCCCTAAATTTTGAATATTCTAAAGCTTTGTTATAATAAAAAGGTGACTATATTATCATTTGGCACAAACTTCTAGCGTAATTATCAATAATATATTTTATGATATCAATTATAATATAGCTAGGAATATGAACGAGATAGTGTAGTATAGTGTTCCTTACAGGTAGGTATTCATGAAAAAAATATAAATAAATTTAAAATAATACCTGTACAATTCGGCCGCCCTGAATTTAAGCTTTCTGAATTTTTACACATTGTTCGCTCGAGAAGATAGTAAACTAAGAAAAATCCTAAAATAAAATCTGTGCAGGTGTCTACAGCTAATTTCACGGCGGACAAGACTGTGTGCGACACAGTCGACCGTACTGTATCTTAAAGTCACTTGGGTGTACTTGGTGTTTTAGAAATAAATCAAAATAAGTTACTTATTTTATTTTATTTAACTTGTAAATTGTTCATACTTTACTAAGTACTAGGTAGTATATTTTAAGATACTGTAATACAGTTTTATTTATTTTTTTAAATCAACTATGAGACGGTGCGGTAGAAATATTGCAGAGAGAAATTTGTCAACGTAATAGTGTTATATATTTAAAGTCTAGCTATATGTTGTCTAAAAACTTATCAAGCTTCAACTCATACTTCACCTAACAATTTATTTTTGTCTAATTTAAAACTTACAACAACCATCTCCTAAAGTAAAACATTTAACAATAAAGTAACAGAAACTAAAAATTAGATCGTGAAATCATCACGATATCTAAAATGTAATCAAGTAAATTATCGCCTATGTCGAGTTAATTAACCCACAATGGGCCGATTCTCACAATTTTCGAACACTCCGCAGCGATGTCAAAACCATCGTTGACCCTAAAACGGCACCCTCACCTGCGAGCCCAGGTGCGCCCGCGCAATTAAAATCATCCTCTAATAACACCTACGTACGCTACACAATTTATTTGTTTTATTGTCTCTGTCGCACGTAAAGCCATTTGCCACTTTTCGTACAAGATGGATCGTTTCCTATTTCGCGTAGTTTTATTGGTTTTATAGATACAATTTATTGTTTTTATACATGTTTTATCTTAATTGAAAATTAAGTAAGAAAATAATGGGGTTTTAGTATTCGATAAATGCATTTGCAATTCTTTTATCTTTAATTGAACAGAGGGGAAATTGATTTACTATGAGAATTAATATAAAATTTATCATTCGCTATCGATAAAAACTATTTTATGTTTTTGATATCTTTTTAAAAATATGTTTCACAGATCGACGTTATTTAATTTCTAATAAAAAGTTATTATCGAAATTACGTTAAGTAGAATCCATAAAAGTTTTATGTCTTACTAATTTATATTTTTACGAGTAAGTACTTCATTACTATCAAAGGGTAATCACTATCTTTGGTACATTAAACATATCTTGGTTTTGATCTGTTTGGCGGCACATGGGCATGCAAATCACCGCCGCATGCGGGCGCGCGTCATCGCCACCGCAACCATCGCTCGCACCGGGTAGATGCTAACCAAATGGATAAGTAAATTAAAAATTACATTTTATTCTATACCACCTATACATTGTTACTACTTTGTAAATTTTACGTTTTTAATCTCTCCTCCAATACGTTAAAAGACGAATTCAAGAAAATTTTATGATCATAAGACGAATAATTCAATATATTTATATTGAAAAATGATGAACGTCGTGTGACTGTAACGTGACAGATGCAGGGAATTAATTATTATAATGTCAATTTGGATTCTATATGCGCTACACGAATGTACGCAAAGCAAAGTCAAATTTATGCAACACATTCCTTTAACTTTTAACGTGAAAAAATCTATAAAAATTATGTTTAAAATAATATAACAGTCACAATTACAGATCCCGAGTCTCCTCAACTATCAAGCGCAGAGTTCAATGTCAATGGTGAGTTCGAACCACAGCATACGGGTTATATAGAATACTGACGCTCTACATTACTATCTGTCTACTTGCTAGATTTGTTTCGCATCATTATTCTAATGGCCGTGTTTCGCAGACACTACCACCGTGGATATTATAATCCGTGAAGGGATGAACAATGTATTCCATCAACCGAAAAATGATTAACAAGCGATTACGCTGACGGATGGGCAGCGCGCCTACCATGGCTTCCCTCGCCACAGAGTACAGAAACTCATGAAATTGGCTACCCATTTTAAAATAAATATCGAATCTATATTATTACTTGCAAAAAAGTTTTTTTTACAAAAGATTTTCTATTATTGTATATTTTCTTTATTGTATTTAACTCATTAAATTTAATTACTTGAAAAGGTAAATGAAAAAAATATTATTTAGGTAATTTAAATATATGGATTTTGCATAATATTTAATTTTCCAGAAAACCTCTGGCGATGTCTAGAAAGTATATTTCTTAAGCCTACAGTTTCATCCCCGAGTGAGCAGCACGAGTGGTGCGCGGGCGCACGTGCCGCGACATATGGTAGCGCCATACTGTTTGTTTGCCAATCATAACGGACATATTTCATCAGATAACGGCCCGCCTCTTCAACATATTGAATCAATCTAAAATACTTTTTAAACATTGTTAATTAAACGTCATAGGGCACCAATTCGCTTTGCTTATCATCGTGACGGGCTTTAGTAATAACGAGACTTGAGTTATTTTTAAATATGATCTGCTGTCGGCGAATTTTTTGTTTTATTACCTCGATATATTCTGACACAGTTTAAAACTATGAACTTGTTATATAATTGACTATATAATTGACACTTGACAGATATCTTATATATTGAGGAAAAAAAGATTTATAAATACTGATTTTCTCTTATTGTGAATTGAACTCACAAACACTGTAATAAACAGCGAGCCGTCGTCCAACTACGGTGTCGTGGTAGTAATTGATATTTATTGAGGAACCTTATTTGGCAGTGACATACATAATACCTATCTGTATGCGACAACGTTTCACTAAACATTCAATTTTTCTTAAGACATCAATACATCCGAAGATCTAGAACAGGCCGTCGTGGCGCAGTGGCACAAGGGTGCCACCCGTAAACGCGACGGTTGTGGGTTAGATTCCCACTCGAGGAAATGAAATATTTCCATTTTTCTTCGCTCTGGTGTCGAGGCAAAAGCGCGGCGTTCTGCCACTCAACACGAAATACCTCCAGAATTTGACAGAATGTGGGGAACGGAGTGTCTTAACACAGAGGTTCCCTCTGCCTATCCTGGTGTGTGCGGGATACAGCGTGAAGCTAAAAAAAAATAGAACACGAACATTATTTTTAATCATTTATTAAATTATTATAGAATCAAAAATCACATACAACTCTCAAAACTCAATTTTACACTTGAGTGATATATATATTGCTTTGTTTAAGTATTTTAATCCTTTCTATTTGAATATAAATGATAAAAGTGTACATTATGATATTTGTAATAATCGTATTAATTGAGGAAAGTTACGTAAAATGCGATACATATGTATTAAAAATATCATATAATATAGTGAAGCTCAACTAAACCAGCTTTATTTTATTATTTATTTAAGCAAACAGTATTTTTCTTGCTTTCTATACAGAATGCCACACACATCTTCTTAATGTAGTTCCAACACCGGAATCCCATTATAATAATGTTTATACATCAAACAAAGCTGCTATTAATTTGCATATTATTTGATATTTTGCGTCGTGATAGATAGCCCTTCGCTTTAATTCAATGAAAGCAATTGAAGTAACCTGTAATTTAGATGGCTTGGCGCATGTGGAGCGCCATATGGCAGGAATCCATGGCAGCCAACTGAAACGATGACTCCCAAACCTTACCAACACCAGATGTAAACCCAGTGGAAGAGCCTTTTAAGAAATATACATAAAATTGGCACTTCTGGTATTAAATTTATATACATTCACTATTGAGTGAGTGAACGTAATTTTATCAGAATTATTGTAACCTAACAGTTCAATATATTATTTGATATTATATTTGTATTTCTTAAATATTTGTCATATATTCTTAATTTTAATGTTGAAGATGGATAAAGAAAAGTTGTAAATATTTTTTTTCACATTAACGTGGATATTTTTAAAATAAAAATACTATGATTATAATGTAGTTATTATAAACATAGTTTTCTTTTTCGAAAAATATTTTATTATCAAAAAAAAAACAATTAATACACAAATAATAAATATTCATCGTTAATGCCACATTCATTTTAACTATAGCCTTTCCAAGTTCTTATAAGTCTGACCAATGTGCGGACTGTTCGCTACCCCACGACACTTTATATGAACAAAAACGAATTCCATTTTTTAGACTATCATAAGGCGTAAGCTAAAAATGTCGCTGTTTTATTTTACATATGTTAGAAAGAAATTTATATGGCACCACAACAGTGCGGCCGCGCCCGTTGATATCTTTACTATGGACTTGGCTTATTGTAACGAGTGTATTATTTATGGTCACAAATCAGAGTCATATTAAATTAATTACGTTTTTGTTTTTCACGCTATGTCCTAAATGTAGAAGGTTAGGCAGAGGGAACTTGGAAACGTAATGTTGAGACACTCCGTTCCCATTAAGACAGTGTTTTAAGACAGTGTCTTCCGTTCCCATTAAGACAGTGTCTTAATGGGAACGGAGTGTTCCTCTACTTCTGTTCCCCATCCCACTTATATTCTTAATGGTGTAGTAGAACTTGTAAACGATAAACCAATATATATGTTAGATAAAACTAGTGTAAAATAGACTTCAAGTAATAAACCGCCTGCCGCTATCTCAGGGATTTTCTATTTGAGTATAATTAATAAGGTACATCATTGGTAGACAATTGAAGTTGTTATAAAGCAATTTAAAATATTTTATATATTTTTGTTTAGCGAAATGAAAGATCACAATATGCTCGAGAATCCAACATTATTGTTTAAACATAATTAAATAAAGTAACGAAGTTGTTAATAAGCTGTGGAGGCAGTAATTGTCTAATAATATATGTGGGAAAGTGCACGTTTGCCATAAAAAACTTCAGTCGGTTAGCCCGGATCCTCAAGTTAATGTCCACTTAATAGAATCTTAAGTGACTTCCTATGTCTACACCACGTGTGTAATAGCAAGGTAAATTGTGTGTGAACCAATAACGATTAGATAGACTCGCTGTCTACAATGTTTATAACTTACTTATTAACTAATTTATTAATTAATTTATTAGATTCTTTTTAATTATGAAAACACCAAAACTAAATACAAATTAAGCCTGGTTTAAATTGAACGTAGGTGTCATTAATATATATTATATATGTATCTATTTCATTAATTTATTAGTTTTATTTTAATTTTCAATAAAACTAAATATAATTTATACCTAGTCTTTATTTATTTTCTGTGTCATTTAAATTAATATATTATGTGTTCTTATAAGTTACTAAATTCTAATTTACATGCAAATTCACCAAATTCTCTGGATATACCAGGGAATTTTGCGAACACACGAAGAGAGCCTAATGATGGTTCACTAAGCTCTCCATTTCTCACTCAAAACAGAATGTTTCGCGTTAAGTGATGGGATCAGATTATCTAGATACTATAAAACGAATAAAATATTAATAAGCATTCAAATGGAGCCAAAATACTGCCAATAATTTATCGGGGAAAAATTATAAATAAACATTTACTCGATTTATATCTTAAACAAAAGAATGAGTTAAAAGAGTCATTGCCCTCATGAGATAATCTACGTTGGCTATTCAGCATGATGTCAAAGGTTTTTATTATAGTTTGTAAAGAATTTGTTCAATACTTCCCTTGATTTTGTCCAATTTTTTTTTAAATTATACTAGTGTGCGTGTTTTAATTGAAATTTAAATATATATATACATTACTGACCGATATATAAAACGCTGCAAATATATGCATCAAAGAAGGCTTACATTATAATTATATAGAGATAAATCGACATTGTACAGATATTTTAAATAATATCCAACGGGAATGTAGACAGGACTAGTCGGTCGCAAGCTGTTCCTTGACCAGTCGACAGGACACTGATAAAGACCGTCACACTTCCACTTATACTTCGTCCACAACAAATTAGCCACACTCAATTACGTTATTTATAATCACTAGGTGCATATTTATATTGCTTTTTAAACGCATACGTTTATTATTGGATAATAGTAAAGAAATTTGTAAATATAAAAATGAAGTAGAGGTTTTTTTATTATATTATTTACACAAAGATTTTAAATTCTTGTAGAGCCTGAAAGTGTTGTATGTGAGTAAATCAGCTTTTTTTTTTGAAAGATTATGGAATTCATTTAAAATTTGTTTGAGCACCTTGCTACGTTATTCCTTTTAAGGAGAAGTATTTTACCAAGAATCAGCAGCATTAACCGTTGTGAGGCCGTATGCATTCTTGCATGCCCATCATAGGACGTCCCACCGGCTAGACTCACCGCTTACCGGCTAACCTATTTATATGTTGCTTTGAAAACAGGAATAAATGAATTAATGCAAATGTATACTATAAAAATTGTCGCAGGTGCATAAGGACGAGTTCCAACCATCGTTGGATTCGATTTAACGCGCTTGCGCTGCGAAAGTTTTATTTATAACCGCGCGCCACGCCGCACGTACAGTCGTATGCGCAGTGCAGCGATTATGTTTATACCGCACGCATTAAATTTGAAAAATTACTATACTTTATGCTGTATTAAATTACTTAATGTTTTTATAAGTACCGTAGTCGAAAACTGCACATTTGTTGGTGTCGTACAGCTCTACTAGAATTATTCAAGTAGAATTCCAATTAAAATAATTTAATTGAAGTTATTTATTAATAAATTATATAGAATATGTTAAATTCATTTGATGTATAATTAATTGAAGTACTATAAAAGTTATTGTCATAAAACCAACAGAATTAAGCAATGAAAAGAGGAAAAGAGAATCCTCTTTCTCCCCTAACCTACAGTTCAATACACAGGTTCCTAAGAGAATTGCAACCAAGAATGCATTTGATATGTTGTCTCGTCTGATAAAATTAACTAATTGATTATCACAGATTTTAGGAATATTACTCTTTTATCCCGCGGGTAGGCTTTAGGCTTTCCAAAGGCTTGTACGACTTTCTTATGGCACAGTAATGTCATAATAATCTGTTTCTCGAATATGATAAGTGACTGATGTCCTTAACCATCCCTCAGTCTCCAATTAGTGGATTAAGTGTCCACATTTTTTTCAAGAAAGAAGAAAAAAAGAAGAAAGAAGTAACAGAAGGTAATTTACATACCTAAACAGTACATACCTAATAGTGCAAAAAAAGAGTTTCATTTAAATCCGTGTATTCAAAATAGACAGGCAGATAAAAAATAAACATAGATTTGTGTTCTGCCACTTTTTTAATATCACTTTACAATACATTTCTCATAAAAAAATGTTACATACAACTACATTTTTAACTCTTTTATTATAGATAAGAAAATGAAGCATGACTAAGATAAAGTTTTTGTTAATGAACTAAGTAGGTGTAGGTGCCTAATAGACCAAAAGCTTAGATTACAAAAAAATATTTATAGATTTCAATTAATATAATTAGACAACACGATTACGATTAAATATAAACTATAATACTGACAACAATTGACAGGTGCAATCTTATATTTTAAACAAGCCTGAAATATTTTTATGCAACTATTCCAAGTTGAAAACAGAATTAATATTTTGTTCTAACAATAAAAAGGTAAAAAAAAAACATATTTAAAATTTATTCCTGTGTAAATATATTGCGACAAGATATTCTATTCCGATGAAATTGTAACAAATCATGATAATTCAAATTCTTTTTTGTTCTTCTGCGTCTTTTTATTTAATATTATTTATATTTTTATGTAATGTTATTTTAATATGGTTTTCATATTCTTGCCCCATAACCTCTTCTATGGGACGGCGAAACTTCCAAAAAACATTTGAGACACACATGCAAAAAAATAAAAAATGTTAGTTGGTGTTTTAATACCGTGTAAATATGCACTTGAGTCATCAGCTATTTAGAAATCACAGACAGACCCTTAAATTTCTTACTTATTCATACCTATACATGTAAAGATTGAAATAACCCACCATATTGAATATCTTTTGCTAAGACGATTTTATTAATTCCTATAATTTAGCTGAGCTACTATAGTTCTTTATTACATATTTCAGATCTTAATTTTTTTTATATAAATAGAAAATGCCTGACATGTTGAAAATCTTCTACAAAAGTCTCATTTCAATTTCATTACATCTTATAGTTAAGCTAGATAATCATGCAGATTATTCATTAGACGTTTCAGATCTTCTATTTTTAAATGTCAATAGGAAATGTCTATCATTCTTACTAAGTTTTGCAAAGACGGCATTTTTTTTTTATTAGTTTGCTAGCTGTAACTCTACAATGTCAGATCACAGGTATGGAAATCTTTAAAATTAAATATCGTCAACAAATTTTCATTCTAATCCGTCTAGTATTTAGGAAGATACACAGATAGCGTGTGCAAACGGACAAATGAACAGACAAAAAATTAAAAAATCATAATTTTATATCGCACTAATCAGATTATTATTTTTTTACCAATATACTAAAGTTTTTATTGTTTCATAATTGTGTAGATATAGACAGAATAAAGTAAGTAATCTTTTTAAATGGATGACATGTGCAGAACAGAACGAAATAAAATAGAATTTTTTTTTTTTTTTACTTTAATTACTGGCTGAGATACCGAACCACGAACACTAGCATTTGTTGAAGAGTTGCACGACTTCAAGAGTACTTGACTCGCTGCTAAATCTATTTAAATACGAGTACGAGTCGGGATTGTTTTGGTTACTTGATATCATCACGTTATTAAGGATCTGTCTTTTAATCCAGTGTTTATCTTGACAGGATTCACCAGGCGTGCATAAGTAGAAGAAGATTATAAGCCTGATATTACAGTAGGCAAGCTAGCAGATGTTTCGACCAGTTCTTTACTGTGTTATAGAAGCAAAATCATAGCACATTTAATGTACATTAGAAGTAACTTACGGTTAAATATGAGTTCATTTTGTTTTAAGACATATATACTATTTTTTACGATTGTATCAAGTTTTAAAAATACACTTGAATTTTTTATCAAAAATAATCATTATTCGACAGCGTGCTTCGACAGTACTTTAATTGAACCGATTAACAAGATATGTCGCTTCGTCTTCACCATGGATATTATTGGTAAACAAGGAAGTTTTTTTGTCTTAAAATACAGTTTCAATTTATAATTTTTCTTCTTTTCTCATGAATAATAAATAAAACTTGTTTTATACAAATTTTTCTTTTATTTAATTTATTAAATATTTAATTAAATAGTAAAAAGATATTGAGGCCAGACATAAGTGTGTGGCTGTGAAAGCGACTGATTCTGGGTTCGATCACTAGAGGATATGAAATAATATATGTATTTAATTTGATATTTTCATTACTTCGTTCTCGTATCGTGTTCAGAATATAGCACGAAGCTGTATTATAAGAAAAAAATGTTAAGAAAAAAAAAAACTGATTCTTATTCCTAATATGCCATAAAAATAACATGTCAATGACCTAAATAACCCTCGCATACATATTTATAACGTAAAGTAAGTAAATATTTCATGCTATTACAAAAGATACATACAAACAACGATTTGCAATAAAGCTTGCTGTAGACTTTAGTGTGTATCACAATGAAGCCTAGGGCAGTTCTGAAGGCAGCAGGCTGCGCGGGCGCAATGTGCGCGTGCGACCTTTCACGTAATTATTAGACGCGTGCGCGCCGAGCACCGCCAGCGATGGCTGCCTCGTTGATATGGATGTGCTACTTTACAGCGTGCTCGGCCCCCCCTGTTACTATTTTTTGTGCCTGATTTTAATCAAAATGTTTTACATGGCCTTTAAGTTTTAATGTTTCTACATTTTTAACGTGCTTTATAAGGGCCGTGTTTATGTGGCCAAGTATCAGCTTATATTACATATCTATATTTATATAGTGGCAAATTTATCTGTAATAAAAAAAACTATTCTATTCTTTTTTTTATATGTTATTTTATTACAGATAATAAATCGAGTACTGATCTCATAATCAACGATTATTAACAAAAATACAAAACCTGGAATATAATCCAATCTAATAAAAAAAACGTTGTCATTAAATTTCCTGCGTTGTATAAATTATTTTTTATTTCAACAAAAACCGAATAACGATGACTGTATTTTACTTAGCTTATAAAATATTTATCTGCGATAGTTCAGCTTAATAATTAATTCCATATCGATCATAACATTAATCTAAGAAGTAAAAGCATATGCGATTCAATAAATATAGCAGATGCTTTTTTAATGACAAAGATAATTTTACTGCCTAAGTTTATAACTTAGCTGAACTTTACCGAAGTGTTGTTGTGTGTACCAAGACACTAATAGATTAACTTAGATTCAATTAAAGATAGACTCTAAGTATTATGATTATCAATTGTCGTAATCGGCTTTCCTATGAAAATAATACCTAAAATAAAAACTCTAAAGTATCTGCATATAAGAGACGATGTAAGGATTAATGGTTGCAATTTAACCGGCGTGTCCAAAGATTACAAAAAGACAGACAAGACGTTATTTAAAAAATCATACGAACAAGAAAAAGAATCAGCTTTAAGCTGTATCCCGCAGGGTAGACAGAGAGAAGAACTTAGTGTTAAAATATTCCTTTCTCCATTTTCCGTTAAATTTTTAGAGATATTGCGTGTTGAGTGATGAAACTCATAAAACGATGTATTTATAAATATTACCTATGTTACAAAATTGTTGTCAATAATATTTTTTATTTATGGAGATATATTTTAAAAATAAAGCTAAGTTTTATACAAAACTTTATTTAATATGCTTTTCTATCTCTACCGCTTCCATTATGTATATATTCTTGAAGAGCATCGACGGAGGTCGCTTCGGTAGTCGGTAGCCCCTTATTATTATACTCATGCCTCTGAGATTAATGGAGTTAACGACAATTGTTCATGACATAAAAAATGGTGAACACCATCTCAGTATCCTCTCTAGAAAACAAGAAAAATATGAAAGAAATTTTACTTTGGTTCAATCAATGAATATTATTTACACACAAATCCTATTAAAATATATACTTATCCGGATTTTTGGTATAAATTAAATTATTTATATATTTAGTTACGATTGTAGATATATATTCACTTATGTTTTATTTGTTTATCGAAACTTAGCTTTATTGCATAGCATTACAAAATGAATCTGTATTCATTTTTATTCATTCACTTTATCCTGGAATAAAGTTGTTACTTATATACAATAAATAACCGTTATTCAGTTAAATTTTCGTCATTTGAAGAACCGTTAATACGTTGCCCTATAACCGAAAGTGAACATACGAGTGAATTATCTCGAATCTGGTCTCAGATTGGAATCAATTAAACGGCGAGACGCTCCCGGCCTGGCCTTCGCGCCACCTGCCTGTTCGGCGACCCGTTCAATCGCAGACACGTCAATGGACGAGTCTGCCTTCTTCTAAAATACATAGGTGTACTTCATTTTGTTGTAATCTTTTAAGTTATAAAATCACAGATTCATTCTGCACTATGCATAAACCCCGCCCACAGCAGGGTAGGCAGAGGTGAAACTGTTAAATATTTTAATATTTGAATCCTGAGTGGGAATCGAACCCGCAGCCTGACCCGCAGCGTTTAGTCACACATTGTTCAACGACTGACCTCAACATTATAACACTCATATTCCAAGTTTCAGAATTTTCAGGTTCCTTAATTTCTTGTTTGTTTGAATGATCCTAAATTTAATTATACGTTCTAAATATAACGTTAAATAGTTACAACAACATAAAAATTCATATTAAATGTGAGAGTAATCTTATTTATCAGAAATTAAAGAATAGTGAATTATTAATAATAACTAAAAAAAATATTGTTGTTTGCCGTGAAAATTACTGAATGGAGGCTGCAGCCTCCGTGACACCTAGAGAATTTAGCCTCTAAAAACAATGGAACCCATATATGGCACCGATCAATATGAACAGTATTAAACTGTTCTTATTGATCGGTGCCACCTTACCAATCAACTACCGATAAAGCGTATGAAATAGACTGAGAACATCATGGCTGCGACGAATTCCGAGCATCACTTCACTGCCTGAAGCGTGCTCTTGCTTTTTGCAGTGGCAGGTGCGCGAGCATATGCTATTAAATTATCAAACAGTACCCCGTACATACTTTAAGCCTCAGATACCTTCCAATCCAGTAATCAATGATCAGAAGCCAAAACTGTATCCACTCTTAAATATTTACAAATAATATTGAAATAAGACATGAACACCGAGAAACCGCATAAATATACGTCTCTATTAATGACTTAAATCCACATAATGCGAAATGAATACGTTAAATGTAGATATTAACCGTGAGGTGCAGTCATTACAGTCATATCGTAATTGAAGCTCACAGCGTAGTGTATGGCCTCGATGGAAACATATGCGTAGGAACATAGGTACCCTCGCAAGAATTATCATAATTAGGTAAGAAAGCTTTAGTAGTAAGATATAGTAATGAGCGGGCGGGTCCCGTCGGTGCACAATGCCGAATTGTGCGTGTTGCGCATGTGCGGTGTGCGCTTGCGCCGAGCTTTTACGGATTCGGCGCGCGACGCCCGCCATATGACTCCGGGGCGTGTATAGTTGTATACATTACGTTAAAACTTATACTGATATAATGAAATTGTCTTTATTGTGATATTCAAAATAATAAATGTTTATATAAAAATTGAAAAAATATAATAAGTTCATTGATATTATGGATTTAAATCCCACTTGAAGGCACAAAAAATTTAGTAATTCCATTTCCTCGCTCTGTAACATATGTACAACGCAAAGATAAAAAAATCATCATCAATAGATATTTTTAAAATTGCATTATTGGAACTCGTATATTATTAATATTAGGTAATTTTATCTATTTGGTAATAAATTATACAAATTGCTAACGCTATAAGCTTTGCATATTATGTAAATTCTGCAATAGGTACCTAAATAGCTTAACCGGTCAAAAACCGGTCAAGTGCGAGTCAAACTCGCCCACCGAGGGTTTCGTACCAATTTTTAGATTGAAGGTCAGCGTAAAGTATAACTAATGCCCTCCAAAATCATCTTAAACCTCGTGACGTTCATCAGTCAAGAGCTAGCAAGATCCTATAGACGTCCACTAGATGTGACATTCGCGCTTAACGAGGCTTATGACAAAATCTATTCAAAGCTATCCGTAGGGGACGGCTCGCTCCCTGAGAAGATCACGATTCACGGGTGCTTCCATCACAACAGAATCCCCTACTACTCTATACCTGGTCCATACGCAAGCAGAAAAAACAGATAATCAGGAAGAGATACAGAAAACTCGAGCACCCTGACCATCAACAAAAGTCAGGGTATTACATATAAAATGGTAGCGATTATCCAAGCTAAGACTCCCGAGAGCGCCCTACACAGCAACGTATCACACGCAGTGACGCATTAACCATACATATTCAGGAATGCATCTATTACATTCATGCCGAAGAAGACGCTATCGGTAGGTTCATTCACCTGACAAATGAAAGTGTATTTCCCCCAAATAGGCAGGGAGGGCCACGGGTGGAACGATATAGATTTAGATTACCTGGTGAATTCCACACTAGATGCAGCTAGAACAATGAATTTCTGTGCTCTAAGCGATCATAGACTTGAACATTTGATATTAATGTCATCTCTACAATTACGTGATCTCGAGATAAATGATTTTGTTCAACAAAGTGACCCTATAAGGGTCCCCTTTATTCTTTCTGACTTACGGAATCCTATAAAGTAATAAATAATTTCTTTGACATTTACGCTGGGCGTTATTATGAATCGCGTATCATCAGAATACAAGTGAAAAGGCGAACGGTTACGTTTCGAACTAGCTGTGTGTGTAAAATTGAAGATTTGGTGAAGATATTATTTCTTTTCTTATTAGTTCCTAGAGCCTTATATAGGTTAGGGGCCCTATGGCCCCTAGTGAAAAACCTATGTATTTCACTTCACATTTTATCTGTAAATTTCATTAAAATTCTACATATTATATTATCTCCAAATTTTTGCCTTAATTTAATATTTTTACACTTCAAATTCGTTCTTCGTGAAAAAATAATATTTCCAATATCTTTATTATAAAAATGTCGCTTCCATCCATTACAACAGTGTTTTTTCAGTAGGTAAATCGAGATCAGTTACATTTACACAAATACAGTCATAGGAGGTATCTCAAAGGAGATAAACATTGAAGTCGTTTATCATTTATAAGAGTGTTATTTTCATTTTCTAGCTCTGGTAACGATGAAAAGCCTCTCAACCTCCAGAATTCGGCGGAAAGTGGGGAACGAGTGGAGGTATCAGGTTCTAATTAGCCTGCTATGTGCGGAATTCAGGCAGAACCTAAAAAACTCGATTTATGTATGTATTATAATTAATATTGCTGATAGAAATGTTGGTACAAATCGTTGTCTAGATGTTCTCGCGAGTCGATTTAGAGTTCTTAAAGCGCCTTTTCATTCAGAACTTGGTTGAAATGAGATCTCAAACATGGTCAAAGAAAAAATGGTCAAACAAATGATAAAGTATGAAATAGTTTGAATCATAGCATTTTCTAATTTATATTACGATAAATGTGATATTAATTAGAAAATGTTATAATTCAAGCTACCGTGCCCAACTACCCTGTTAAAATATATTACATATATGTAACTTAAAAGAATATACGAGTACAGTAACAATTGGTGTGAGGTAATAAGGTGTGTGACGACGGCACGCGGCGGCGTTTGAATAAATCCGTTAAGCGATGCGCACATGCCGCGGAATCTTGTCGACCGAGACTGGGGGTGCTGTAGTGAAGGTTCTATTATCGATATCTATTTATTTTATTTTATATTAAAAAAAAATTGTTAAACACATAAGAGCAGCCAATAATATCTTAACATAGAACGCTGCATTCATGTATTTTAATTAGAGTATATAACTGAAATAAGGCTTTAACCAATATTTACATAAATTTAAGTATTAAATTTTTGTATTTATGCAGTGCTTGTTTACATTTCTGTGTGCGACTAATAAATTAGCTATATTTTTTCCATCTAGTACCAAATAAAATCGACGCATGTAAAAGTAATCAAGCTTCTATAATCTTTTTTCATATTCTAGCAATTTAAGTGTATAAGCGAAATTGTCGATAAAAATCCATCGTCAAAAAAAATATGTTGACATCTCTACAATGAGCCACCTGCCGCCCGCACCCCCACGCTATATTTTATTCCACTTAATCGTCCTTTCCGTTATAATGCCTACTTTTTTATCCTATACTTATAGCAAATATTCTTGTTTCTATAATATACAATGTCCAACCGCCCTATTGACTATAATAGACACTTTTAATTGAGAATCTATAAAAGGTTTCGCGAATCGTTGTCCTTATATGGGTAAGGCATTCATCATGGTCGCCGTGGTTCTCATCTGCCCAATTAATAAAAGTTGACTGTAAGGTATGGACGATGACGGCGACAGCCGCCTGCGCTGTCAGAGTACCGGTTCTGTACGCAGCTGAAAGGCGTTCGTACCTATCCAGTACCAGTGTTTTATTTTGATTTAACTGTGTACAATTGTCCGAACAAATAATATTTATTTAAGTATAAAATACTATATTCCATTTATATTTTAATTCAAATATTATAATACTTTTTTTTCTTATAATGACATACGAAAAATAAACCATTCCGAGGTGGTTTGAAAAGGTATACTTTTTACTGTCGAATCAATACAAAAAAGTCATTCATCTCGATAGCACGAAATAAATTTTTTATTTGTAGTGCAATCGGAAGGAGGCTCGAAATTTGAACAAAGGTATAAAACAAAAACAAAGGGAGAAAAAGAATTGTAAAAAGCGGCGCGGGCGCGTGCCGATGCGACATGTGCGCGTGCGGGGTAACGGGCCGCCACGCGCCGTTAGCGCACACCACCCTCCGCACCCCCTGCACCCCCTGCACCCTCCAGTTTACCTATGTACCCGCGCCAACAACTATATGTAATATCACTTACCACGATTACACACATATCTGTCATTGTATATATAATAATATATGTGGGTGTATATATACTTATTTCCCTAATCAGAACTCCCAACCCCCCAACACACCCCTCACGAGAACTGAAGCACTTCCCCTGAAACCATACATATCCCGCCGGTAACAAAACACTTCGTATCAAAGCAGATTAGCCGCCTAATTAAATTTCCCGTGATTGCTACAAGGGGTTAATAGAGTGTAAAATGTCATTAAATAGTTGTACGCTTTTATCACACCACCGCATAAATATTAAACTTTAGCAAGGCCTTGCAATTTACGTGTAATTAAAGCCTATATTAATATAGGACAGAACATCTTAAATGAATAATTTAGACGTTGTAATATAATTAACACAGGTAATTAGAGTTTCAATAGAAAGAAAATCTTAGATAAATCCCTAAATGCATCTAACATGTTATGTAAAATGCATTGTTTTTTTGCAGAACAATATTTTTTTTTCAGCTTCACGCTGTATTTCGTATATAGTCAAATGGAAAATTCAACGCTGCATTTGATAAATTTTTTTGCTATACCAGCGAAGAAATGAAAATATTAATAAATAATAATTAATTTCCCCGAATGGGAATCGAACCCACATCTGTCGCGTTCACAGTCACACGCTTGTACTATAGCGCTACGACGGCCTCTATATTTATTTATATACTATTTATCGAAGCATTATAATTTAAATATACACATTTCGAAGGTTCTGAGATTTTAGGAAAACACTTCTAATTCAGCATCTAATCTAAACCCCGCCCAGCTCTACATTGCAACCAATGCGACGAGTGGGCGGGGCGCGCCGCTCACTGTAACAAATCTGAGCCGCATCACGTGCTTCGGCTTTCCCTAATTTCTAGGATCAAATGACTAGTATTATGATAATATAACGAATTAATAACAAAAATTCTATACGACAATCAGAAACACTTAAGTATACGTAAGTGCAGAGACCTTAAGAAACAACTTAAACCAAATTTTGTGATTCCTTATCATAATAAGCCTTTAAAAAACCATATGAATAAAGAAGAAGAATTATTAGCATTTATTATTTGAAGCAATTTTTCAGTAAGTCTCTAACTCAGTCAGCGAGCGACGAGACGTACAACCGCTAATTATTCGGTGCTTACAGGAATGCGACTCGCGCCACCTGTCAAGTGACCGTTTCATCAAATCATTTCTTTATCGCGCAGCCTCCGCACGACCTGCACTTTTTTGTTAGTTTTGAAAAAAAAAAAGCGTTATTTGTGGATGAGTTGGGTAGGTCGGGGCGCGCGAGCCTTATTTCAGTCAGGTGCCAGGCGCCGAGCACGAAGCACCGTGCGAGCCTCGCACAACCTTCTTGACGCTCTCGGCCGCACGTTATCTTCTCGTCGTTCCTAAATCTTTTCATCACTAACAGATTTTTTAAAAATGCTTTAATTTTTAACTTTCATTTTAGTTTATATAAATTTCTGATTTTGTGAATGTAAGAAGTGTTTTGTGAAGGAACTTCAGTGCAGCACCAATTGGCGCTTCAGGTAAGCGATTTTAAATTTTGTATTTAAATTTAATATAGGTAGAATTTTTTTAGAAGTTTTTTAATTAAAATGATAATTTTAGAAATTAAATAATAAAATATTTTCTGTATTTGTCTTCATGTACATATTTATCTTTTGAATTAATGTTTTTTATACAAATATCGCTGAAAAACACTTTACAATGAAATACTAATTAATAGTGTTACTTTCTTACCAATAAATGGTAAATATTTTAAATTTATAGATAATTTAATAAAATAACTTTTTATTAGACGTTTTTAATGTTTATCTTATTTTACGTATAGTCAATTATTTATAGAGCTTTTCAACAGGACATATCCTCATCAAAAGCTCAATCAAGCAATTGAATATTATATGTTAGATAATACTTAAAAAATGAAACTAAAAAAAAACTTTGTAGATAACACATAGCCTTACAGGTATATCGGATGTTTATTACTTACCTATTTATATGTAATCTATATATGACGAGGCCAATCGCAGGGGCATAAGCGTGTGACTATAAACACGACGTGTTGTGGGTTCGATAACCGTTCGGGGAAATAAAATATTTACTATTTTCATTCGCTCTTTAACCGCGGCAAGACGCAAGGCCTCCAGAATACGGCGGAAAGTATCGAATGGAGGGTCTTAATATAAAGTTCCCTCTGCCTACCCTGCTATCTGCGGGATACACCATGAGGCTAAAAAGAAAGCCAAAAATAAAGAAATCTAGATATTTGTTTATACTTAGATGTATAATTTTTAAAATTTTTGCCCAACTTCAAGTGAAACAGATACACGTAATAACATCTTAGAACAATTACCGGTAACTTAGGACATTATAAAAGTGAAAACTAAGTTGAACTTAGATTGATTTTCTTATGTTAACACTTGCCGCGTTTCCCACTAACTGCATTTAAAATGAAAAGTACCGACTACAATTGCGCGACTAGTAATTGCCACTTACGGTCTAATGAAGTCTTACTTTATTGAAATAAGAAATAGCGACACACAACCCTCACGAAGAAGACGAACATTTAACCAATCACATATAAAGACTAGAATCAATTGCATTCACCTGTTTGTAATACAACGATACAAATCGCAATTAACCTAATACATCGCGTAAACGTTGCAGGAATAAATCGGGAACTACGAGTGTGATACTATCTTTATGGCAATCGCTTTAACACAGAACACAGGTGCTAGCGCTAGGTGTGTGATAGGTGTCCCCCCCTTACAAAATTGAGCAATTCATTTGTTACATCGCGACCGACTCATAATATTTGATTTCGTCGAATTAAGTAATGAAGAAATGTGAAAGCTTCACTCACGTATTCGCTCTATAAAAACAAATGTGTTTTAGTCTAATGAAGATTGTTTTAGTCCAATATGTTGTGAATTATTAATGCGCGTACGCAGCGGGTGACGTCCACTTCCATTATTCTGATTCTTCATTTGCTTGATTGAGCTTTTAATACGATTCAACGACAACAAACACCGGCAGGATTAATCAGGGCGAGAGCTGTCAACAAATAGTCGCTAATGGCGGCGGTCACGTAATGACTATGATGACAATGTTATTTTTTAGAACTGATCGCTTTGTGTGTGAGCTCTGTATAGCTGTACTGTACTGGCCATTGTTATATCACATATTTATTAATTATTTATTTGAAAATTGGAAAACTTAAACTCAAGGGAATAATTCTATTTAAATCAATTATATTATAATATATTGCAAGATTAACATAGGAAAAATGTTCATTTAGGATGTCTCGTCACGTGCTTTTGTCACGTCTTGCTGAGCATTTTCAAGTAGCGCCGCCGCCGGGACAACGATTCCCATCTCCTGAGAGAAGTGTCTCTCCTCGTTCACCGACCTCCGCCAGCTCGCGGGTGAGTGCGGGGTCACCCGACTCAGTCACACAGCAGCGCCTCGATATGATACAACTTGGAGATATTGAGATTGCCGGAAGAGCACTTAAGCAGTACGCAAGAGCTACTGGTATGATAATTGCAATATGTTTGGCGAAATACTTGTTTGAAAAATATCACTTGAAAATAAATACCATAACTATTTATATTTCTATCTTAGAATTGGGGGCATTGATGTACTGCAGTGGACTAGGTGCACTCTACAGCGGCGGCGTGTGGCCTATGCTGCTTCCACATACACCTTTCGCCTCTAGTATGGATCATACCAGGCATACGCCACCAAGAGATGGTAAGAAATTATTTATTAGTCAAAATAAACATATATTTGCCACTGCTATTTCGACAAAAGTAATATGTAGAGTTGCAAAATTATAATTTTGAGTAGATTTATAGTATATTATATTAAATATAGCCATTTTATAAATGTATATTAAATCATGTTATATACCATTAAATAGCTTTTTTATTATATACTAACAAATACGAACAAACATATAAAATATTTACATAAAGAAATAAAAAACAATTAAGTGATTTTAAAACGTAAATTGAACACGATTTGTATTTTGGGTCGACTGATAAAACCTGTGTTCGCCTCGGCCTCCTTACATTACTCCTCCAGTGTGTTCCTCATTAGAATAGCTATCAATGTAAGTTGTCGAATAAACCTGCAAACTGCTGATATGCCGTCGTTTACATGTCGTTTACCTCCATACCCGACTCTTTTAATGTTT
This sequence comes from Heliconius aoede, assembly GCA_037355905.1. Lineage (NCBI taxonomy): Eukaryota > Metazoa > Arthropoda > Insecta > Lepidoptera > Nymphalidae > Heliconius > Heliconius aoede. The sequence continues at coordinate 648,786 of JBAIZZ010000012.1, forward strand.
CTACTTGCCAAGGAAAAGTTACTCACTACTTATACACACTGTACATATACAGAAGCTGCAGTACAAACGAAGACGTTATCGCTTTGAATTTTATTTAGAATACAAATTTGTGCTTATTCGTGTTAGAGTTAGTTGCATCCATGAATCATGGAAGACATTCATCCTGAAACAAATCCCTAATGTTTAAGATTTTTTTTTAGCTTCACTCTGTATTCCGCACACAGCAGGGTAGGCAGAGGGAACCACGGTGTCAAGACACTCCGTTCCACACTTTCTACCGAATTCTGCAGGCATTGCGTGTTGAGTGGCAGAACTTAATGCCGCACTTTGCCTCGACACCAGAGCGAAGAAAAATGGAAATATAAACGTAAAGAAATATTTCACTTCCTCGAGTGGGAATCGAATCCACAACCGTCGGTTTTACGGTGCCACTGCGCCACGACGGCCTCAATATTTAAGATTTAATAATATTTTCACCGTACACGACTACATTACATATTAATGAATACTTAAAAAACGATTGTTTCTATGCAATGGCCAATGCTTATTTATTGTGGACTTAATTAATCTACACTCTGGGGAATATTTAACACTTTGCTAACATTGCTTAATCTGTACTATTATTTAGTGTCAACACGTTAATAGACCTTCGGAGTCTGTACTGAACAGAATCGTACCTTATTTTTGTATGAAGCAGGAAAACTGTTGATTCAGGTGTTGCACGAATCAAAACAAAGCAGCATTATCATAATAAAGATTTACTCGGATCGTCAAATATGTAAAACTTTATTTAAAAACCTGAATATTTATAGCGCTAGACGATGACGTCAGCTTGTGTAATCAAATTGCACCTGTAAGTAAATACTTATTTATATTATCAGATTTTCACACAAATTACCTAAGTATATTATTTTGTTTGTAGATGACGAAGAAGAGCTACCCTTAAATTTATCAACAAAAAATCGTCAAATTTGGTCACCGGGCAGTGCTTGTGAACGTGAGAAAGTCGAGATGGAATCAGATCCACATTCTCAATGGGTCCAAGACGATACTGACGGACCTTTAGAACTAGTCAAGAAATGTCGAAGCACTCCAGACGATGAGCGTCCGTCGAGTGCGGAAACTAGACACTGTCCGTCTGCCCCTGCCTACCACGCCTACCACCAACCACCTCCACCGCCGACAGATTTAAACTTTTCCTTGCTTGTGAAAAATGAAAACAAAAACGAGAAATCTTTTCAGGTAATTGGCAAAATTTAATTTATTATCTTGAGAGATATATATATATATATATATATAATCCTTACGTCATGATTTCCATATACATATTTTTCTGTATTATAATTTTAAAATAAATATAGAATAGGTAAGTGTCTAGTCTAATTATCAAAAATATTTGTTGTAAACAAACAGATATATAATATGCCCATCGATTTTATTACCAGATTTCAGAATTAGTAAAGTCCACGCACGCATTGGAATAACTGTACAGTTTCCGCTCGGACTAGGCTTAAAATAGTAAACCGGTATCGGTTTAGTCTTTTTGTAAATCAAATAATAAAAACTGCCCTTGTCTTAATAAGCACTCTTGCGTCGAAACGAGTCGCGCGTCTCTCGCATGCAGTTTGCAGTTCTCAAGCACTGAGTGCTTCTCACCATTCTTGTATTTTTCATTTTGCTTCGTCGTCGTTATAAATATCCGTGTCTGCTTTAATCAAAATACCGCCTACAAGATCACGGCAAGTAATTGAACGATTCATCTTAGACCGATATTTAATTTTTTTTTTATATATATACAAGAAACACGTTTATTACGTTGTTTTTTTTAATAAAATCTAAATAATAATAATAATACCTTATCAGGTATTATTATTATTATTATTTAGATTATATAATGTAAAACAACAAAATGTTTTATTTGTGTACTTATTAGTATTCATAATATCATATTATATTATAATAATAAATATTGTGATAATTTAAGATTTTAATATACGTTTAGTGTTTACGTATGGAAGTGAGATGGGGAACACGGCGCGTGGCCGACGCACGCTTCCAATGTTCTACTAATTGCCCAGTCCTAACGTGTTAACGTTTTTATGATGATTTAATTGAATAATTATACATTTTTATTACGACTGTAACATTATATTTTTCAAGTGTCGTATTTCCTTAGAAAGAAAATCATTTGATTTTGAGGCCGTTGTGGCGCAGCGGTACAAGGGTGTGACTGTAACGCGATGGTAGTGGATTCGATCTTCACTCTAGGAAATTAAATAATTGTTTACATTTATATTTTCATTTCTTCGCTCTGGTGTCGAGGCAAAAAGAGGCGTTGAGTTCCGCCACACGACACGGAATGCCTACAGAATTTGGCAGAATGTGGGGAACGGACACTCCGATAGGACTTAACACTAGGTTTCTTCTGTGTCTGTCAGTTTCCGCTATATCCCGTCACAGCAGGTTTATTAAAGATGATTTACACTAGATATTATGTATAGTTATAAAAATACTTAATCTCTTTTTCTTTTTATTTGGCTGTATTAAAAATTGATACATACTGAAAAAAATTCCATGCTGTCATTCCCTGAGTCATATTAGACCTGAATAGATTAATAATCCGGTAAATTTGATTACAGTTCAGTTAAGTTGTAGCTTGTATATTTTTTTTTATTTGCTATAAGATATTGAGCATAACATTACAAACGAATAAGTAAAATAAATATAAAAGAGTTACCTAAAACCTGATTTTAATCACATTTAAAAACTAATTATATGAATAACTTTCTATTTAATTGCGACATGTGACATGTTTTTGGCCTTATCAAATTCGATTTTTCCACGTTTAGGTATTCTTCGTTATTGTAAAATAGTATGAATTTTATTGTAAATATTTAACTACTTGTTAATCATTGAAGATGGTATTGAAGGTGTTGAGACACTCCATTCCCCACTTTCCACCTCTGCGCCACGACTGGCAACACCTACGTGTAACAAGTGCTTAATATTATACTGATATGTTCATATTCGTTCATACGTTCATATATGTTCGTATTAGTAACAGTTAATTCATAGAAATAATGTAATTTAACCTTCTCAATTCTTTTGACCGTCGTAAAGAATCTTCTCCGTACCAGTTACAATCCGGTAACCATATGTGGATAGTCATAGCACAGCACCTGTGTTGTTTATAAGAGAGTGAATCGGTAAAAAAGTCGGTTTAAAAAACCTAGCAGTTTTTGTAAGCGCGAGGCAGGGCGGCGGCGGCGGACAGCTGCCTCACCAACTGTCTCAGGCTTCCACGCGGATTTCAGTCGAATTGTCATTCTACGGAGACTTAACAGTTAGCCATTCGATTAATAGCCGCTATTCTACCTTTTTTATTTTCACCAATACTGTATAATTATAAGGATGTGTTATGATTACAGTTACATTTTTGTAAAACATTAGTTACTGACAGTAAATACACTAAGAACTACCAGCATTATTACTCTAAAATAAAATCAACGTAAAAGACTTCTAAATTCAAACTAGACAAACTACGTTTCGCCCATTGTCATAAATTTTAAAAATGCTTTGCCCGAAAAACGATTTTAAACCTCGTTCTTGCTATTATAATTTATGCTTCATAATGAAATACGGTACTCCAAACATTCTTCAAACAACTGATCAAATAAATCTAATGAGGGAACCTTTTGTCTATTAACTGTGAACGGAATATGAAACGACGACAAGAATTTGTTTACCGACTATGTAAATGAAAGATTTGTGTGTAACAGAGACTCGTGGGTCTCATTCTAAATGACCTGGTGCAGTGTACTTTCCTCAACAATCGATTGTAATTTCTTGGAGCCCTTGCTAGTAAATTAATAATTAAGGCAATCCAACCATAGAGTTGGAAAGAAATCAAAGAAATGTGTAGAAAAGGGTTAAAAAAGTTGTCTATTATTAGTTTATTACGGGTTGTCAGCGGCAATGATGGCCACTTAATTTCATCGCACGTTTAATTGTACACGTAGTACTTGTACTTTGTAGTATGTTAATAAATTGTACGTCTCTACCATAAATTTATTATATATTGGGAAGTGTGTACATGAATTTTATTTTATAATAAAAGGTTGAAACATATGTACATATAGGTATATATATATCTTTATATTCATACAAAGAATAACAAAAATCACAAATTAATGAATATTTTGAACATTGTACAGTGTAAGCAGTGCGGGAAATGCTTCAAACGATCCAGCACGTTATCCACACACCTGCTAATCCACTCCGATACGAGACCCTATCCGTGTCAGTACTGCGGCAAACGCTTCCATCAGAAATCGGATATGAAGAAGCACACCTATATTCACACTGGTAAGTCAAAAAATATTTGCTCTCTTGGTTGCCTATCCTTCTATTCTACAAGACAAATGCATTTGTGCAATTAATTATACAATGAGAACTAAAATGTATAAATATTCGATATTAAAGTATCACTTGAGGTCGTTGTGGCGCAGGGGCGCAAGGATGTGACTGTGGCGCGACGAATCAATTATTATAATATTTATAAATATTTTATAAGTTTTCGTTTCTTCGCTCTCGTTGGTACCTTGTTAAGCAAAACTCTGGCGTTGAGTTCCGCCACACAACACACAATGACTCGAAAATTAAAAGTAGAGAATGGAGTGCTTTAATACTAAGTTCGCCTGCCCTATGTGTGTGTGCTCTATGTTTTATTTAAATTAAAATTAAGTCAATTTATTTTATTTAAAATATCAGTATATTACCGGAAATAAACTTTATGTACTCATCTAGCTATTATAGTAATTGTTTAAAACTTATGGGAAACTGTGCTATTATAGTAATTGTTTAAAACTTATGGGGAAATAATAGCCTAAATTTATACTTGTTTAACTTTGTTAGTTAAGTGTCACCCTATGAAAGCGTTATTATACGACTAAAGATTCATTTGGGTCAGTGGGAAAATTTCTTATAACAATTAGGTAACAGCACTTTTCATACATTCGTGAGGAACACAAATTACTTCCTAAAAAAAAGACTTTCAATTATTCTTAGATATATTTTTATGAATTATTCTTTGAATAATTTATAAAAATAATAAGTTCTCAGTATAAAATACTTTTCAATTTTTAATGTTAAAGTCTAGTAAGTTCCCAGCAGCCGATAAATTTCCAATGAGCAAAAATACAAGGCATCCATCGCTGTCATTTAAGCTCGAGCCACCGTATAATTTCTATATCATTATCATTTCTTCAGCATCGTCAAGCTTTTAATGTTAACGAGATTCTTGTTAAGCAATAGATATTTTTTCCCCATGTTAAATGAAACGTGTCAAAATGATATTTCCTTAAAAACAATAAGGATTTTTTTAAAGATAAATAAATGTATTTTTTAGATAGTTGAATGTATTAAAATAATATAATTTGATATGATACGTCCAAGGGATATTCAAATTTCGTTCAAGAATAATTTTTTAAAGTTTAACAAAGAACTACCTATAGGTGCCCATTGAAACTTCAATTTATCCTTCATTTAATTAAGAACAATAATGCAAAAAAAAAATGTTTTATTATTGACGCAAAACAACAATACATAAAATAGGGCATGTTTTTATAAAATTACTCCAAGAAACTTCGAAAGAATTGATCGTCTAAAAACTGCTACTTACTTATTTGTCCGAACCAAGACAAGTCGTCACGTACTCGCGGCTCTGAATGATTTACAGTAGCCGTAAATGGCGTCCGTCCTCCCGATAAATGCCTCATCATCAATATTCCAAAATGCAGTTTGCCCTGTAATTAGCAGCGCAGCCTTCGAAGACCTTCACGTCACGGCGAACAAAAAGTCGTTATAAATCCTGTTCCATTTATACATTATTTTCTAGTTTTTTCTTAACATTTCACTATCTAGGTTGCTGGAACAAATAAGCCTGTTTTGTTGACGATTTTCTCCATACTATTACTATATGTACTTATAGTAATAGTATAGGTCAGGGTAAAAGTATTTTCGTATTTTGAATGCATTACTAGTAAATAAACCTCTTTGGCTGTACTGAATGTAACTGGCTGGATTTAATGCCATTAATCTTGACATTCTGAAGATGCAATAATTCTGAAGAGGCCAGAGCTGGTGAATAAGAAGGGCGTGGTGTTCCACCATGACTAAATAAAAATTTTAATTTAGTAATACAGCAATAATTTTAATTTTACTTTTTGTTTTGGATTAAGTAACACTAGAACATAGTTTTAAAATTTTCATTTATAACATTCATGTCATGTCGTGTGACAAAAATCAACAAATTTTGATTTCTTATTATATTTAATGTAGTTCCTGTGGTATGATGTGACAAGTGGTTACTCGCTTACACAACCTTTAATTACAACGTTCCAACACCACCCCTCGTGACTTGTGAGACACGAACGTAACATGTGAATATACGTGCTCTATACTTCACCTATTCATAATGTATTTGATTTAATAATATGTGAAACTAATTTAATATTATTTAGTATTATAATTTATTTTTGTACTGAAGTCTTTAGTTGTCTAAAATAATATATAAAATATGTAAATATGTTATTTGTTAAAAAAACGTAATGGTATTGACCATTGACTATTTCTTTGTTGCAGGTGAGAAACCTCACAAATGCGTGGTGTGCTCCAAAGCGTTCAGTCAAAGCTCTAATCTTATTACACACATGCGCAAGCACACGGGCTACAAACCTTTTTCCTGCGGTCTTTGCGAAAAAGCCTTCCAACGCAAGGTTGACCTACGCCGCCATAGAGAGTCACAACACGCTGAAATTGAACCTCCGAACGTCAATCCCCAAGGGTACAGATACTACGGTGACGACCAAACACCACTAGTACCGCTGATTTCTAAATAGAATTTAATTTTGCTTAATAAATATTATTCAAAGAATATAAAAAAAATTTGAGACGACTATAGTATAACGAATGCAATGTCTCATTCGAAAGATCTTTGCGTATGAAGTTAGACCAGCTTCACGCTGTATCCCGCACACAGCGGGATAGGCAGAGGAAACCTCGTGTTAAGATATTCCCCACTTTCTACCGAATTCTGAAGGCATTGCGTGTTGAGTAGCAGAACTCAACGCCACGCTTTGCCTCGACGCCAGAGCGAAGAAATGGAAATATAAACATAAATAAATATTTCACTTCCTCGAGTGGGGAAACCACAACCGTCGCGCCACAGTCACACCCTTGTGCCGCTGCGCCACGACGGCCTCTGAAATTAGACACAAATATATTTTTGAGTACTTTAATAAAAGTTGTTGATAACAACAAGAAAAGTGAAATATGGTCAAATATATCCTATGGAAAGAAGTTCACTATTATAGTAATACGTTTATACCCAAAGATATCGAGGAATTACCATTTTCTTCGGGCTAATTACAAGGATCACCTTAACACGTTAATTGTAATATATCACGACTACATATAATAAGCAGTTTTACCTAGAGTGCCTTAACTTTTAGAGCATCGGCATTTCTTATCTATTAAAGTATTTGAGAAACAAACAATTTTATATTACAAAATCCGTCCATTTTGTGATAGCTTACTGATTACACTTGCATATTACGTTCCAATATTTGAACAGGTGAAATTTATATAGATACATATTATATATTAACAAATCATTATCTGTAATTATTTTTCTTTATTAGCTTTGATAGGCACGAAAAAGTAGTACTTAAACCGTTTCAATTTGATTCTTATAATATACATTTATTATGGCACGCCGGTGGCGGCCACAGACAGATCATAATAAATGTACCTATGCCATAATGGATGAACAGTTCCGACTATTTACGTAAGTATGCATGAAATATATTTCGTAAATTGACCGTAGAAATTAGCATTGAACAATTTCTTGGGTCGTCTTTAGTTTTTTATGAGGCTTGTTACTATGCAAGCAATATTTTCATGTCACATTTCTATGATGTACTTATTAAAAATCGCTTGTAACAAATTCTTGTGCTGGATTATAAGCTTAGTTAATAAATTTAAAGTTAAGTATATTAATGTATAAAGTGAGTCTAATACAAACCAAAGTGAAATGTCTTTTAGTCGTAAAACGCTATATTTATAAGTAATGTATTATAAACATTGTAACTATTTTTTTATTTATTATAGCGTAAATAAACGAGCCGATTAGTCAAAATTTATACAAAAAATCTTTGATATTTGCATCTACACATAAGATTTAACCGATAAAAACTATCATTAAAGCTACCATTTGTTACCATTTCGTCAATTTGTTACCATTTACGTAATTTTCGAATTTTAATGGAACTCTTAAACACTATTTTTTTTTACTTAATTATTTTTTATCTGTTTTGATGCATTTTTAGTCCTAAGGTTTTTAGTTTGTATGTTTTTTTTTTCAAAGACTGTCCGCTTTCTTATATGTCATATTATGGCTTGTTAAATAAAATAAAATAAAATGAGTGAGACCTAAATAATTTGAAATCGACATACTCATAAGTTTACATATGTAATCGGATCTGGATATCAAGTCGACTATGATGTACAATAATGAATGAGCTAGCTATATATCTATATAATTTGTATTTTATCTTTTTCAAAATAGTATCGAATTACATGAAAAAATATCTGAATACATGAATACATATTATATAGTAAGTATAGTACAATCACGTGTTCAAATGTGGAAAGACAATGGTGAGACCACACGTGCAATGAATGACGGCTAGAACACCAAAGAGTACAGCTATGATTGTTTACCTATACCGTAACATTAGTATGATCGAACGTTGGTGGACCATTTTCAAAGATATATATATTAATTAGTATACTAGTAATAGTTAAGTGTACTGGCAATGTAGATATGCTATAATTACATTTTGCAGAGAACCAACGGTTAAACCGTTCACCATCTAATTTAATAAAATATCTCTGTGAAAAACAGTAAGTACCCTCGCAGTTAATTTGACGCTACAAAGTTTCGTCAAGTCATTTCTTGTACCATTTAAAATATATATTTATTAAGGTCAGTTCAATATAGTTAAATATTCTATGGAACTCGTGTTTTATTTATTCTCCTGCCACTACAAACAAACATAACAAAAAATAATTTTGATCAATATAGCGTGTGGAGCTACGTAATTTAGTCTTATACTAAAAATATGTATATAAATATACCACTAGTTCTCCGAAACTACGAAAATGATATAAACTCAAAAATGTAGGTACAACACATGCCTTGTTATTATTAACGTCCCTAGCTTTCAGTCATTACTCATTAGTACGTTTAAATGCTGACTATTATTAAAAAAAGGGCCCGAGTCCGCTAGCTATTGGCTCTTTATTTTTACTCAGGAAAAATTATATATGCGTTAATTACAAGGAAATCAATCAATTCAACATTAATTTATCTATATCAAGTTGTTTATTTACATCAAATTAATATATATTTAATATATTTATTGTTTATCATTTTACTATAAACTTATATTAATATACTTGTTTAAATATTTCATTTTAAAATTATATATTTCTATTTCTTTTTATAGCTTTACGCTACATCCCGCATATCGCAGTAAGCAGAGGGAGCCTAGTGTCAAGATATTACGCTCCTCACCTTCCGTCAGTCTCGAGGCATTGCGATTTGTATACCGGAACTCAACGTGAAATATATACATATTACATAAAAAATCGATATTTTAATGTACTCATATCTAAAATCCACTTCATATTTAACATGTATTTTTTTTAATATATATGTACATTATCGTAAAATGCAACTCAAAAATGTATGTGTGTCTTTTTAGACATATTATTTCCTATAAATGTTATTATTGTCTATAATACTTTACGAAACACCTTGCACTTTATAAAAATATAATAATTTGCATATTAGATACCTTATATATACAATATAATATACAATATATATTTAAAATGTAATGCACAAAAAAATTGTGATGTTCCTGGCTATTCTAGAAGGCAATTGTTATTATAATTGAATAGCCGTGCGGAAATTTGTTATTAACTTTCTATTCTTATTTTAATTTCTTAACTAACATTTTGTTAACAACTAGCACACAGAACACAGAAGAACAACAGAGAAGAGAGACTGAGAGGAAAATGAAAGGAAAATGAAAATAATGTAAATATAGTCTACAATGAAACCCGTTTCCCGTTACGTCCCGTTTACGAACAATCTCAATGTACAATGAACATATTAAGTATATTAAGTTTGTGGTTTTAACAATTATTTTATTTTGACTACAAATATTAACTTTAAAAAGCATTACGAAATTGTTGCATACACTATTTCATTATTATTTTTTTTATACTTACGCACGACTAATGGCAAATAGAATTAGATATTAAGTGATAAAAAAATTGAAGCAACTAACTTTAAATAAGTAATAATTATTATTAAAGAAAGAAAACCTTTCCACTACACTCTAATTATCTACATACAAGTATTTGCATTGAATAAATAACGTTTAACATTATTTTAAAGTAATAATCAAGTGACCTCTACTGATAACATTAATATTTTAGGTTATACATGTAAACAGTGTTGATAATTCCGCCAGTAGAGTTATCATTTTGAAGTTCTTGTTGAGGTAGAAGCGATACAAAATTTATTTGTTTCTTTATTTATAGGCATAAGTATAAACAGATAAAATAGGATAACTTAGGTTTAGCTGACACTACAGACTATTAAGGCTATCAAATTATCCAATTTTTTTATTTATCTTTTATCAGTTCATTATTTTTAAGTGACGATGGACAGATCTATATACTGATTAATTCAAATTCCAAGGGTCGCGTGCCGCGTGATCATTTCTTTTTCTGACTGACATGTGATAACAATAAAGACATGCAATAAATACGTACATTCTCAGATACGGTTTGTGTGTGTGTGTGTGTGTGTGTGTTTTTAAATCAATCATAAGAAGCCATGTAACTTCTGATGTTATAACTTAATCGCCTACCTATAAGATAATTCCTATTTAACCCCATAACCCTTACGTAGAAGGTTTATCAGAAAGCCTGTAAAACTGCAGATACAGCCACATGAAGGCTTCTATTATCTATTACAAATAAATTTATTTATTCTTATCTAGAAACTCTTACTCTGAAATATAAACAATTCCGGAATACAAGCAACTAGCCCAAATACAGAGGAAATCTTTAAACATTTCTTAATATTTGTTTAGCTTATTTTTTTGAATTAAAAAAAAGCATGTTTAAGTTAATATTTTTGTGAAACTCAATAAGGTTAATTAAAATTATTATTATTATTATCCATATCGAATTTAGATTTTAAAAGTTGGTTTAAAAGTAAGACATGTATTTATGCATGATGGGAACTGTGAAGATATTGCACCTCGACAATACTTATGCTTGTAATTGGAAAGCAATGGAATGTCTTGATATTCTTTCTGTATAATAAATTTAAAAAAAAGTACTTAGCTACCTACATATCCCTTCATCTCCACCTTAAAGGCTGGCAACGCACCTGTGGCTCCTCTGGTGTTGCATGGGGTCGTGGGCGGCGGTGATCACTTACCATCAGGTGACCCGAACGCTCGTTTGCCTTGTCCTCTCCCATAAAAAAAAAAATATATATTATTCCGTCAGTTGCAAATATTTAAGTCCCACGTATGTATAAACTACACAGACATAGCCTAGTTATCTGTGCTCACACAAGCAGTAAGCTTTTAATCTCACACAAATTTCATCGACGGATATGTTCCATTGCCTGGTCTTATTTTCAAAATTATATAGTTTATAGCAACAATATAAATCCTTTCATCCAACTAATTAATAGTTATTTTTAAAATGTTTAAAATTTTAAAATTAAAACAGGTAGATTTTTGTTTGCTTTGCCTCGTTCCTGAGCGGGAATCTAACCCATAAACGTCGCGTCTGCAGTCGCGCACTTGTGGTAATGCGCCATGATTTCAACAGGTACTCGGATGTAGGTACCCTACCTACATAAAATATCATATATACAAAAAAAATCATTCGAATACTTATTTACAAAATTTTTATTCTATACAATTTATAAAAAAAATATTTCTCACGTAAGATGTTTGTAAAAAGATTGGTCACTAATGTACATAATAGAAGATATAAAAACGTAGCTCCACCCCTTTATACTTTCATTTTACACTCGACGATTTTGTAATACAATAAGTGGGCTAGAACATGTGGAATCCTCACAATTGCCTGCAGGCGCCTGCAGTAGGAAATCGCTAATGAGATTTATTACAATAATGTAGGTAGTATTCTTATTTGTCTTATTATTTCCCATAGTGACGTCGAGTAATCGACGAACACTACCAGTCGTGTACACGAATTTAAAATATTTTTTAAGCTCCTTTTAATAATTTCTTAGGATATATAATGAATCAAAATTGTTTTATTACTATTCTCGCTACTTGTTATTGTTATAAGTTAAGTTAAATCATATATAAGCGGGTTAAGTTAAAGCAAAATGAAGTAGCGGGATAGTCAGAGAAAACGGAGCGCCAAACGCTACGGTATCTACATACCTCTTTCGGCTCGTCCACAGTCATCAACCTCTTCATACATGCCCTCCAGGGAGTCCTCATGCTACTTACGTGACCTTCCTCCAGTATCTTTGATACTGCATTTTCGAAGGTCAACCGAGGTCTCCCGTACATTTCTTACCACTTACTTTTGCATCATAAATCAAAAAAAAATTTAAAAAATTTTACCATTCTTTCATCACTAATTCGTTTGACGTGCCCAAGCCTGAGCTGAGAACGTTCTTCTTCATTATCACCGTAACATTGTCGTTAGTACACCTACTATTTCATTGCGGATTCGATCAACTAAGCTGACTCCGCATATCATACGAAGAGATCGCATCTCCACGGTTGTTCTTTTTCTGTAATATTCACGTTTCGCTGCCATATACGGTCAGTACCAACACTGCTCGGACCAAGCGAAGCAAAGTCCCCCACTACAAACGGTGCTCGCAAGCCGCAGTCCGAGTTTCAAAGGAGACGCCCTTGCGACACCGTGTTCTTTCTTGTTGGTACTTTCCACGGTAGCCAAACCAAGGTCAGAGCTCGTCTAGCTCGGCCTCCCAAAAAGCACGGTGACACTGTAGAGGCCATAGGGCCAACAGCATACTACTCAATCGAAAAAAGTAAAAGGAAAAACCAACACTGCATTGTGTAAGGCAGCTAAAACGCCATTAACCCTGTTACCGACAGCAATATGCCTTTCCACATCAATCTCGTATCTTCCATCTCTACTGAACATACTTCCCAATTATACCATTTTTATTTATTCCACATTCATCACTTGTCCTAATATCTTACTATTCACACTGACATTGCATTTTGGCATTTTTCATGTCTTTCAAATATCAGAACCTTCCTTACATTTATTTTTTATTGATTTATATAATAGGTTGCTAAAGGCCCTTCCGCCTTTTTGTCTTTTGAATTTCGCGGCTATGTACAAAGCGCTACAGAGCTCTTATCGGGCAATACTATACATCATTTGCCGTACATAACCTTTCTTGCAATCATAAATAACAACACTGTATAATTCATTCATATGTTAAAATTTGTGCCAGATTCTTCTCAACAACAGGAAAACGTCTTAAAAGTCTGGGCATGATCCAGAAGAATGGGCATTGGGTCCCATATGAATTGAAACCAAGGGATATTGAGAGACGTTTTAGACGGCAGAAAAGAAAAGGTTTTTAGCATCGGATTGTTACCGTTGACGAAAACCGCATGAAACCGTTACTGGAGATCACTACCGACGGCAACTGATGCGCTTGAGCCGTGCATTGAAGCAAAAACGGTCGGAATACCTCGAAAGACACGATAAAGTAATCTTTCTGCACGAATGCTCGCCCACAAGAAAGTAAAACTATACTTAGCTTTTTTCAATTATATATATATATATATATATATATATATATATATATATATATACATATATATATATATATATATATAATGAAATATTTATATAGCATAGCTGTTATCTACCTTATGTACATTATTTTATAATACTGATAAACAGAATATTTTTTTAATAGCCTAGGAGTTAGCAAATGTGTGAAGTTAAAAATATTATGCAACAAATTATATTATATTATAGAATAGTAAAAACGTCAAATTAATTGTTCTCTCAATGTAAAAAAAGGTAGTAAGTTACACTTATAACTTAGGCTTATAATTGAATTATTCGAGCTTTTATACTTTTTTATAGCTTTTATATTTACAGCCTTATTATACAACATCAAAAATCATGGCTCCATTCATGTAATCATTAATTTTAAGGTATTTAGAAGTCATAAAAACAAGGTATTCTAAAAAAACATATATTAAGTTTAAGTGTATGTGACACTACTATCACAGAATTAAAAAACATTCTTAAAATATATAACATCTAATCATCCCAGTTGACCTTATGGCAGTCATGCCATATGAATGTGCCTTTAAGTGATTGAGGGGCATCTAGCGCTAAATATAGAGGGGCCTTAGCCCCACGTTCTGGAGTAAAATCACCCATTTCTTTAGACATATCTGATTTAACAAAGCCTGGATGAACACAGTTTATTGATATATCTTTACCTTGTTCAATAAACTCCTTCTGTTGAACAAAAGTGAGAGCAGACATGGCTACTTTTGATACTTTGTAATCACCATAATGACCCGCAAATGACACATAAGACTGTTTACCGTTCTTAGCAGCGTGTAAAAAATCATCAACAAATTGCAATATCTCATCTGTTGTTAAATCATCTTTTACTAGTACATCTAGCCAGTGTTGTTTTCTTATGTTGGAAAGCAACCCCCAATCACTGGTCATGTTAATAATTCGTGCATTGTTTGATAAGAGAGGATATAGTAATTTAGTAATTGTAAGAAGACTATAAAAGTTTGTATCCATAAGCTTCTTAGCATCTTCATAGGATGTGACACACTTATTAAAATCTAAAACACCGGCATTGTTTACAAGAATATCAATTCCGGAATGACGAGACGAAATAAAATTTGCGAATTCTTGTATGCTTGATTCGCTTGTTACGTCTAACGTATGAAATAAAGGTTTTAGGCCTAACTTTTCTAGCTTTTCCACAGCTTGCCGCCCTCTTTCTTCATTTCTAGCAGTAAGATACACAGTACCAATTAGCTTTTTACATAATCCTTTAACGATTTCAAATCCTATTCCCTTATTACTACCTGTAACTACAGCTACTTTGGTTTCCATTTTGTACAAAAAGAACTAAAAACAGTTTAGAATTTTCAATAAAAATAATAAGGTGTAAATATATTTTATTTATCAGGTTTAGATGACATTTCTTAAGTCAAATAATGATGTACATTTCAAACTGACGGTATGAATTTGACAACTTGTACACAGACTAAACAAAATATTTGTATACATGGGTTTTTAAACTAATTGAATAGTTTTTTTATTAATAAAATATGTTTTTAATTAGGAAAAAAAATATTGTGTCCTTTATGTAAAAAATATAACCATCGAAAACAACTTTTGTAGTTGTAATGGAATAATACGAAAAATATTAAAACAAAACAAACTTTATATATTCACATTTTGCTAATTATTATTAAAGCTTTATTTATAGACGTAACATAGAATTCGGTGTGTTACAAGCTTTATTTTTTTATATGGAAATTAATTACGACTGTATTTCGTTAATCAAGATATTTTAAATAAAAAAGTCCCTAACAACTTGATTTTAAGGACTTTTTTATTAAGCTTATGATAGCAACATTTATATTTTTGTTATTAAGTAGGGTGCATAAAATAGCTGTGGAGTAATTAGGCCTACAAAATAAAACTTTAATAAGTCAAACTTCCACAACACCACACTTTGTAAAAAAGTGCATACATGTAATTTATGATATCTGTAGAGCATGTTTAATTTACTATCACTAATTATATCCTATTTACATAAAAATCTCATTAACCGACTCTTATTTCCACAAACTTGTAAATGACTGTAATTTACATCTACTCTATGTTTAGTCTATTTTCACAGCAGAGTAAATTTTTCTGATAAATGTATATGCTGCAAAGAATCCAATAGTTCCAGTCAAAATCCAAAATGTTAGGACCATAAGACCTACAACAAAATAAAAAAATAATAGCATCGTCTTTAATTATTGATAAATAGTATAAAATGGTTAAAATATATAATTTATTTATTAAACATCAAGAATTGTTTAAGAGTTTTTTATCTTAAATTTTTTTACTTACCTGTGTAACCAATATATAACAATGTGGGTATGAATTCCGTAATATCTAATTTAGTGAAAAAGTAATATATGGAGTAAATTAATATATACACGGCAGATCCACCAGAAATAATAAAGCTCTTCCACCACCAATGGTAATCCTGAAAAATAAGATTAAAATAATATTGAAAAATTTTAATTTAAAGTCATTTGAGAGATTTGAGACGCATTGTGGTGCATTAGAACAGTAGTTGACTGTATATTAGATTGTTATAAGTTCAAACTCCTACAGAGGAATTAATTATGTGTTCCGCCATTCAATGAAAGGAGAGAGCCAAATGTCTTGACACTAGGGTAGGATACAGTATAAAATTGGAAAAATCTATCAAAATAATTACCTCTCCACACAATTGGAAGTATACCATCACAATAGATATCTGCGATACAGATATAACTAGTATGCAAAATACCAAAAATAAAAATCCAAAAAGATAATAAAATTGATTTTCCCACAGAGCATTAAAAATAAAAAATAGCTCTATAAAGACAGCTATAAATGGTAGAAGTCCAGCCATTAAGATGCTGAAAAAGAGAGATATAATTGATGTTAAATAATAAAATAATAAGCTTCACATTTTTACTTGCATAACAGAGTAGGGTAGAGGGATCCTAGCATTAAGACTATTCATTCTCCTTTTTCTGACCGAATTTGAAACGTTGCGTTAAGTGGCGAGACTCAACGCTGCGTTCGGCCTTGTTATCAGAGCAGGGAAATGAAAATATTACATTATTTATTTCCCCTAAGTGGAATTGCCCTGATACCTGTCGGATTTACAGTAAAATTGCTTGTATCACAGCTCTGGCCTCAACAATCATAAATAAGTAATACATATGTATTAAAACAAACTATTAATATCTATGTATAAAAAAGTGGAAAACTTGAAACTTACCATACAAACATATTCATATACCAAACTTGCTCTGGTACTTTTCTTGGTATAAAATTTGTCCGGACGGGATGCTGGAAAGGTTGTTTACGACACCCGAAGTAGTAGCCCAGATAAACTAAAGGTAAAGATATACAGAACCAAAGGCACAACAAGGACATCATTGTAGAAAACGGGACTGCCCCACTGGAATGTTTGCCCATGATGAAGAAGTTCAAGAAGAAACATGTTCCAAATACAATAGCCGGGTAAAAGGTAGCAGTTAAAAATGCAGCTTGCTTCCATTGCTTTCCTTTCATAGTATTGTATAAGCGAGCTGAGTAATAACCAGCTATGAGACCCATAAACACATATAGGAATATAGCAGATGTCATTAAAGCCCCACGACTAGCTGGCGATAGCATTCCCAACATTGCAATAACTGAAATAACAAGCATATATTAAAGAGTACATAAGACAAAGAAGAAATATATAAAAGCAGTATGTAAAAATAATACAGATAAAACCTTGTATAACATTAACTTGTGTGTTGAATTTGAAAATATTTAACATTTTGAAAGATTATTACACACTAAGGATATTTTATATGAAATCTGAATTTTTATACATAGCAAGATTCAATGCCGACCAATTATATGGTTTTTAAAATATTTTTCTGGACTGATGACTCTGTTTTAGTTTTTACAATGTATGGCTTACATTTAGTGATCTGAGAGCAAATACAAAGAGAGACGAAATCAAGTTTGTTGTCAAGTTTGTTTAATATGATAAAAACCAACATTAGTTAGTATAGGCAAGTTTATTATAGTCAATACCATACTATAACCACTTTAAATTTTAAATCAAATCAAATCATCTTCACGTATTATCCCGCACACGGCGGAACTCAACGCCGCACTTTGCTTCGACATCAGAGCGAAGAACCGGAAATATAAATTTAAATAAATATTGAATTTCTACAAGTGAAGATCAAACCCACTAGTCAGTTTACAGTCACACTTTGTGCCCCTGCACAATTTCAAATCCTATTCCCTTATTACTACCTGTAACTACAGCAACTTTGGATTCCATTTTGTAAAGAATAACTAAAAACAGTGGCCTTAAAAATTAAAAAATTAACAACAAAAATCAAAATAATATGAGACTTCAAGTCCCATATTATTTTTATTAACTATACAAAAATGAAAACTTACAGATGGTAATAAGGGCCATTAAGAACACTTGGATACCACTCCCAATGACTGAGGCAAAGAGCATTCTTTTAGGTGGTGGTCTAAAAACATCACCATGTACTAATTTCCAGCCTGTTTCTTCAATCATATCTTCAATACATTCATCTGAATTATATCTAGTAATGTCTCTTCTTAAAGTGCGTATCATAATCATTGTTAAAATGCCTAAAAATAAATAATCCTACTTAAACAATTGAATACAATAATACGTAATATAAGCAAAGAAAATTATAGTTTCTTGACGCATCCCACATATGGCTCTGCCATAACAGTAGGTAGTACGTAGTAGTAGGTAGGTAGGAAGTAACACTAGGTTCCCACTACCTACTCTGAGTAGGTAGTGGGAACCTAGTGTTACTTCTGGTCCCCACGCCGGATTTCCTTCTAGTCTTTGCATGTTGAGCGGTGTAAATCAACTACGTGTTTTGCCTCATTACCAGAGTGCAGGAATGAAAATATTTCATTCTTCCGAGTGAGAATCGAATCCAATACCGGCAAATTAATAGTGGCACTCTTGTACTCCTGCGCCCTAATAGCCTTTGCGAAAAAAATTGAATGAATCTTTTTTTTATTTAATACCTGACAAGAAAAAAAGAACAACTATAGAATTCACTATTGAAAACCAATGTATTTGTACATCTTTCATATTTAAATATATATCCCATCTTGAAGCCCACTCAATATCTGACTCGCCCCATTCAACTGAATATGTGAAAAATAATTTTGTGCCTGTGTCCTCGTTAACAAGCTGGGGCTTAGTCTCAGAAGGAAAATGACATGACCCATCCACAAATGTCAATTCGTCTTTGTCCACTGAATATGTTTCTACTTCAAACCCCACCACTCTATAAGAATCCCTGAAAAAGTGGAATAGTACAATAATTAAATTATTATAATAGAAACAAAATATATAATTAGTTGAAATCCAAAACATATTTTCTTCTTTAGCTTCACAATTCATTCTAAATGTAGCAAGATGCAAAGTATAAACCTAATGTTAAGACACTTCATTCTCCGCAGTTCCATTTTTGTGGCAGAATTCCACTTTTCACGATGTCTACACGAGGATGAAGAAAATAATTAATTCCTTCAAGTGGAGATTGAATACACAACTACTGTATTACCAGTAACATAATTAGGACAATTCCCACTGAGCCACAATCATCACTTCTTGTAATATATTAAATATAAAATTTAATGTTTTTTAACTTACTGGCTATGCTTGTGGTACTTGAGAAGTAACTTTAAATGGTTATTAATATATGCTTTCCCTGTAGACATGAATCCCAACCGATATCCTTGCTCGACTGT
This sequence comes from Heliconius aoede, assembly GCA_037355905.1. Lineage (NCBI taxonomy): Eukaryota > Metazoa > Arthropoda > Insecta > Lepidoptera > Nymphalidae > Heliconius > Heliconius aoede. The sequence continues at coordinate 668,550 of JBAIZZ010000012.1, forward strand.
CCTCTCAGAGGTATCAGCATTTGTTATTCTTGTAGCAACTGGTAAATTGTCAACTAATCTAAAATGTCATCAACATAATATTCTAATTAGTTTACATTGTATTGTACTTTCTGGATATAGGAGTGCACATTGTTTGCACACACACACACTGCCCAATTTTGCAGATATTGTGTGTTGAATGCCAACACTCAATGCCACACTTGTCTTGTTACTTGAGTGAGGGAATAAAGAATAATTCATTACCCTGAGTAGTAATTTAACCAACAAAGATCATATTTACTGTAAATATATATTAATATTCAAATTTATTAACAATAATGATAACTGAGATTATATAACAACATAAAAAGTTTAATTTGTTTAGTTTTGAATGATAACAAAATGTTTGTAAAGTATACCAATGGTCAATAACTTACAAATGAACAAAGTATTCATGTTCAATGCGACTAGCAACCTTTTCTGATTCTTCAACACTCCAGTTCATAGGATTGTTCTGTCTATGGCATAACAATTTGCATTTTATATTCTCTGCCATATGTACCTCATAAGGAGTATTGACAATACGGTTACCTCGTAAAACTTCACCTAAGTTTTCGGATTTATCTAAAAAGGTTCCATTTTTTGGTATACATAGTGGCAGTGAGTAATATTCATATGGTAGTTGAGTGTGTATACTGGTCATTTTAACCGCCTTAACTTCAATTCTTTGACCTTTCTTAAATTCAACTGGTGCAACGCCTGGTACATAGAATCCATAACTATAAATTATCAGATTCACTAACACTATTAAAATCTGAAATATAAACTGAAAATAACAATAATAATAAATGTAAATATTTCATTTAAAACGAATATAAATAGTTAATTAAAGTGATTTACTTACTGAAAACATATTGGCTAAGCAAACTTTCTTTACTATCAAAATAAGAATGGCATATCCCTAATAATCATTTTGTCAAAATATTGTTGAGATCAATTATACCAAAGTAGATATTTAAAACATATACATAATGTATCAAAAAAAGCTAAAAGACAAAATTGACAATTTCTATGAAAACTGAAATATTGTGTTGCCACTTGCCGTATTTACAATAATATAATTTAAATAAGTTTGAACTCTGATATTATAGGTTTTTTTTTAATACGGCATGTTCAGTTAATATTAAATATTAAGTTTAATACAAGTTATTCGCAATGTATTTATTAAAACATTATCTATGCATACATTTTTTTCTTTAATCTTCACGCTGTATCCCGCACACCGCAGGGTAGGCAGAGGGAACCTCAGTGTGAAGACATTCCATTCCCCACTTTTTGCCGAATTCTGGAGGCATTGTGTGTTAAGAAGCAAAACTCAACGCCGCGCTTTGCCTCGATACCAGAGCGAAGAAAAATGGAAATATAAACATAAAGAAATATTTCACTTCCTCGAGTGGGAACCCAAAACCGTCGCGTTTACGCGTCACCTTGTGCCACAGCGCCACGACGGCCATACATATATTAGAGAATATTGCGTTGCGCGTAGCGTTGTGTTGTGCTCTTGACGGCAATTGGTAATATTGCCGTCAAGAGCATATTTGTAATATTAGCAATATCTGACCAAACCATGGTTCTCAGCCGAAATCGAAACTGAAACCTAACTTTTGGCTTTGGTCTCAGTTTCGGCCAAAATAGAACCCCAAAACTTTTTTTAAATACACTGTAATACGAAAGAGGTGGTCTTTATAAACTATATTTCCCTAAATGGTTTATTTTACCCTAAATTCGTAGTTTTACCAATTTTGAGATATCAGGTATATAAAATTATTTTTAATTAAATATTATATTTGAGCAATAAAATGGTAAAGAAAATTTATGTTGTGTGATTTTTGTATTCTCTGATAGGTTTATAGCCAATAGTATTTCATTTAATAAGGTGACAAAGTTTTTTAATTGTATGTTGTGATTGGGATACAGCATTCAGCTGAATTATTTATTAGCGGTACCTTAAGTACTACTAAGTAATAACGAGTGAAAAATATTTCAAGCAGATCGTGAGTGAGTGACATACGTTATTACAATTATATGTATTTACTCTATATTATTTATTTTATCTGTGTCCCACCTTTTCGTGTGCGTAAAAACATATCTCACTCACGTTCACTTTGAAATTGAATGATTACTTCCTATTTCCATTCCATCACTCGTTTGGCATGGAAGTATCTATTGAACGAGAACGCTTCGATTTTTGATTTTTGTTTTATTTAGTAAAGATAATGTGACAAAGTTCATTTTGTGTTACTTAATAGTATTCACAGTTCCTTGCATAGGAACATATTCTGATTAATTATAAACAAGTGCATTGAAGAGAAGCAACATGGTTCAGGTACCTTTAGCAATGTTTTTTTATTGTCACGTTTTTTTTTTATTTTCAATTAATGGTTAACGAATTGTTGTTCCATACGACAATTAAGCATAATTGTTATTTACCATAAAATATAAAATTTTGGTTTCAGGCTTCGGACGAAATGGAACAACCTGACCTGCCACAAGCTTTAAAATTATTTAAAGAAATGAACATGAATGTACAACAAGTATTACAATTAGTTGATAACATGTTATTACGTGTAAAAAGCGGAGAAATTTCTACGGATAAAGGTCTCAGTTTTTTGGAAATGAAATATCAAATGCTCCTTAGTTATCTAATTAATTTAACATATATTGTATTAAGAAAATGTTCAGGAGAAAAAATCGAATCTGACCCTTCCATTGACAGACTTGTTGAAATACGAACTGTACTAGAAAAAATACGTCCAATAGATTCTAAATTGAAATATCAAATTGATAAACTTGTAAAGACAGCAGTTGTTGGCACTTCAGAGGATGACCCTCAATCATATCATGCAAACCCGGACAACTTAGTAAGTAAGATAGAGGGCAGTGATGAAGATTCTAGCAATGAATCAGAAAATGGAGACACAAAAGAAAAAAATGAAAAATCTAATATCTATGTACCTCCAAAATTGGCAGCTGTTCATTTTGATGACAGTATTTCTAGAAGTGAAAGTGAAAAGAAAAATAAAGAGAGAGCAAAAAAGCAATTCCTTAATTCTAGTGTAATGAGAGAATTACGTGAAGAATACTCAGAGGCACCTCTAGAAATGAGTACAGGAAACCATGTCAAACATTCAATATCTAAGTATGAGCAGGAAAAAACTGAATATGAAGAAAATTATTTAACACGTCTACCAGTTACAAAAGCTGAGAAAAATCGTCGAAAAAAAGTAACAACTGTTGGTATGCTGGCAGACGAAATAACTGGCCGTAGTACAACACGCAAACATAAAATGAAATCAAAAAAGGGTAAAGGTTTTAAAAGGCGGCGTACACACTAACTTATCATATTGTATTTTTATTTTTTGAATTAACATTTTATACTCTTATGATAACTCACATGAAAATACATATTTTTGTTAATTTGCCATCAATAATGTGATGGATTTAGGTAGGAATTAACATATAATGAATATAGAATTCAATTATCTTTGACTTTTAGCTATACTTCAATTAATAAAAAGGAACATCTCACAAAACAAAGTTTTACTAATATTTTTTCTTGAATAAATGATTTAAAATGTGAGTTTAAGTATTGGCACTATTGACTTTATTTTTATTAGGATTTATAAAGCCTTATTTTAGAGTTGATCTTATAAGTTGGGCACTTATACAAGATACTTTTCAGTTATTGCTCATTCAGTTATGTTATTGGAGTATTTCCACTCCACCACTTTTTGTTTTTTTTTTTCATTTTTGAAAATGTTATGTGTAATTTTTGTTTCATTATACCATGTTTGATTTAATGTTGATGTATTAAGTTATTTTACTATTTTCACTTCAAAATGTTTGAATTATTTGAAGTCATTAAACATTAGATCTTGCTAATTCATTTTAAGGTAAAATAAATGTAATAGTATGTATCATATGAAGAAAATAGTCTAAGTGTATGAACAAGATGTTATATATTTTTTTACCACATCATGAAAATAGAATGTGAATAAATTACCCTAATATGTTGTATGTATTTGCATGTGATTTAACTTTTTTCTTGTCCAGTTAATAGCTTTTACAAAGCTTTTAGAAAAGGTATTAAGAGATTATTTTCAAATAAATTTAAATTACAATTATATCATTGTAATTTGACAAACTGAAAAATACATATAATTTAAGCTAAAAGCAAGTAATACAAAATAAACTACAGGTGAAATAGGAGAAATTAACATTACACCTCCCTTTAAACGACGCACTTTTTACAACTGTTATCAAATGAAAGGTTAGAAGAGATTTTAGTATACAGGGTATTCAAGTTGACTAAGCACATGCACAGTATATTTTAGCTCTTATAATCCTATTAAAATATAAATATTCTAGTTAAGATCTCATTTGTTACAATGTTAAATATTTATCATCATCATTATCATACTGACTATAGAAAATTGATTAATTTATATGTACATAGCATTAATACAAAAATATGTAAGACACCTTTTGGAACTTGTTTGCTGCTTGACTAGTAAAATCGTCCAGGGAGGTGCTACATTTCTTAATTAATGTTGTACCAAGTATTTTAATTTAATATTCAATATTTTGTATTATATAAACAGTGAATGTTATAGGGAGTCACACAGGTAAAGTACAATATCAAGTCAGCAAGCATTTATTTATATCAGCTTGTGATAGATTAATTTATAAAGCCTTCAGTGCAAATATCTATTTTAAATTTGCCTTACTATGTGTATTCTACTAAATATTTAAGAAATATAATATCAAAACTAAAAAAATAAATTAAGTATTTAACTGTTAAGAAGTTTACATCTGCTGTGTTGGGTAAAAAATAGAAAATTTAATGTATGTCAGTTGAGCTGGAGATTGTTTTTATGATTATTTACTAATAACGTTGTCATATTGTAATATCTACGTTCATACATGAGAGCTAATTATATTTTTGAAGCACACAAAAGGTTTTGGTGTATTTCGTTTGTGCAGAAGATATTTAAAATTTATTTCATGAGTTGCATATAAATTAGTGTAAGATTTATTAACAATTTTGTTTGTCAATTTATATTATTTTTGGAATTTAAGAATTGTTTGTGGTGACTTGCAAGTCGTATGTTTGGGTTAAATTCGTAGAATTATAGGGTATTAAATAAAAAAATACTGGCTCATTGCATGTAACATTGTAGCTTTTCACATGTTACTAAAATTTTACCCAAATATTTTCAATGACATTTTCGCAAGTTATTTTATAATGTTATTGTGTTTGTTTCTTATCTTTTGTTAATTATTTTCATTGGACTTTATTAATTTTCAAAATTAGATAATAAATGAAATTTAAGGACATCATGTTTTATTTATTATCATGTAAATCAACAGCAGGAAAATCCTGTTGACAGGAAGCAGGGTTGAAAGATTGGTAGCGAAAAAGCCTCATGTCTCTAATGTGGCCGATAGGCGTGTGTGTGTCCAAACACTGGTAGTCGCCTTTCGGCGGTGCCGTCCCATGGTTATGAGTTAAATCAGAACGAATCACTCTGTTAAGTAGCCACGGTGGTGACGCCATAGTTAACTGAAAAATAATTATAAATATATAGTTATTAAGTCTAATAATGTTTTCTTCTTCTATTATATAATATTAATATACATATGGTTATAATAATATAATATTATATATTCATATGGTTAAATTTACCGGTTGAGTTACAGCAGCAAATGGATTCCTGTAATCGTCTTGTTGCGTGGTTAAATAGTCCATGACACCAAAATCTGGTGGAAGCTGTGCCAAGTTTGCATTTTTCATTAACTTGTTACGCCCAGGGGTACTGACGAGCAAAGGAAAATGACTATCTTACACACTAATTAAGGTACAAATTCACAGGCAAAATGAACATGATACATTTCCAGTAATATAGATAACTGCTTGATAGATTTTATTATTGATTATGGGTAACTTACTCCGTACACGGATAAGAAGTAAAGTTCACTAATGGCTTAAATTCATACGTAGGATCGGTTTTTGTGAAAACTTGCTCAAGCATAGCATTCGTTTCTGTTTGTCCTACGTTTTGATCTTGGTCACCCCAACGCCAGTAGGTACTTAAGTGGTTACTTAGGTGATCACGATAAACGTAATTGTCTCTCTTCTCGATATGGTTCTGGAAGTCCCAGTTCTCAACTTTCACTTTTGGACCATAGAAATTTTTCGAGAATAAGATTTGTCGTGGTTTTTTCGCCATGGGGTTTTTCGTTCTCATTTTTCCAAAATGTAAATATATAAGAATTTCTAAAAAAATATTAATAAGCCTTGACGCCTTTCCTTTAAATAATTTGTCAATTTTGTTAGCGTACTGGCTTTGTAATTTCATGTCACTTGCGAATTATGTCTTATTTTTATAGTAAGTACCTATATATTAAATAATTTTGAACAAAAAAAAAACCGACTTCAAACAATAAAATCGTACTTTGATTTTGTTAAACAAAAATAATTAAAGAAAGATTTTATAATTTTTAAGTCGGTGTTTTGAAGACTAGAACATATGAAGTAAAACCGCAAAACCCCGTTTTTAATTTACCCATTAAATAAAATTTCTTTTGTTAATACCTAAATTGGCAGTTTTGTATCGTTGGAAACTTGAATGAAGTCATATTTGGCTTATCATATTAATTTTGCTGATTATTCTTGTTAAAACTTTATTTTCTAATGTAAGTAGATATAGCCGAGTCCCAAATTGAATATTTAGGATATTTTTACTTTTGTAATCTCACCAATAAATCCTCCTTACAGTAAGCGGCGTTTGTAAAGTAATATGGACCGTAAATTCCATGCAGATCAATTTAGGGTGTAACAACGAGTTCATAATAAAACACAATTTGTATTATTTTGAATTATTGTTTATTATATTTTCGTGCGGTTTGAGTTTCTACAGTTTTTGGCGAAAGAGTTTTTTCTTCTATATGCATATTATCAGCCGCAATACGTATACTTTCTTCCACGCATGTAATAAATATTTGATAAAATTCAAAAAACGTGATTTCTATATTTAAATCCATTATGTGGTCACTGTCATATATTTGAGGGAAGATTATTGAAAATATCTTCAGAATTGTCTGTGTAGGTAAATTGCTTATGTTAAACAGTTTGAAATCAGACCTTAATTCAGATACCATATTTTCTGTTGGGTAGTCTGTAACATGACAAGTTTCGTTTTTTTTAGGTATAATCGACATTGTAATAAATAATTTGATACTTTCCTTTTTTGAAACCTAGCGTACTGCGATAATCACGAAGAAACTTGTTTCAACCGAGCAAATTTACAAGTCGTTCCGGAAAAAACCTCCACATTTGTACGGCCGGGTACTAGATAAGTACCGGGACACCGGGACATGCAAGCGAATAATAAAACAATCGCGTTCGAAGCGGACGTCTGGTCACGTTAAGTAGGTAGAGCCTATTCAGCCTAATCGTAAGTCCGCTATTGTGCACTGTGTAAACGTGAGATTTAAAGAGATTTCTTCTTAATAATTTCTATGCCATTTGATCCAATATATTTTTAAAATTTAAATTTAAAAGGAAAATTTTATATACAATTCTGAGTTACTATTATTAAAGATGAGAACTTAGTAATTATGTAGATTCAAGTATGTTAATGTAACAAATAATTAACAAGAGAAAATGAAATACCAGAAGTAAAAGTCAATTCATCTCCGAATATGTAGGCATTTTCCCCCAAAATAGGGTTTCCTTCCACAAGCAAAGGTCGTGGCTGAGAGGAGTGTGGTGGCGGTCGTACTGAACATAAAAATTTACGTGCAGTACATGGCCCTTCGATACTAGTATATAAGTTATATAAGCTTCTCAATGGTATGAAAATACCATAATTTTCAACAAGCTTGCCTAAAAATAAGAATAATTACCACGTAGATATTTTTTTATACATATATACTATATATTGCGGCGTTGAGTTTCGCCATTCAACACGCAGTGCCTCCAGAATTCGGCAGAAAGTGGGGAACGAAGTGTGTGCGGAATACAGGCTGGGATGATGATGATAATGATGAAATAAATATTATATATTTTTCACTTTTTATTTTTTTACCTTTTTTACGACCTGTTCCAGGTAAAATATCTTTTTCCATAAATACTCTAAACGCATTCGCTAACATAGTATCTGGTTTCTCATCTGGTAACTGTCTCTTTGCATATAATTTACTAGCAACTGAAATTAAGCTATGTTGAAATTGCCAAAAGTAGATTTTATCAAATGGATTGTGAGGATTTTTTGATAACCATTCCGGGTTTTCATGAAATAGATTGTCAATTTCAACGAGAGTTAACCCTTTTTCATGTACATTGCAGTCATAATATAATTGCCACAAATATAAACGAATAAGAATTGGATTGAAATGGATTTCTTGCTTGTTACATATCGTAGCATATTGATAGTAAATTTGTTTTAATTTTGATTCGTAGCACCTTAAAGCTTTACTCAATGAACAGATCTCAAAGTTAATTAAATCTTCGAAATTTATATGTATAGATTCTTCAAATTTCTTTTGAGGAATATTTAAGTGTTTATTGTTTTCTATAAAATCACTGACAATTTTAGCTCTTATTTCTGTTTGCCTATCGATATTCTTTATCACTTTCTCAACGTGGTAGAGAAGGCCAACAGAGTTGTCACAAATATCGAACGTGAAAGGCTCGGCTAATTTATTACTATCATTATCTCCTTTGTCCAATGAACTCATATTGTCATTTACAAACAAGTATTTGTGTTGTAAGATGCGACCACTGTTTGTTATAAACTTTCCCATACCATGTTTCTTATTCTTTAGAAATTCTCCTTTGTAAAAAGAACCAAGACCAAAACCTAGATTTAGAACTCCAAATCCGTTACGTTTGCCCCTATGCCAAAAACCACGATACGCGCAAATAGAAGGGCACGACATTGAAGTATTATAGCACATGTCCCAAATATAAATACCATATCCTGACATTACTCCATTTTTCCATTCACCTCTGTAAAACTTTACGTTAAAAGTTATAGTTACGTTACATTCCATTTCTAGATATATTTTGAGATAGTTTATATATTTTTAATTAACTTACATCATGATTTGGCCATATCATCAAACCTTTTCCTTCCCTGACATAATTATCCCATTCACCTTTATACCCGCTTGACTTGCAATATTCGCGAGAACCGAAACCATGACGTACGTTCTTTAAACAATAATTAGAAAACAGTAAAACAAAAATAAGTATAAAATACATTATTTACAAGTTTTCCATAAGATCTGTATGAATATAAGTAGGTACATTCTTACATGATTCCATTCTCCCTCATAACAGTTTTTAAACGTCCCGTCATAGTAGATGACCCCTTCATCATGTTTAGTGCCGTAATGCCAACCACCGTAGTACGATCGCTGCTTTCGGGAATCGACATATAATCCATTGCCATGTCGAAGGTTTCCCACAAAATCCCCTTCGTACCATGTGTCATTTTTCCATTGAATGATTCCCTTACCATTTATTTCGTTTTCTTTAAAAGATCCCTATGCGATAGAAGTTAGAATATTTTCTACGTTAAGATGTGTAAAAACTTGAAAAAAAAAAACATTTATTTCGTTTTCTCTAAAAGATCCCTATAGGCAGGTATATTTTTAAGTAAAATAAATTTTTTTTCGATTGATGTGTTTAGTACCTAAGTAAGTTACATAAATAAAAATAGATTACTAAGTAAATTGTTCCGTCTGACCACTGATATCGGCCATCTCCATGCATGCATTTCATAGAAATATTTCCTTCATATAAATTTCCATTGCGGAAACGAATTGTAGCTTTTTCGTCTGGAGCCGCCCACCAACATATTTGTGAATAATTCTACAACATGCAAATATTGGGTGACGCTACGTTAAAAGTTTTTATATGTTTATTAAAAATATTTTTTTTTAGTGCTATAAAAGCGACAACAGTTTTGCAAAGTGGATTTATTTCTCGTTACCTGTGTATTATCACTTGATTCCACTTTTGATGGATTCTTTTTAGGCTTCGGTTGCTTGCTCCCTGTAATTATTCAAATTGGTGAAATACCTTATTCGTTCAAATCTTATATTTAAAAAACTTTATATACAAAAATATTTCTTATAGTTAAACCTATAGATTTCTTTTTCTTATTAACACCGATCAGCTCACTAGTCGTTTTGGACACGTCTAAGGTAGCTGTTTCAGTTTGACGTCTTTGAATCACTTCCCAGGACAATACAATGTTGTCAAGCATCGATTCGAATAATGAAATAATAATTTCCTTCCTCACAGAACCTTTTGACCTGTACCCAATAGAAACATCGGATTCACTAATGAAATGAGACGTCGACTGTTCACGTACTGTGCGCGCCGTTTCAAAGTCACTTCTTACGGTAACGCCACTCAAAATTAAAGAACTATCGCGACGCGATGTAGTTTTCTGTGAATCAACATAATACATTTTTATTAATAAAGTTTTATATATAGCTAGCTTGTCAATATTTTTTAATGCATAAAGTTAGCACTCCTGACATCGAGGTAAATAAAAAAAAGAAAAATAAATACTTAGACATTTATCAAAAAAGGTCGAATAGGTATGCATGTATTATTCCGATATAACTTGCAACTATTACTTTATAACGAATTACATTAAAATAAATATTAAATAAAGTATTTTTTATTGTATTTTAATAAATATTGATATACCTAAATACTCAAATAAAACTAATATTTAACAAATAAATAATTTATTGGCATATTTCTAGACCTAAATAACAACTAACCATTAACATAGTTCTAATGTAATAAATTAACGTTATAAAATATGTTACTAAATAAATAAGTAGAGTATCATAAATAATGTGATAAAGATACTCTAAACATGTAAAAAATCAAAATGCGCAATCATTTTGTTAAATTGAATTACTATAAAGATTGCTGAAAGGCTACTGGTATTTTTCTTTTTATAACAATAAAGAAAATTTTTACAGGTTAGTTATATAGTTCAGCATGTTAAAAATAAATATAATTGTAAACGATTATTAAATTATTTGATAATGTAGTCACAGTAAAAATGTTAATATATGAAAGTATAGACGGTACTAAGAGTAAATAACAATAAATTAAGGTTATTTTAGAACCTAATATTTTTACAGGTCAGAAGCTACACGCACTATTATACTCGACGGGTTTCGGAAGCGTATATTAGGTGCCTTAGGGTTGCTACAAAATTTGGAGAGGGCACCTCCAAGCACTAAGTAACCACCACTTCAGAAATAGGTATGATTTACTATGCCTGTGTGATTGTGATAATGATTGAATGATTTACAACACAAAGTGTCTGACTCGTGCTCTTTCTCACACATCACAAGTCTTTTGCACCCATCATATCAATAATATAAATGCATAATCTGTAGGCTTTTTTTTGTAAGACATTAATTAATCTAAAAATAGTTTAGCAAGGACATATCATATTTCGTTGTCTATTTGGGATTAAAATTATAAATTAATAAAAACAATACAGATTTTAAAGTTACATTAAGGACCTATTTTATGGTGAATATTTATTATACCAAATTGCAATTGCTTTCTTAATAAGAAACAGATAGGTATAATAGGTTTTTATATATTAAAATAAAAAAAGACATTTTAATCAATTTAAGGATTTAAAGGTTCACACTTTGTTTAAGCGTAGCTATATAGGATAAGTTTTTCTTACATATTATATTAACAACATCTACCAACTAATCTATCGTAAATTATAACCTTTCCTTACTACCAAGTGAATTGGTCGGTTGTTGTCTCAAATTTTAAGCGTAATCAGTTTAAGCTGAAACGATCTGAGTATATTCAACAATTCTTTGCACAGTCACGGTTTGACAATTCTCGGCAAACCAAACTGATAAACATGATAGTAAGTCAATATTAAATGTGTATTCATTAGGCCACATATCTTTTGCTTTTACAAATATTAGGTTGTTCACAAAGAAATTAATTAAATAATTAATATTATTCTATACACTAAGGCTTATCTTATCTTTGGCATAGTTAATGAGCAATCGGATTGCCGTTTATCACTCAGTTTATATAATAAGTTTAAAAATATAATATATTACAAAAAATAATGACAATTGATTTTTAATCATTTACTTATTCTAAATTACTATAGCTGTGAAAGAGCCAAGGACTAAATATTCCCTATCAATTACAAGGCTAATTAAAACACTACTAGACTAGAATAAATTACAATTGAATAAATAAATCATTATTTCAAAGCTATTATCTTGAATGTTGTCAAGGTTTCTATCAAAACCAAAACATATTTATTTATTCCCAGATCCCATTGACTTTAACTTAGCAGTATATGCTGGCTTTTACTTATGCCCTTCACAATATATCTTGCATGTAGCAGAGGGAATCTAGTATTAAGACACTTTGCCCCACACTGAATTTCTATTCTCCTGAGTAAGAATCAAGCTCACAGCCGTTGAATTTATAATCAGACACTGCACCAGGATAGACCAAATCATTGATATGAGTATTACTTTAAAATTTCGTCAATAATAAATAATGATTTCGAAGATATATAAAAATATAATAAAATATAGTATATTTAATAATTGTAGAAAAAATATATAGTATGTATTCTTTATGTTTTGAATATTTTAAATTTTTATTTCATTTTGAAATATTCAATTCAGCTTTGTTGTTAACATGTGACCTATGACCTACCTAGACCTTCTATATATTACATTGAATGTTATTAAAAACTGATGTGCCATTTTCACTTTCTTTAAATTACAAGTGAAAATTATGATTTATTTAATGTGCTACAATTTATTTACTTTTGCTTATTTCTTGCTTATTATAGTTATTGTTACTATAGTAGTGCATTCTAACTTTTAACAGAACAACAGTGTACGATGAATAAATTGTTATTTTTTTATCAGCATCACACTGTAACTCGCAATAGCAAGAGGGAACTTATTATGAAGACGCTTCTTTCCCTACTAGCCTCCAATTTTCGAGAAACCACTTGGATTGGTGGCAGAACTCAACAACATTAAATTGTTATTCTATTAAAAAAAATATTGATTGACCACCCTGATTTTGACACTTCACTAGACTTTTGCCATGACTAGCACTACATGTAGTACTGGCCCGCAGGTTGGACTCAACTCCACTAACTAATTATAATATTTTTGAGGATCACTACCACGTCACTAGCACTACATCCAAGCACTGGCCCGCAGGTTGTCTACGATGCTGGCGCGGCGCCGGCACGCGCGCACGCAGGGCTCGAGGGCGAGGCGGCGCCAGGGTCACGAGTCGTGCAGCAGGCGCTGGTAATGCGGGAACACCTCGTACGGGGGCACGTGCAGCCCGAACTCGAGCGCCACTAGCACGGCAAACTCAAATTTGATTAAATCCTTCTTGTTCACTCTGAATGTTGTTTCAATGCGCTGGAATAAACATTCAATACTACATTGTATTATAATAATTAAGAATATCAGAACAGAAGAGCTTGCTTTTTATTATTTTTAACATGTTTGTTTTTTTATTATATATATATTTTCATTTTTTTTGTATTTTGATGGCTATTTCATGTTTAGTTATAGTAAAATGTCATGTGATTTATATTGTATACATTAATTTATTTATAAATGGATGGTAGTGTGTATAGTCTGACATTGTTCTACTGTGGCCTGTGCTGATAATCTTTTAGTTGTACAAATATATATTTACCTCTATAAGTGCTTTCAGCATTTCACCTTTAACATCATTTAGTTTCGCCGACAGCAACAAGCAAGCTCCAGCACATAGTTTTCTGTTATCTTTATTGATGAGATTTGCGAGTATTAATTTTTCAAAGTAAACATACGCCTGGGCTACTGATAGCAAATCAACACCGCCACTGTCGTGTTTGGCTATTTTTCTCATTTCTTTCTTAATACTGAAAATAAGTATGTTAACTTATTTTAATATGTAAATAAAATCATAGTAATTTTTTTTTTGTTTATCAATTATTGATAGAATTCATCTTTAAATTTCTACATCCAAAGTGAATGAAAACAATAGAGCATAATAATTCATAACAAAAATGTTTTCATTTAAAAATATTTAAACAAAACATATAAATATATTTTATAGTTGGATGGAATCCAAGAGGCGCGGCTAAGAGTCCTACTATGTCAAAATTTTATGTTACTTAAAATTGTTTCAAATCTTTAGTGCAGAATTACACATCAAAAATGTTAAAAATATATTTACTGTACCTCCTAAGTTTACTTAATGTTAACTTTATACATGGAAATTTCTCTCTGAACTTGTCATTAAGCTCTTTTTTCAAATCTTGTGGTCTCACATAATCAATAATGGACGTCATGTAAGAAGTGAATGTGAGAAGTGTTCTGTGCTTCCCAGCAATTAGCTCAGGATCATCAAGGACATTTGGGCAGTATTGCACCTGTAATATAATAAGTATAAAACGTAATTAATTATTATAGTCTATCAAAAAGGACTTTAACGACAATTATATGACTTAGACAAGAACAGTGATAACATTAATGTAAATATATAACTTTACTGATGTCATGTAATATTCAATACAGTCTGTTTGTACTTATAAAATCCTTAGATCTAATTTAATAACAATGTTAACAATAACTATAACAAGATATATAATTCATAAATGTATAATTTTTATATATAACTCACATATTTTTGAGATATTATTGCTCCTTCATCCCAATCAAAAGTTTTATTTTCAATAGATGAATGTGGAGGAGATGATGCAATTGTAGACCGTTGTGATGATTCATAGGAAAAGCACCTAGACCATGTTATCATTAAATTAAGATCACAAATATATAACTATGAGTCTCATGCAATTAACACCTTAGTGAAGCTGTATTGATTGAATAGCATGCATTAAGTTCAATACATTACTCATGTGAATATTTTCATGCTTTTAATTTGTGTTACATCCTCACCTATACTAATTTTAAAAATGCTAAATTAACGGCATGGGTTAGTGTTAGCTGGCTATATAAGCTTCTCAATTTTATTACACAATTACACAATGTAACTAAAAATATTCTTATTTTCAGATACAACCAAACTTATATTAGATAGTTATACCTTATTACATTATTGAAAATCAATCAATCAGTTATTACCTTGAATATATCTTGTAATAGAAACCAATTAATAACTATGTGATTGCAAAACTTTGTAACAAATGGAAATTAATCAAATTAATAAAAGTTAAAAAATATATAAGAAAAATTTGTAAATTTTTTTATAATATAATAACCAGTATTCTACATACACATTGTGTATTATATAAAATAAACTATGACTATGTTGGTGAATCTGTTTAGCATTAGTATTACTAATTAGCTTAGCATTACAAAATATTTTTTTTATTTTTACCATTTTTTATCCTTGCGTCTCGTCAATAACTTAGTCCTGAAATTTAAATGTTAGTGATGGCATGAGAGATGACATGTAGTAATCAATTATGGTAAAGCTGTATGTGATATTAAATAATCTTAACCATTAAACATTTTAATTTATTGTTGCCAATAGATATTATTAAGGTATGGTAACATGAGTACTTTGCATACTGTATATGTCAACTTGAAAACAAACAACCAAACACAAAAAAATGAATGTGAAAGATATATTACATGCACAATGAGGTTTGTAATGAAACAAGAAATTGTAATGTAATGAAATTTACAGGATACCTTGCAATTACATGGGGATGACGATTTAAAAGTTTCCATGTAGCTTTATCAGTAAAATCTCCTTCATACATTTTTTTATATTGTTCCCTGGTACAAATTCTTGACGGTACAAGAAGTTTAGAATATGAAATATCTTGTCCATTTTCCTCTCTTTCCAAGCCTAGAAGGTCAAATGGATCTACACCATTGTCTGTGATAGATGACAATGGCCTAGGACCAGATGTATTGCGTCTGCGCACACCTTCTTTCCTTAAATCAGCCCTATCAACAAATTTACACAGTATAATAATCAATTGAGACCAGTCATAAGGAAGGGGCAATATTGTGCAATTGTAAACATGGGAGATTGTGGGTTTCATTCTAACTCAAGAAAATGAAATATTTCATATTTTCCTTTCATTGCTCTGGTAATGAAGCAAAGCGTGGGATTGAGTTCTGTTGTTCAACATGCAATGCATCAGTAGAAAGAGAGAACAAACAGAATTATCCTAATGGTAGTGGTTCTCTTTGCCTATTCTGCTATGTGTGGGATACACACAGTACATATATATCTATTAAATTTTTACAAATATCTATAATAAAATAAATTCAACTTACCGAACACCTTTTATTGTTTTTGAATATGGTATAGTACTGAATAAAACACATGGAACACCTTGTGCTGGAGCAAATACTAGTCTTTCATCTTTAAATGATACACCTTTTGCAGACTTTATTAATCTTAATTCTTTGTTATAAGCATGATTTTCCAGAATGCATGTACTGCTTGTTCTAAAGCGGCCTACAATAAATAAGACAGGAATGTGGAGAAACTATATAGTAAACTGTACACAAATTAAAGATTTGACCATTACCAAAGTTTAAACTCTCTGAACTACTTTTATCATCTTGTGTGATACCACTTATTTTCTTAGGTCTTATTGATGAATGTCTTTCTTTAAATAGATCTGTATTACCAGAGGAGCATCTGTAATATAACAAAAGTATTTTAATATTTTCTTCATATTATTATCCACTTTATATTGATTTCTATTCATATTTACCTCTCTCGAATGTTACTATTAGATGTTCCTTTAATAGGAGTTATTGCTAATTGTTCAGAATCAGAACTTAAAGAAAGATTGTCTCCACCGCTTTTTTGGATTGGGCTAGTAGTTTGGCTTAATTTAGAGCGATTACGAATACTGTTACGTAAAATATCTTTGTGATTATTATTCTGAATATCTTTAGATTTTGTTTCACAGTCACATTTTTCTGATTTTGTCGATTTTTTATCGATTATCTGACACAATTCAGTATCCTTGAATGAACCATCTAGAGAAATGTTAGACAAGAAAGTTACAGCTGCAAGTCGCCTACGGGCTTTCTCGTATTTATTACGATTATATGACATAATGACCATGTAAATAAATTGATTCTTACAAATAACAATACTGATTTGTTATTACACAATCAGCTGCAGTCTCCACTATTGAACGCAGTGATAAACTGACAGGAACTTATTGATATTGACACTTTGTTGAAGGAACATATATTATAAATATGACATTCTTACATTTACAGATATTACTATACATATCTTTGATACATTCCAATAGGCATATTCGAAAATACAAATAAAGTGAAGATTTCTTATATTGTTACTTACTTAATGATTAAAAAGTTTCAGTATATTAAACTTTGTTACATATAAGTCACAATTTTTTTTTTATTATTTTCAAAATTAAAGCTTTAATATCAGTTCAGTTCAGTTTTTAATTGAGCCAGTTGAGCACCAATCACTTCGCCAATACCACGTTGTATGAAGTATACACGAAGGAGATTGTACGATAAATAATGAGACTATATTATCTTTAGATATTGTAGAGACTTTACTATCTATATTAAATAAAAACAAAATGTAAATAAAACTAACAAATGTCAACGTCGAAATCAAGAAATGACAATTGACAATTGATGGTAGTATATGTTCCTTGACTCTCTTGCATCTACTTGTTACTTGTTAGTGTTGTTGTAACATAAATATTGTTTAAATGCAAAGCATTTTAGACGCTTTTATATTTTAAATAGTTATTATCGAGGCATGTATGGAGTCTAATACACCCAATTCATCCAACTCTTCAAGAGCGACGAGATTCATGATGGAAGGAGTTGGAGCTAGAGTTATAAGAGGCCCTGATTGGAAATGGGGTAAACAGGTACATTTTATTAAAAATATTATACTTCATTTTTATTATATGCAATTAACTGTATGCAAAAAACTGTTATTTCTACTTCTTTTTTTCTCTTCCTTGTCCTGTTACACAGGTTCGGCTTTCCTTATCATGTGGCTCTGTGGTTCGTGGGCTTCTATTTTATGGCAAAGTTTATTTATGTCTTTTAAACCACTTGTCAACCAGGTAGATTGAGATATACATACTCTATCCCTCTGTTTCGTAGCTATGTGAAGACACTTTCACCATATCAGAAACAAACCTTTATATTATGTAATTCTCGTCTGAGACATGTTTCTGATATTTTTTTAGTTAAATAAGTTTGGCTTCAAAGCTACCTCTTATATAGTCTTTGCATACTCTTATCTTGGGTGGTAAATTCTACTGGCAATCTCATATATGCAAATAAGTGGTATGCAGCTACTGTTTGTGGAACTCTTTAACTTCCTGTACTTTGTTGCTATAATACTGTTTTAACTGACAATTTTTACGCCTTGATTTTTTATTATATTATAATTGACAATTACAATATTGCTGAATAATTTAGCTTTTAGTATTTTATTTCCCCTCTAACCTGCACCAGCAACAGTTGGCAACATTCGCTATCTCACCAGGGGATCCAGGGGATGCTTACTTTAGGGATAATTCTCTTATAATATAATTTTTAAATATTTCAGGATGGTGGAGAGGGTCATGTCGGAACAGTGAGAAATTTTGAATCTCCAGAAGAAGTTGTTGTGGTTTGGGACAATGGAACTGCTGCAAATTACAGATGCTCAGGAGCATACGATTTGCGAATTTTAGATAGTGCACCAACTGGAGTCAAACATGAGGGTACAATGTGTGACACTTGTCGCCAACAGCCAATATTTGGTATGTTTTTTTAAAATAGTAATTATTTATTTATTTTTTATAGCTTCCCACTATATCCTGCACATAGCAAGGTAGGCAGAGGAAACCTAATGTCAATACTCCATTCCCCACTTTCCGCCGAGTTCTGGATGAATTGCATGTTGAGTGGTGGACCTCAAATTTGCTCTTTGCCTGGAAGCCAGAGCTTAGAAATGAAAATATAAATTTAAATAAATATTCCATCGCATCAAGTGGGAACTGAACTCACAACCAGTCCATTTTACAGTCAGTAATTTGTACCCCTGTGCCACAACTGTTTTATGTTTTAATATTCTAATAACTATTATTTTACTATTATACAACTTATAAAGATAATTTATACAGGTATTCGTTGGAAGTGTGCTGAGTGCAGCAACTATGATTTGTGCTCGGTTTGCTATCATGGAGACAAACACCACTTGCGTCATAGATTTTACCGCATAAGTGCACCTGGTGCTCAACGGTGTCTTGTTGAACCACGTAGGAAAAGCAAGAAGCAGGCTGTCAGAGGCATATTTCCAGGAGCAAGAGTAGTTAGAGGGGTAGGTATAAAAATATTTGTTATGAATTTGTAACCAAAAATATTATTACAGGTGTGAATTAGAAAAGAACATATATTAGTTTTTGTAAATATTTTATCTTTTAGGGAGCTTGTTACTATATCATTTACCATTAAATTACACTGTATTTAACTTGAAAATGTTTTGTTCTAGGTTGACTGGCAATGGGAAGATCAAGATGGCGGCAATGGAAGAAGAGGCAAAGTTAATGAAATTCAAGATTGGTCAGCAGCAAGCCCACGATCTGCAGCTTATGTTGTATGGGATAATGGTGCCAAAAATCTTTATAGAGTTGGATTTGAAGGCATGGCTGATTTAAAGGTAAACAATATATAAAATTTGTATATACGTTAATGGAACAATTTAAGTGTATTTATTTATTTATATATACCTTGTTGCACATAATTACACTAAAAAATGTACAAAAGGTGGGCTTAACACTAAAGAGCACCAGCCAACCTTGTCATGTGTGATAATAAGTGTGCAGGTGTCCTATCCTACATATATAATATATAATATGAATCTGAAAGTTTGTGTTGTTATGTTTGTTCCAAGGAAAAATTACTAAAGGAATTTAGATGAAACTTTACAGTAATAGCTTAAACATCAGAAGAACTGTAACATAAGCGACAATTAATGCAATGATTTTGTGCAATGTAATGCAATGTAATTTAGCTATAATACGATAGTACTTTTAAGCAGGTGAAATTATAGTTAGGTCGCTAGTAGTGTAATAAAAAAGGTAGAAAATTCAATTCTGGACATGAAACATTTGAAAAAATATTAATTGGGTTACTTAATAAATAGATAGCAGATGAGAAAAATTTTTATTTCCAAACATGTCTAGTACATTTTGCATCTACAAGCTTATATATTTTTAAAAATAACTTTTCATGTTAATACATAATATTTAATAATGCATCATTTTTATGATTATTAGATTCACGCTGTATATACTTCACGCGCGCACATAGTAGAGTACGGAACCGTAGTAGAACTGAGTTGGGAACAGAGTGTTTCAGAATTCTGGTTCTATTCAATTTATTGATAAAATAAGAATTAGTATTACCCTTGCACCTAATATTATTATCTAACTATTGCAGGTGGTAAATGATGTTAAGGGGCAAAATGTATACAAGGAGCATCTTCCACTTTTAGGAGAGTTGGGACCAGGCCGTACTGGACCCCACGGCTTACAAGTTGGGGATCATGTAAGATTTCTATTTAATTTTAATGAAGCATTGTTACTTTATATAATTATAATATGAATGCATGCATTAAATAGTTGGTAAATAGAAAGAAAAGTGTTTGAAATCAAAATTACACATAATTAAATTCTTTTAATCCATGACAGTAATTATGGAGGCCATGGTGGTACAATGGGGCAATGACTAAGCATAGTTGTGGGCTCCTCACTTATTTGGGGGATTTGTTGTAGTTTCCCCGGTCTGGCAGAATAAACCACAGCGTTAAGTTCCGTCACTAACACGCGTCTTAAAATTGTGAGGAACATTGAGAGCAGAATGTGTTAACACTGAGTTCTCCTTGCCTTCGTCAAAGCGTGCAAAAGTTTTTTTAATAATCATACCATATATTTTAGGTAAATGTCGACTTGGACTTGGAAATAGTGCAATCATTGCAACACGGTCACGGTGGGTGGACGGATGGCATGTTCGAGTGTCTCAGTACAACGGGCGCTGTCGTTGGCATTGATGAAGACCACGACATAGTGGTCACTTATCCTAGCGGCAATCGGTGGACCTTCAACCCTGCTGTGTTAACTAAGGCATTTTAGCATTTATTTTTTTATTGATACTTAATTTAAACTTATGGACAGCTCCAACTCATAAAAGGACATGTCAAAAGATAACGTTTTTGGGAGGACAGAATAATGGTTCTTTTCGTTGTTAAAAAAATGAAATAAAAATGTAAATATGCTATTGCAAATATATGTAAATACTTTATACTTATATTTATAAATTAATTTTATTTTCTTTAAGAGCAAGATGATGACACATTACCTTTTCTTTTGACATGCTCCTTTATACATATATAGAAATATATTTTCGATATTTCTGGAAGATGGAACCGCCGATACATTGGAACAATATTGGACGATAATATTACTTCTCTGATAAGACAAAACGCAACATTGAATACTCAATTGATTAAGTCTCAAACTTGAGGAGAAAGAAGAAAACGGGGTACATATCCTAATACTTAGTGTGAGGCTAAAAGCGTGAAAATATTTAAAAAAAATTATCATAAAAATTGTAACCAAATGTCGATTTTTTTCTGCGAGATTTATAAAATCTCCGTTATTTTAGAGGAAATCTACACTAGGATAATAAGATACATTTTCCACTTATTATTTTTTAAATTAAAAAACGCGATGCCTTGTTTGTTATCCCTCCGAGGAAATTTACCACGTTAACACACTAGCTACCCTCAGCCTACCCTATTTTATGTGGAATAGCTAAAATAAAATGAAACAAGTATCGTGCCCAGGCGTGCAATAGTGCGGTCGTCGCGTCTACCTCGACCCCGAACCACGGCGGCGCGTTCGCGGTGGGCGACCTCGTGCAGGTGTGCTCTGACCAGGAGCGCGTGAAGACGTTACAGCGCGGCCACGGCGAGTGGGCAGAGGCAATGGCTCCGGTAATAAACATGTCATTTTATCACTATATAGCACACTTGCCGAATCGTCCCCTTTCTGGAGTTAGGTTAGTCACTTAGGAAATATCTTAAAATCAAATCAAACTTCAGGGCGGTCAGTCACGACTCGTGGATTGTACCGTACTAGCAGGACTAGCAGGTCACTAGACGTCACTATGACAGTGCAATATTTTATTTATTATAGTTTCGCTTATTCGTATCCAATTTTATCATCTTTAAAACTTCAACACCCACTTAGTTACTGCCCCTAAGTTATAATATTTAAAAAATTTGCCTACCCTGCTGTGTGTGAGATACAGCATGTGTGAGTTATAGCCTTAACAGATAACAATAATTATAACAAATTTGACAGTACTCATAATACGTTTTTCTGGTTCAATTGAAAGCGGTCCTTATGGAAACAGCATAGCGTTTTTTTGGAATTTGTTGTATATTTAATATAGTCTTTCGTCGTTGTGACAGTTCATAAAGGACTATATTTTGAACCGTTTTATGAAATAAAAGATTTTTAGGTCTTTTTTGTAGATATGTTCATCTGGTTCTTATACTGAGAATTATGGAAACAAGCGTTTGCCATTAGGAAATGCAGATAATACGTGTATTGTTGTTTATATTTTTTTATCTGCATTATTTTTCTATTTATTTTATTGTTTACGAGTACTTATTTTTTGGGACGCCAATGATTATAATGTCAAATTCAATGTAGTAACACTTATTTAAATAAACATACATATTTAAAAAAGTTTGTCGATTTGGGAAAGCCAAGTAGCAGCAGAACCCTACATAGCTTTAATAAGTATAAGGATTAGATTACTTCCCTGACATTCTCGTTTACTAATTGTTTGTTACAGACGCTTGGCAAAATCGGTCGCGTGCAACAAATCTATCACGATAACGATCTGAAAGTGGAAGTCTGCAACACTTCATGGACTTACAATCCGAATGCGGTCACTAAAGTGGCGTCGTTCGATGGCAGTATTCCAGGAAATTCATCAGGTATATTGGAATTTTGCCTTGACATTATATCGATAGGTGGTTTATTTATGATGTATATTTGCTGATTAAATTTTTTGATAGAATTGCAGACATTTTAAATTTATTTCATTCCGATATAAAATAAAATACCGGTATGGATAAATTCCAAACAATTATAAGACGAAACCAAAGTTATAGTAAATTCTTTATACATGAGTTATTTATAGGATTGTCTATTCTGTTTTAAGTAATTAGGAGTGTGTTGAGAGCAAAAATAATAATTAAAACGGTTATTCATAAACTTAAAAACGGTTTCAAAGTGCGCAGGTTGTTTTTTTAAACAGAATGTTAATATTTTTAAAAGTTAAATATTTAAGTAATATTTGGATTGCAGGGGACCGACTGTCTGTGCTACTGAGGAAATTGTTCGAGTCGCACGTGACGGGCGACGCCAACGAAGAGCTGGTGAAGGCAGCGGCCAACGGCGACGCCGCGCGCTGCAGCGACATCCTGTCGCGCGATGGCGCGCCCGCGGACGTCAACGGCGTGTACGGTGGACACACCGCGCTGCAGGTCACTACTTTTTTTATTAGCCTTACGCTAAAGTTACCTTGGGGAGCATTGCATTAAAAAACTCTATTTCCAACTTTCCAACGTCAAGTTGCGGGACTTAACGCCGCGCTTTTCTTCTTTACTACAGCAGGATATGAACGGAAAAAAAGAAAGAAAAATCAAATCAGCTTCATGTTGTATCCCCCGCACAGTAGGGCAGGCAGAGGGAACCTAATAACCTAATATTTTACTTCCTCGAGGGATAAAACCCACAACCGACGTTGTGCTACCGCCTTGTGCTACCGCCACGACGGCCTTCAAAAATATTAAATATAATATGTTACTCATTGAGTGTGAATCTTGTTCCTGTTGAGTTGAGTGAGTTGTGTGAGTCGGAATAAATTTCCAGTTAACTTTGCAATGCGGGATACAGCGTGAAGCCTAAAAGAAACCTTATTATCATCTAAATAAGTCAATTTCAGAAAGTATTCAGTCTGTCGTGTACAACAGGCGGCAGCGCAGAACGGGCACGTGGAGGTGATCGTGTCACTGGTGGGAGCGGGTGCGGAGGCGGACGCGGAGGATCGTGACGGGGACCGCGCGGCGCACCACGCGGCGTTCGGGGACGAGTCAGCGGCGCTGCGCGCGCTGGCTGGCGCCGGCGCCGACCTAAACGCGCGCAACCGCCGCCGCCAGACGCCGCTGCACATCGCCGTCAACAAGGGCCATCTCGCTGTCGTGCGCACGCTGCTGCAGCTCGCCGTGCACCCCAGCCTGCAGGTCAGTCCCGTGTATAAACATAATCATGACAATCCGGTCGACACTACTATGTCGCTTATCTAGGAAAGGAAAATAATTAAGCCAGACTTTGTCCCACTGCGCCACAAAGACTTATAATATACCTCAGTGTATAAGGTACATTCTGCAATACTATTTTGAGTTGTTTGCTGTCCGATTTGTTTGTGATGAAGTGAACGATCATTAAGAAGAGAGCCAAAAAAAAACTTAAAAATATTTATGTTATTATTCAGCTTCACGCTGTATCCCATACACAGCAGGGTAGGCAGAGGGAACAAAGTGTTAAATCACTCCGTTCGCCACTTTCTGCCGAATTTCGGAGCTATGCCGTGCTAAGTGGCGGAACCCAACTCCGCGCATTGTCTCGACACTAGAGTGAAGAAATGGAAATGGATATTAATAAGATGCAGTTTAATCAACAATTTATATTTTTTTCTTAACTTCTTATATAAAAAACTTACTTATAATATGGTTGTATATTTAATTATATAAATATCTATAGGTATACGTTTTTAAGCTGATAAAGAATTGCCGCCTACTAAATATAGATTTTATATCGATTTATTTTTATAACATTTCAAATGATTACAATGTTTTTTAATAATAATCTATAGATTTATATACAAAATGTTGTTCTACGAGCATGTTCCAATAATTGAATGAATGAATATTATCGATTTTTTTCTTCAATACATAGATATAATGTAAAGTTTGTAAATGTCACAAGAGGAGTAACAACGACTTCGTATTATTATTATTTTTTAAACATTTAGGGAGAAAGTTTATTTTTCTAAAGAAGTTTATGTTTATAAAGAAAGGAAGAATATTCTAAAGAGGTACAATTATTTTTAGCACCTCTGTGATTTGTAGATTTTTAATAAATCCAATACTTCTTTAGACAACCTCCTTTTGAGGCTGGTCGTGGCGCAGTGGTACAAATTGTGCTGCACAATCGACTGGTTGCGGGTTCGATTCCCACTCGAGGAAAGAAAGTATTTATTTATGTTTTCATTTCTTCGCTCTGGTGAATTTAGCCGTGTGGTCCCGGCTTAGAATAGGATCACCCTGGTACTGTCGGTGTCGTAAGAGGCGACTAAAGTACGTGTGGTAGAGTTACGTTGCCAGTAATGGCAACACGCATGGGCAGACTCGACCGGATTTAATACCACCCCTGGCATTTAAAACCGGCGTGAAGTAGTGGCCCTTGCCACTGCGTTTCGCATTAGGTAATGCCGGGCCCCGGTGCCCTTCATCTCCACCTTAAAGGCTGGCAACGCACCTGTGGCTCCTCTGGTGTTGCATGGGGTCGTGGGCGGCGGTGATCACTTACCATCAGGTAACCCGAACGCTCGTTTGCCTTGTCCTCTCCCATAAAAAAAAAAGACATTGTTTTACGTCATTAAACTCATGGAAAATCAACTTATTTTCATTCATTTTCCTAAAATCAAACATTTTTTATTTTGAACATGGGTGTATTCTAGAGTATTTTTCCAGGGGCCCCTGACTTTAGCTTTAAAGCGATATTTTTGTTTTTTTTTTTTTTTTAATTTTCATCCAAAATGTTTTATTACTGAAAGTTCTGTACACGAACTACTTCATCTTCTGTATATCTATCTCTATTTATATATGTTCTTTAGTCACTATGACTAAGAATTCATGCGTTTACTTTCACTAAACAATCTAAATATTTCTTATTACAAATTATTACTTAGGTACAAGCAGATGCTAGATTTCTTTCTTTTCACATGTACTTTTCTGAAAAACTAACAAGAAAGAAAATGTTTCTAGACGGCACTGCAGCGACTCAATATAAATGAAAAAAAAAAGCTCTTAAACATGATTCCAAGCTACTCTTTCGTGTTTGATAATGTTTAATAACTGTTACTTTCCTATAATTATTGACAGTAACAAGGTTCAAATAAATATGAGAAGTCTATAAAATTTCGTTACTGTTGGTTTTGCTCAATATTGAAAGCTTAGAATGTATCTAATCTAATATAAATCCCAACTCGTCTTCTTTTCTTTCCAAAACCAAAAACTCTTACATATGTAAATGTGACGCGATGTGTTTATTTTATTACTCATTCAAAACTATTTTCGTGACGTAGCAATTTGTCACTAGAAAGTCTGTATGCATGATGCTACGGAACTAAATTATATAATGTTCCAAAATGCAATTGTCCTCACGAAAATTTAGTTTCACGACTAAACTATTTTATGTGTTGATAATGTCGTTGGACGGCGTCCGAACGTGTGCAACAATACAAAGCCTAATTACATTAACAGATTTATAGTTAAGCAAGAGATTTATAGGTATTGTAAATACAATGCAATTTGTTATGATTAAATTATTATGCGGCTATTGAGGTCATCGCGAGACCGTGTCACAGCGTCAGCGTAAACGCGATAGCTGTGGCTTAGATCCCCATTCGAAAAATGGTTTCATTTTGAATTATTTTAATTTTAGGCTTATCCTGTCCTATGATATAATGATAAAACGTAGAAACTGTAAAACAATACTACACTAAAAGTAATGAGTAAAATAAAAACGAAAAGGAATGTTCTTGATAAATTAATATATTATATTATAACAAAATAATTCTTACGCAAGTAACTTTGTAAGTATTATATTTGGTAACGTCATATTAAAATTCCTCGCTCACACATTCTTATATTATTATTAAATGTATGAACAATTCCATTTAATCTTGTAAGGTTCTCTTTAACGTTAACCACACACCACTTGCTATCATTGTTCTTGATTTTAATTAAGCGCTGAAATTAATTCACGTAGACACAAATATATGTACTATTTATGTACAGGTTCATTTAAAATATTATATTATGTATTTCTTCATGACTTCATGAATATATAAATAAGCAAATAATAAATAGATTCTAGGATAATGTAAATACATATTAAACAAAATCTATGTGTAATACAAAAACCTTATCTATGTTTCGGACTATAATAAAATATTGGATTGTATCTGCACAGGGCAAGCTCGGTATTATTAAAAACGAACGACGTATTCTATAAAAATATCCTGTATCAATAATCATAAATATTTATTATATCTTTAACTATGAGGAAGTATCAATCGTTAAATTAACCAATTTATCGTTATGTTTATTAAGGTAAATATACATTTAAAAAAAATATCTTTTTTATTATTCACGGACCATTTCAGGTCTAATGTCAGTTGTACTTTTAATATAGACGAGTAGTTTCAGTATGTAATGAGCGTAGACAGCGCTCTCAGACATGCGGTCGCCATAATTGCCAAACTTTACGTCGACCCAGGCCCCTCCTATCCAACTTATCGCTTACCACTGTTTTCAAAGCAACATATATATGAGTTGTTCTTGTCACATTTGTTGTATAAAGTCTTTAATTAAGCGTAATTTCAAAGAATTCTACATTAAAGTGAAATTTTCACTTTCTTCATCAGCCACGAAATTTCAGGAAGTTAAACTCTTAGTGATATTGAATTCTGTGCAACGAACTTATCTCAGAAATCTGTGTTTAATGAAATAACTATCTGCGAGTTTATACCATATTGAAGTGCAATTGGGCGTGAAGCTATTTAAATTTGAATAGGGTATTGTGGAGGCGCGTCACTTTGATTCAGTGACGGTGCTGGCGTCTCGTCCTTAATGAAGTTAGACCGCCCACTGTCGCCTCAGGCAACTTAGGTATCAATGTCCTATACTAGACACAATAATTTTTTGAAATTAACTTTATCATTGTCAAAATTTAATCATAATGTTAGACATTTTAACATGACAAGTGTCGTGTCATTTTTTTTTCTATCCGTATAAGTCGAAGCACACTTGTCATCATAATTCGGAAACGTGGGGACAATTTTATACATACATACAAGTTTTGATAATGCGCATGAATTATTTATGACATATCGAAGTAAAGAAATTATGTAGTATAATATACTTTGCCATTGTTATATTATAATAGAACGATAGTCTGTCAGAAGTCAGCAAAGACGTTTGTTACGTAAATATCGGCTGGGCGTGTTGCGAATTGGGCAGAATACACGATGAGGGGAGGCGTATGTCCCATTTCTGCTGCATAAGTAGAAGTATTCAGTTTATGTTTAGTAGCTGTGTGACAGGGACACAAAGATATTTACTGAGGGT
Organism: Heliconius aoede; assembly: GCA_037355905.1. NCBI lineage: Eukaryota > Metazoa > Arthropoda > Insecta > Lepidoptera > Nymphalidae > Heliconius > Heliconius aoede. Next base: position 697,183 of record JBAIZZ010000012.1, read on the forward strand.
AGTTCACTGTTTTTTGCGTACAGGCTATGAATCTACGAATGAATCTCCATTGCAGTATCATTTAATTCAATTTTATTTACAGTGGTACTCTAAATTTTATTTAAAATAAATAAACTTTACCTAGCCATCATTTAACATGCGGCTTTTTCCTTTAAAAATCAATCGAAGTAAAAAAAACTAAAGGATAACACCACGACCGTATATTCACGGCCTTTCCATTCCTGGTTATGTGCCGATTTATATTCTGCGCCCACTCGCCGCCTGAGAAATCTCATGTTGGAGGTGCTCTTTCAATTTGAATCGGAACACTCGGATCGGAGAATAATGTATTTCGATATCGACCCTCCGCTCAGAACGAATCCTCCTGTTTATCGCCGTTCTCATTTATTCGGGCGACGTCGCGCCTTTATTTTTTGAGCACAAACTCTGTGTCGTCCTGTTTACCCGCCGCGCGTACTATTAGCAGGGTCTTTGTCTTCAGACAATCAGATTGCGACGCTCATAGATAATTGAATTGTCACATCAACACACTATTGCATTTCCCGTCCCTTCAGTTTATTTTTTTTGTTTTAGGAAAACAAAAAATTGTCCTTTTTATATTTATATTTTATATTCACAAATTGTAATACGAATGTTTCTTAACCTATTAAATCGATACTGTAGTTATAATAACACAAAATATATATGTACCTACGGGCTTATCAGTGTCACTTATGAAAATCCATATTTACTCAATACTACTTATATATTATGGTTATTTTAACCAAACTCTTAGTTACAAAGTTCTCGTTTTACATTTTTAAAATGTATAAAAATAGTTGTAGGTATCGTGAAAATCAATCTTCAATGATATCTGAGTAGTGAGTACAGACAGACATCTGTCGATATTTATAGTGAAACGTGTCTACGAAACTTTCGTACCTACAAAACCGGTATGTAGTCTAAGTTTCTCTAAGCGATCCTTTGAAAGCAACAAAAAGAACATTTCCTCGATAGCTACTTTTCCCCGACAATTTAAAATTGCTTTGAATTTTGTAGTGTACTATAAATATAAAGCTGTGGGTACTATTACATTTTAACATAACTTTACAAGAGCTGTCTCAGAAAATATTAACAAGAAAGAAGTTCACTTTAGTAATATGGTAATCGAATAAAAGATTGCACATGTTATGAAAAAAATGAGTTTTTTTTTATGGTTTACCTAAAACACAAGAGGCATGTTCGGTTAACCAAGGCCCAGCTTAAGTGGCTCATCTGATATTCGAGTCGCGAGGCGTCCATTCTGCGGCCCTTAACCCGCGCCTAGTTTCTCCCTATTTGAGGACTATTTACGTCATTTTGCTTGATAATCTGCTATTGTATCGCAGGGCTGCGCGCATCCCCGTGTGAATTATGCGAGTTAGCTATTGAGAACGTGCGTGGAGTACAGGAACGAAATGAATAAATAATTCGAGCTTGTTACATAACGTAATGATTTCTTGTCGAATTTAAAAATATACCTACGCTTTCTTTTTTACGTAACGTACGTTGTTTGACAGTCGAAGAAAATTTTGTATTTCCTAATATCATTTTCTTTTTTTTGTGACATAAATGAATTTCGTGCATTTAGAGAGACATCAATAATAAATAGGTAATAATGTCTACTACTTTGATTAATTAATAATACTTTATATTATGCGAATTGCTTGCCAAATCATAGACGTAAGTCTAGTTTATCGATTTTAACGTGATATTTCATGCCAGAAAGGAAAAACATAAAGCCAACTGACATTGTTAAATTATTTAAAGTACAAAATTCACAACAAATAGCAACAACAAATGAATACTACCTTTTACACTAAATACAAGATTTATCTTATAAAGAAAAATATTATAAGAATACAATTCTATACGAGGTAATATAATATTTCTCCATAAACATATAAATGGACAAACCTTTAAGCGACTGCGGACTGCTGACGTTGCATTACAAGACGAGCGTGACCGTCTCCGCATTACCCGGTGCCATTTTAGATTTGTCCCCTTCCTCGACTGAAGCATCTTATTGAAATCTAATTTTCGCTAATCCTGCAACCAAGTCCAAGCGGTGGCTCAGAGTTAAGCTATTAATGTACCTAACGTTTCAATGTGATGAGGGTTATTCGCAAACAACTAAGTTATCGTCAATTACCTATTGGTAGAATAACGGTCGACGGTTAGAATTTTTTTATTGCTGATTTTAGGAAGTTGGCTCAATTTGAATATAATATAGGAGCACATTCTGCAATATGTAGTATTTTGTTCGCTCATCTTCTGTTTATTATGTTTTATAGTAACTAAATTATTATTTGTTTCACATTTTGGCACACATGTTCCTTATTCAGTGGCTTAGATACGTAACTGTTAAAATATTCCGTATTCGGTCTATTTGAAAAACAGTGTGATAAGTGTCGAAATTCAGTGTCGCTCTTTATATATAAATATATTTTTAAAATAAAATGCATATTTCTACATTAAGAATGAAACCTACAACCATTAAGAGTATGGCCAGTTGCTTTCCTTCGCCACGACGCTTATGTCATAACAGTTCATAAGAAATATTTATACGTATTATATTTACATTGTATTTTAAGTAGCAATTGAATCTTTTTATAAGGGTGGGATGGTCATTATTTTATTGACGTAATTACTTATACAAATATATGTTATTGTACTAAATTCAAAAAATTACCAATTGATAATTGCTATAATATCCTTTGATTATATACTACAATTACGTCCGGCGTTGAGTTCCGGCACTCAATATTATATGATTTTCATTTGGCGTCCACGTGAACCATCAATTTTTCACCACCAGGTGAAAAATTTGAGCTCCTCCGTTACACTGTGGTGTGAGCTGTTTTATCTCGGCTTAACGTTACGAGGATTTGTGGCTCGCTAAGTAAGGTTTTATGTCTCTGAAATGCCTGCAAGTTTGCTCCCTAGATAAAAATGTATCTCGGATCTTGCACTTAAAAGCGACGAGTATTATTTTGCTTAATAATGAAACATTAAAATGTAAATTTCGTACCTCATGTTTATATTTTGTTTGTTAGTAAATTTACGTCATGGGTACATTTAAGGTAGCAAATGTAGAAGAATAATTGTAACGGTGAATGTTGTGCCGGCGAACGTGCACCGGGTGCAACTGAACTAGATTTCCTGAAGTCTTAACGGCACCGGAATCGAAAGTCGTAAATAACGCTCGATGCATGCATGCATGCTTCCTTTCTTCTGCATTGGTGTTTTGGCCCCATAATACGAAGTTTGTCAGGAAAAGTTTTGGAATTCGCGTCTATTACACAATATTTTTATTAAAATTTGTTTTAATACAGATTAAATAATCTGAAAATTTTAATTTAAAATACCCTAAATGTATATTTTGGTGCATTTGTAATGTTTACTATTAATTAGAAGTGGAGCTATACACTAGGTATATTGTGACAAGAACGTAAGATCTGAAGATGTAGATGATGTTTCTCCTAGCTGCAGATCATATGCAATGACGAAATGGAAACAAGGCATACCGTAATAAAATGGAAGGTGTCGTATCAAGGAATGGAATTTGGGAAGCACGCCTCTCGGGGTTGTATGTCGACATCGGTTAGAGGGCTCGCAGGCGGCGAACCGCTTCCAGCTAGCGTACGCGCGGAATGTAGAGCTACAAGTACAGTCGCATCGTCTACATAATTCATGTGCAGACATTAGTACTGCACTATATTATAAATGTCACAAATAATTTAAATTAAACATTTACTTAATGAAATATTACTCTATTTCTACTAACCAAGGCACATATATTATAAAAAATTAAGTTAAATATATTAATAAAAATAATATATCCATCAGCTAGCTGCCGCTACGGATTGTCTACGTAAGCAAAATGTGTGTCGACTGTTTACTTCGTTAGCGGAATGTATCCAACGGCAATGTCTCGACACCCATTGCTTGTGGGACTATTGCAAAAACTTAAAATACCAATTGCTCATTAAATTAAACTTTATTCCATATAATCTAATCATAGTTTTTGTACAAGAGAATTAATTTGACAAGAGAAATAAAAAGAAATATATTGGAGCACCTGTAGTATTTTCAGGAGTTTTTATCCGTAGACGGGCAGACTCGACCGGATTTAATACCACCCCCGGCATCTTAAACCGGCGTGAAGTAGTGGCCCTTGCCACTGCGTTTCGCATTAGGTAATGCCGGGCCCCGGTGCCCTTCATCTCCACCTTAAAGGCTGGCAACGCACCTGTAGCTCCTCTGGTGTTGCATGGGGTCGTGGGCGGCGGTGATCACTTACCATCAGGTGACCCGAACGCTCGTTTGCCTTGTCCTCTCCCATAAAAAAAAAAAAAAAAAAAAAGACGGGGTACATACAGTTTCCGTTAGTTACTGTACTTAAGGCCACCTGCGTCGTATACGGCCCGCCTAGTGTAAATTTATGTATGCTTTCAACGCTTTTACCGTGTGCCACCTGACCTGGGCGAGCATTTCGCCGGACAAATGTCTCCCTGTCCCTATTTATATTGGGTACTTATTCTAACTCCGAACTGACTTGTGTGCTGGAGCAACCGTTACGTTGCTCGGACGAGTTTATTTTCTTTGTTCAAAATTTATGGGCTCGAAACGCGCTTGTTTTGGATTCGCTTCATCAGTATATATTGTTTCTAGTAATGACACCTTCTGTTAGCGTGTTATTTACTCTTATTAATCCTACTATCCTACTAATATTGTAAAACTGAAGGTTTGTGTGGAAAGTAGATGTGTCCCCTTTACGTGAAGTGAACATTACTGAACGAATTTAGATGAGTTTTGTACAGTAATGCAGCGTATACATCAGAATAATACATAGGCTACATATTACGTAATGATTTTATATAATTTGGTTATAACATAACAATTACTTTAAGCGGACGAAGCCGCGTGTAGGTCGCTACTTTGTTATAACAATGTATGTAAAAAATATTTGATTAATCTCGATACATATATTATTTTTTAAAAAGAATAAAATTTTAGGATTTATTAAAACGCCAAAATATTTATTATTTTTTTTTTACCTTTATAATGATAGAATGATAAGAGTATATTTAGATTACAAAACTTGAAAATTATCAGCACTATTCATCTAAAAAATAAACGTTTACACAAGCTATGTGACTGAAGTAAGTAATGCGTAAACGTTTTGTATGCCGTCAAAGAGATGGTTGGGTTCAAATTCCGCTACGTTCAAATTTTTATACGTTTTTAAAAAAAATAATTTATTTTCCTAACATTTTAAAAATCTTACTTAGGAACCTTTTTCTATCTAGAAATGATCTTACAAATTACATATATTTAATAACCAAAATTCTAAATCCAAGAATATATAATATGGCCTCGTTAATCTCAAATGTTGCCACTTCATGGTATAGGGTTCGTGTTGACCTAAGCCTAACTGGGTTGAACGTTATTACGTGCTGCTCTAGATAGTAAAAATAAAATTTGGTCAAATTATTATGTTGTATTCAAAACATATAGAAATTGTAGAATTGCAGAAATATGCAAATTGCATTGCATATTTGTAAATCTAATATTCATGGAATTTCTATAGTTTTTATGAATTTGCGATTTGGCAATAAATTTGGAGATTGAAAATAGATTGAAACCGTAACAGTGCCTCCGTGAAGCGATTTGATTGTGTTAATATTTAATATTTGTTTGTTGAGATCTCTAAGATTCGGCAAGACAGGAGAATCTACCTTGTTAAAAGAGAGAAAGGCGTCAAGTTAAAAAAATATTATGTTTTTTTGCACGTTGAAATCAACGTGAAGCCATGTAAATAAAACTGTGATTATCGACGCCAAGCGTGCACTATGAAATGAAATACCTGAAATGTTGACCACAAAGCCGCTATCATTTATGTAATATGTCCTGTAATATTTACGTTTATTGAATATTTAAATATAACGTCTATATGGCTCGACGTCTACTTTAACCGAGAACCGCAAATATTCAACTCATCGGCAAACATTTATTACAGCCAAGAGCTCGAACGCGGAACTTGATAAATTCACAGAGCAAGAAGTTATAAGTATTCTCTGTAAGTATGGCCGGCGTGAATGGCGTCAGCCGGGCTCCATCGGGGCTCGGGAACATCGTCCGAGACGCCACAAAAACTTTACCCCCGCTTTATTATTACTACTATGCTAATTAAAATAGCTCAGAATAGATTACGGGCAGCTTCTGGCAGCGAGCGCTTAATGCTCTGGTTTTACGACGTCACGCTTTATGCCCTATCATTAGCGCTTCCACCGACTGAACGGTTTTTTATTATACATAATTTTCTTTTTCTTCTTCTCTTAGTATCTTAGTATGTAGAACATTTTTCTTAATTATACTAGATTATGGTGACTTTAAGGTTGCACCCATAAGTGACAAAATATGCTAAACAAGACTCAGATGGTACGGTCACGTGATGAGAAGACCAGACGATTACGTTGTGAAAAAGTGCCTTTCTATGGCTACAAAAAGAAGGGAAAGGGGAAGACCTCAAACGACCTGGTTGATGGTTGTTCGCAGAGATATGAAGAGACTCAAACTCAAGGAGGAGGATGCATGCCAGCGGACTACGTGGCGCCGCATGATAAAAAAAGCTGACCCCGCGTAACGGGATAAAGCGAGGATAAAGAAGAAAGAAGAAAGATGGTCATGTAGAGGTATAATCTAAAGTTGACAATTTTTAGGGCAATTTAAACCAGTCGGGCGCAGGGGAGATACGACGTAAACGCGATAAGTTGTGGGTTCGGTCCGCACTCGAGGAAATGGAATATTTATATAAATGTATATTTTCGTTTCTTTGCTCTGGTGTCGGCGAAAAATGAGGAACGGAAAGTCTTAACTCTAGGTTCTCTCTGCCTACCTTGCTGTGTGTGGAATGCAGCGTGAAGCTGATATAATTTTTGAAAAATAAATTAAAATTATCATGTCGCAACTTATATTTCTTTCTGAAGGTTCAATTACGTCTTTTATATTAGGAAATTCAATTTTAAATCGTTAAAAATTATAATTCACTTCGAGTGTAATGACCGAGCCTCCCGAGTTCACAGGCGCCAAGCTTATATAACAGGTGCGCTACGCCCCAGCACCTCGTAGCTGTTGATTACGCGACAGCTGATCAAAAAAAAATATACTAGGAAAAATCTTTTTGTACAATTACTACTATGAATAATACTACATTATTAAAAAAAATATTTAAGAAGATAAATTACGATACAAACAGCATTAGCTGAAGGAACCTTGTGTTAAGGCACTCCGTTCCCCATTTACCGTCGAATTCTGGAGTGATTGTGTGTTGAGTGTCGGAACTCAATGCTGAGCTTTGCCTCAATACAAGAGCGTAATGAAAATATTAAATTTTTAATTTCCTCGAGAATCGAATTCATAACCTGTCGCGTTTAGATAGCCTTGGCACCCATGCGCCACGACTGAACTCAAACAAAAATTCAGAATTACTTTATTTAAGCATTACACATTCATAAATAAAGTTGTACTGAATTAAATTTTTCCTAAGGTTATTTGATAACGTAAGCGCAATTAAATAATTTTATTAAATGAAATTGTTAATTATTAAAAAGTTTATAAATAGGTATTATACGTAAATAAATGAATTATACTTTTTAAAAATCATTAAATCCAATGTCATAATATTTCTTTTCATTTATTAATCCAAACAGACATACATAAGTCATTATTTGCACACTACTAGCAGCGGCACTGTTCGGTTAAGCGACGCAATGCAGTGAAATAAAATTATCTTGACAAAAACTTGATTTTAATATATATCTCCGTATTGATTTCTTTTTATATTTAATACAATTGCTGAACATAAAAAGTGTGTGTTACTTATTATACAAATCGAAATAATACAAACTTTTAATTTTAGAGACATGATATTTATTCCTATATTATATTCTAGTATAATTATTTCGTCATCACCTTCAACAATCGTTCTCTGTTTTACGTTTACGATAAACGAGAAAATGAAAATGGTTGGCCATTTCACAAAACCTGGCCTTAGTTTTGTTTGTTTCACCATCGTTTTTCGTAGACCGATATACTTAATGTAAGTAAGACATCTCTATTTCGCTGCAAAAATCTTTATTAGTTTCGAGCAATTTTTTTCATAAAATAAAAATAAATGAATCACTTTCACGCTGTATCCCTACACAGCAGGGTAGGCAGAGGGAACCTAGTGTTAAGACACTCCGCTCCTCATTTTCTGCCGCATTTTGGAGGCATTGCGTGTTGAGTGGCAGAACTCAACGCCGCGCTTTTACCTCCACACCAGAGCGAAGAAAATGGAAATATAAATAGAAATAAATATTTCATTTCCTCGAGTGGGGGTCAAACCCACAAGCAGTGTTTACTTTGTGTCCCTGCCACGATTTTCTTGTAGTTCTTTATAAAAAATAAATTTTAAATTTTAGGATGTCAATAATTTGCAATGAATAACGTGTCTGGGTTAGACTATAACAATGTTGGATACCGAATGATCTGATAACGACCACCGAACTCGTATATCTCCGGGAGCTATTCTAGCTACTTAATTTACTGCCACAGTAACGCCACATGCACGCTCCATATCCACCGTGTTATTGCCAACTTGAAAACAAGAATGCCACACACATTTCCTTCATATCTCTCGAATTTAACATCTACCTTCCAATATTTTTAGTATTTCTTAACATCTTGAAAGATTTTTCTTTTGTTTTAACAATAAAATTATATTAATGATCATATGTGTTATTGATACTTATTTTTTAACAGGAGAGAGATATTGGGCAGAAACTAGGTTGTAATTCGTATGCATGGACTTTGTAGGTGTGGTAGGCAAAAATATTTTTTTTTACAAAAAGAAAAACCGAATTCAAAGAACGAACTAAAAAGTAAAAATAAAAAAATTACAAAGATTTTATAATTTTGAAGTCGGTACCAAGCAACAGGCTTAGTAATTTGATATAATGATAAAGAAAGAATCATCGGAATCGAGTGGCGTAATATTGAGTTATTCGTCTATTAAAACTTACATGATTTTCTCATAGATACCATAGACAGAAATGGACCAAAAAAAATGGTACCACACGGGAAGCACTACTTTTTAAATAAAAAAAACCATCAAAATCGATTCACCCAGTCAAAAGTTATGAGGTAACAAACATAAAAAAATAGTCGAATTGATAAGCTCCTTTTCTTACAGAAGTCGGTTAAAAAAAGCTTTGGGTTCAAACTGAAAGACTACGTGTTCCACGCCCCAAATTTTGTCTTCCCGGGCCGGCGAAGGAACATCCGATTAGAAATTGAACTCACAAACCATCGCAAAGGTGGCGTTGCGTCACAGTTTTCAATTGATTTTTATTTGTTAACGGAAACTGCCTGTCGTAGAGATCAGGATTTTTTTTAGCTCGTTTGCTTCTTGTAATTGTGTTTGTCTCTATTGGTCCTTTTATTAAGGACAACACATATAGATACTCTCCATAACAAAAATCTGTATTTCTTATAGTTTAACAGTTATAGTTTAAAAAAATTAATGATAACGAGATATAATCAAAAATTTTTGAGATATTAGTACATTCAAAAATAGCATATATAACTTTGCCATTTATGTATATATATATATATATATATATATATATATATATATATATATATATAGTAAAATAAAGTTAGTAAAAAGTAGTGAGTTTTGCCGGAGAAAAATTATAGTGAAATTCAGCTAGATGTACGTAGGTAATGGTAATCGGTTTCTTGCTGCTAAAGAACCCTTATGTCCTACTCGCATTCGGCGCCACTTTTGTACTATTTTATTTTGTATCGAAAGAATGGTTATATTAAATTTGTTTTCTTTTCACTGCTCTTGTAATAAAAAACACGACGTTGACTTCCGCTAGTCGGAATGCCTCGAGTTCATATGGAGTGCATAGCGCGAAGTATCTTGACACTAAGTTCTATCGGCTTTCCCCACTGTATGCCATAAAAACCGTGACTGCCTTTTTATGTACAATAAAAGCTACTATAGATTTTATAACGATTTAAATTACAAATTTATTTGTATAACTTTCTCATTTTAGGACACGAGTATATTTATATGTTTATATGTAATATGATTAGTTACTGAGAATAATATATATTTTCATTTAGATGTGAAAATTGGAAAAAATTTTTTGTAAAATACGTGAATGTGGTTTTAACTTTCAGACTTAATTACTTCCAAGAGCGAATATAACTTGGTAATATAAGCAATTAGAAACTTATTTGACGCTGCCGGTCCGCCTGTTCCGCCTGAGGGGCAGAAATCGTGAGCGGGATGAGCCATTACTTGCTTTCGCAGAACTTTTCCTTTTAAAAGTCGTCCTTACTCTTTTGAAACTTATTATATTGGATAATTTGGGCAGAAATATGAATATGGTGGTCACAACTTTAACAATTTTAGCTATTCAAGGAAAAAATTGGTGATTCACATAAAAATATTATACTTAACGGGGTAGAACAAAGTCAGCCACTTAACACAAATCAATTTTATTGAAATTTTTACCTTACTTTAATAACTTGTGTTATTAAGATGTCATTAACAGCTATGATAACGCTTTATAGTCTTTTTTATATAAACAGAGTGGTCGGTATCCTTAGATAGTCTATTTAACAACGTAGTTATATACAAACGCAAAATTTCAATGAAGAACATCTTTGTAGCAAGTTAGCAATATCTCGGATTCCGGTGAAAATAGAGAGTGTTGTGTTTTGATACTAGATTTTCTTATCTACACTGCTATGATATAAAATATGAAGCTGGACAACTATTGACAAACTTGGAAAGAACGAGAAAACTCAATGACATTTTGAATATTCAACACATTAATTAAAAAAACATTATTATACATTTTGTTAAATATAAATGTTCTACTAAAAATAAAATAATTTCCTTGATGAAGAGATATAGGTACAAACAGCGACTACTACGTAATCTTGGAACGAAGAGATCTATTCAGTGCTTCGATGTAGATACTTGTATAACCAATTATGCAAAGCGTCTTTCGCGTTGCGGTGCGCTGTTCGCGGGCTGGATGTGCTCGTGGTGCGCAATAGGGCGGCCGCTGTCGCACTCTTTCCTCGCTCGTAGCGAAATAACGACCTCAATTTGCATAACACTGCTCGTCACCCCTTATTCCCCACCAGAAGCTTTGGCTGGCTGTGTCCCACCGGACTCGACACCTTTTTTTGTTCATAAAATCTGTCCAGTGCGAGTTGTCCATTAAATTTCACAAAATATTACAGTAATATTAAAATTAAATGAATATAAATCTCCTAAGCCCATGTTGTATCATTTAAATCGTGGGCATTATGATTTCAAGGTTTATCCTTTGATTTAGTATCTCATATATAAAACATGAGTTTTATTAAGTACATAGAAGTTTAATGTAGCAAACAGAACACCCTGCACCGTTCACCGTTCACAGCCTACAGGGTCGCCATGATAAGTTGTTTTGGCCGCATTTGTTACTTCTTCCAAGTTCCAGTTTTAATTGAATCAAAGTTTTCGGCTTTTTGCGGTGAGTGTGCAGCCACGCACGCTCTCCAACTCCAATAAACTTTCTTTATTAAATTATCAGAAGTACAGAAACGTTCTCCTTTTGAATGTGGTGCAAATTGAAAACGTTCAGACTCGACTCGATGTATGCCTTGTCATATCTATATTTCTACACGGTTAATGTTATTTAGTTAATTTGTAAATGAAAATAGTTTATTACTGTATATATCAGGAGTGTAGGTTGAAGTTTGCCGGTTTTTACTGTAGGTGTCGCTAGCAGGATGTAGCCATTTCTATGATTTGTTATATACACGATTGTTTTCTATTGACATTAACCTCCAAAAACAACCGGCAAACTTCAACGTACACTCATATGTATTCATTGTGAATTTCAACTAATATATTCTTTAGTTTTCATTTAGGTATACATATTATATATTAAAATACGCACATAATTTTTAATTAAACACAAAAGCCACAAAAATACACACACGCACACCAATCTGTTATTAAAAATAATCGATTAGATAAAATTTTGTATTTATATTTTAATGGGTTCCTGGATGTTTTGAATATATTTGAATATATTTGTGGCGCTCCAGTAGACTAATAGATCATCTAAACTGTAACAAATCAGGGAATAAATCAATATAACTATAACAACTATATAATAACTATAACATATAAAGTGAAAATATCACATTTAATGTGACGTCATTTCCGCAGGACAATATGTGCCTGGCCCAGTAGTATAACAATATAATCCATACGTTACTGAAATATATTTCTTATATTTATTTTCCCGGCATAAATATATAGAATCCCTTGTTTTCGTTTTTAGATGACAATACGTATATATCTTTACAATAAAAATATTACCTTCTAAAGACACAAATATTTGAATGTACGAAACAGCGATGTGTGTTAACTAACGGTCACGTACTGGACTGCTTACTTTTTATGTCTTGAGTTCAATTATTTTAATAAAAGTAAATTATATTAAATTAATAGGTGTTGCCTGCAACTTCGTATGCGTGGTCTTTACTTCACGACAACCTTACTTAGCATGATCATTTTCGCACATTTTCACTTGTCACCCGTTTTTATTAAAAATGTGCCACAAAATAACTTAAGTCATTTTATTAATGTGAATTATGCACATATATAATATAATATTTATGTAAATGCTCACAAAAAAATGTATGTAAAGCTGCGCGATAGCAAAATATTATATGTCTTACAAAATATCTCGTTACGGATATTGGAGATTTAGCTAAATGTGACGAGGTCTATACAAGAGTTTCCTTGCTGAAGCTTTCTATTCTATCCAAGCGCCATACAATGCTCCGGCTTAGTTATAGTTTCCGCTTTCCACACTCCCTTCCGTTAATATAATTTGTAGGGTTATAGTTTTGTTATTCAATTTCTGTGCCTTTAAAATTATACATACTTATTATTATTAAAATTTATAAATAAAGTTTCGTATTCGACCCATTAATATAGACACTTATTTTAAAATATTAACGCTAAGAGTTATAGCCTCCTTTCAGTCAAATGCTACCTCATTATTGTTAGCACGTAATTTTTATAGTAAATCAAGCAAGTCTCAAATCTTCTAAATGTTGACATAATTCTTTGATCTGCCGTGTTTACTTTACCCGTGTCAGCCAGATGTGATTCACGAAAAATAAATGTTATCCTCAAAGGTACGCTAACATTGGTCTTATAAAAAGCGTAAAAAGCTACAGCGATAGACTTAACACAGGGGTAAATGCAGTCGGCAGGTACGCTGGCACGATGACAGTGCTACAGCTCCCCACGGACCCCTTCCGCGATCCTCGTAAATTGCGAATATTAGATTATAAGTACGGACTGTGGCGAGTAGCGCGGGGACTATCAGCCGTTCACCGAACTCGTTTCTTGCTTTATATACCTTCGTAAACCGAATCTGCTTCCTTCGTATTCCCCATTGCATCGTTTCCACTTTTCAATTATTCATTATTTACACAGATTAATTCGAAAATTGTAAAATGTTAAGCTTATGTTCGATTTTTGTAGCTACATTTTAATAATAATTATTGGTATTTTTTGAATAAATTAATCTCACTTACATTTAAATCTTAGAATAATATACAATGTATTTTTCTTTCTTTATTTTTCTTTCTCTTTTATCAATCACATATCTGCGGCTATTGCGAAAGAAGAGAAAAATAAACAGCTACGTAGGCACCTAGGGTTCGTAGTGAAATATTTTAATACAGAATCAGTTACGTAAATAATCACATCTATAGATATAACTGATGAATTGTAACTGATCGCTATTTGTATGAGGAATTGGAGGCATTTATGAACGTAATAATACCGAAAGCAATAATATATTTTTGTCTCTTTGTCGGTCTGAGCGTTTGTGCACGCTAGTTTTCACAATTGTACTTAAGTACAGTTTCCTTAACATTCGTTATATCGGTTTGTAAACAAAAAAGTTATATGTAAAAATTATATTGATAAAGCATTTTGTTCGATACAATTGCTAATAAAACCGGACGAATCACGAGTCGGGTTTGCACCCGCTCGAGGGTTCCGTACAAAAATTGGAGGTCTCAATTTTTTCTAAAATTTAGGCTAATTTTTTTAAATAAATGTAGAAATGTTTTTTTTTCTCGGGAAATCATGTGGCCGTAGATCTGAGTTTATGGTTTAAATTTCAACTCGATATCTCCAAGAGTTCCTGAGATAAAGGAACTCTTGGAGATATAGAAAAGGAAGGAGGGTCTTGACAGACAGAGAGACAGACAGACAGACGAAAGGACGGAGTAAATAAATAATCGTATGGAGCAGCGGCTGACGTCGCGAGCGGTTCGCTCGTATGTAATATATTGAATCCTTTTGCCTTAATTATTTTAAACAAGATGTGGTTCCCGGTCTTCGTTATGCTGATCATGATAATAACAATAGCTGCGACGGCGATGCGGGCGCGGCGACGGTGCGACGGTGTCAGTTTGCGTACCCTGTTCTCTTACGGCTTCATTAAGCAAGCGAGGCATCGTGAGCTCGACTCTAACCTCCTATATGAGATAGATACTGAATTCTGTACCTCGTTCTATTAAACAATATTCAGTATTATAATTCTATCTTAATATTAGCGTAACCCTGAAATTTCCTTTTAATTATAAGTCTTAATGTAGTAATATCGTAATATGTTGTACCCACATTATAAGATACTTTAAGAGCTTGCTAAATGTTCGTTACAATTCTTTTTTATCAGTTTCACATTGTATAGCCGGATAGACAGAGGGAACCTAGTGTTAACACATGAATTTTTCGACGTAATTCAACGCCGGGCTTTTACCTTGATACCAGAACGAAGATATGAAAGTATTTATAAATAATAATTCCTTTCTCCGAGTATGGATCGACGCCACACCCTTGTACTCTTGCATCACGACAGCCTTAAATTGTTGTGTTCAAGAGAATTCAAAACTCTTTTAAGCAAGAGGTTGCATGAAAATGGCTTTCAGTGATATATAAATTCAAATAGGACTAATATGTTTATTTATTATAGAATATAAAAACCTCTTTAAAATATAGATAAAAGAAAATGGAATAGTAGAAAATATTTTTAAGAGCAAAAACTAATATTTTTGTGTATATCAGCAACCATTATTGGTCCTACTCATGTTAAATAAAATAAAATCTGACTAAACAGAGTCGCAGGTATTAGTTAGTTTATACGTAATTGTACTTTTGTTGGCGTCGCCGGTGTCGGTAATGCATTACCGGTGGCTCTGCCGCCCCGACGCTCGCGTTGCGGTGCAGCGCCGCCGACTCCGCGGCCTCGGCCTTTGTGAACCACCCGTATAATTACTCTGGGACTATGGGAAATAGCTCACCGGGCGCTAGAACACTTTTACATTATTATACTAAATTAATGCAGGCGTAAATTTAAAAACGCTCAAGAAATGTAAAATTATTTAATATATAAGGGTGTTACAATGATATTATATATTGTTTATTTTTAAGATCAAATATATTTATAATTCAATTAAGTGTGACTGTAAACGCGACTGGTTGTGAATCGGATTATTTTAACACTCGCTTCCGAATGCCTAAACTGCTGTATATGGAATACAGCGAGAAGCTGATGTAATTTCGATAATATTGTACTAAATTAATATGAAAGTTATTTACAGACAGTTTTATTTGCACAAAGTATAAATCTTGATATAGACACTCGTAGCAACTTTGAACCAACTTGAACTGAAATCTTATCAGATGTGACAACTTTTGGCGAGACAAATTATAGGTAACAAATAACGCCAAAGTTTATGATACGAGAGGTTATCACAAATAGGATACGGTATAGTTACTACATATAAACATGTATGTACATATATATATCTCCTTACATTATTGCATAATATTAGACACTTTATTTTTCGTTATCCTATAGTTTTGCAAATGTTCTAATTTGTAATTAAAACTTGTATTTCAATTTACCATATCTATTTCTGATATTATTTGGAACTTAGATTAAACTAAAATTTGCAAAATGCCATAAAAGTATATTGGCTGTGCTTGGAATTTATTTTAAAATTCTTTTTATCTATGTCGACCTGGGAAAAGTTCCACTTGGTTTCGTCCGCCCGACGCTATATCATTCTGTATCTTAGTAGAAAGTACGCGAGTAGTTGTGAAATTTAGAGACGCTTTTAAGACGTTTTCATAATAAATGTCTATAAACTACAAGCTTGCGTTTCTTTTAAGTAAATTAAAAGTAAGCTACATGGTTACTTATTTTATACATGGTTAATTTCAGTGTAAATAAATGTATAAAAATATCAACTAAATTCAATTCAATCTATTTATTCAATATAACTATAAAACATTATTTATAGTTAAAAAAATTGTAACTTTTTTTAAAGAACACTATATAATATAATATATATTCAGATACCTCCCTCTGTCTTCACCCTACCAATACGTAGAGAACATGATGCCCTGAGCGTAGAGATAAAACGTGTGTTCATTTTATTTTAACATTTGTCAGCGTTCGTTTTGTGCCCACTAACGTAAACCGAATGTGAAGGGAAACCTCGCAGGTGAATGTAAAATAGCCGGCTTTTCAAAGATAATACCACCACAGTTTTACGACACCATTATGGGATTTATTGGCCGTGTCACATTAATATTAAGAAAATGTCTTAAATATTTTTAGGAACGCTTTTCCTTGTCGGGTTACTTGTTACTTTACACGATGTACAATTATTTAAGATGATATAACTGCTAAATAAATTCTTGCATAAAATATATTGTAATAAATGAAATGTTAATATCATGTAGGTGCATATACATATTTATAAATTAAACTAGTCTTCGCTTAGTTAGACGAACTCTGGCATCGTGTACATGCAAATTTAACACCTTAAATGGCTAGGACCCCTCTTAGGTACTATATTGTTAGTTTACGTACAAATGTACAACTGTACAGCCGCCTAGTGCCAATAACTGTTGTCTCGTACACTAATGGCTGAAACAGGCGTTCAATTAAACGTGCCAATTCGGTCGGAGATAACACTGTTAAACGGTACGCATCGGATACTGGCGGCGCCAGGCTCATTTCATTCTGACCAACTTGTTCAAATAGAAGTCCGCATACATATCCTGTACATGGAAGCGTCTGCGCTGTTTTTACGGGATCAGCATATAGGGAAAATATTTCATAACCCATACTTAAAAGAAATAATTTAGATACGTCAACAGTTTAGACGTAGGTTTTTTTTTTTCATTTCATTATGTTAATATAGCTAAATATAGCTAGCTGGCTATAGATAAAATAAATTGATTGAACTTAGCAAAACTTTAAATGTACAAAAATATCGAGGCTTTATATCGTAACGGGAATAAAATTAAATACATTACACTTTACATTTATTTTGTTACAGCTTGTAGATGGAGGCAAATATTGATATGAATGTATGGTACTTCGACCCCGGATTCGATTCGTGCCACATTACAGGCACCTGTGCGCCGCGTTTGGCAATTGTTAGAAAAAGTCCCTATATTCTCCTAACTGTAATCTCAGTGGCACGCTCGCATAGTGGAAATATTCACCTAATAAATATTTCTTCGACCCAAAATTTAGTTTGTGACTGTTGAACAATCGAAAATTATATCCAATATCATTTCATATATTTTAATAATACATACGAATGTTTATACCTTTTTTTATTTAGGACTAGCGATCGGTTCGCGGCTTCACATGCTCTAACTCTACAGAATTAATTATTTTCTTTTTATATTATCATTTTAAAAAGATAAATATATTAGAATCTAAAGTATCACTCAGAGAAAATACTTTTATATTGATATAACTTTTTTAATAAAACAAAAAAATTAAAGACATGATTTTAATAAAACAAAAAAAAATGTTAAGGGAAGTTTGCGAAAATATAAGAGTGAAAACTACTGCATGTACTGCATTTAAATTGGTTAAGCCGATATCATACAGTGCTCTCTATCCACACAGATACACTGTATCTGGCAAAAGCAAAAGCTAC
This sequence comes from Heliconius aoede, assembly GCA_037355905.1. NCBI lineage: Eukaryota > Metazoa > Arthropoda > Insecta > Lepidoptera > Nymphalidae > Heliconius > Heliconius aoede. The sequence goes on from JBAIZZ010000012.1 coordinate 715,324, forward strand.
TTAGTGTCAACACACTCCGTTTTCCTCCGGAAAAATATGAAGATAAAATGTTCACACTGTTATAAAATAATTGGTCCAAATATATTTAAATGTTAATAACATTATAGATACAAATTTGAATACAATGTTTAATATTTTACGTTTATTGAGGTTGCATAATTCATCGTTATTTACTATATTTGTTCGACTATTCATTATGATTGATATTTATTTACACGCTAATCATATTTGTCAGTAAACATAATTAAGTTTCATATTTGATATTTAAAATTTTTTTATATGTCAGTTAGATGTAAGTAACTTAGTTATTTAAGGTGTTGACGATCTTTTACATACTTTAAGAAGTCACATTCCTAAACAAAGGGCACGAGAACTTGTTCGTGAGCTTGTTTGTGAGCAAGTACGAGGTAGTTGCCACTTTACTTTATATATACCCGCTATTACTCGAATATCCGGATTATCGTTTATATAAATAATGAAGCTTTTAATGTAGCATGAGTCAATAAATGATAAAAAGCGCAAATTCCAGCCATTAAGTATTACTACTCGTATAATAACATTCCTTCTTATGTTCTTTCAAATAAACAACATCCCACCAAAACATAAATGTGAAAGGGGAGCCAAGTTGAATGTAATATGTAAGAGATCTATATGGATCTTACTAGTTTTCTTCTTATCATAAATACGATTATATACTTTAAAATTAAAACTTATTTTAAAGTATCGAATAAAAATAAGGCAAAATCAAATGTGTACTAAAGAATTAGGCGTTGTGCGGCGCTAAATCTTGCCAAGTGCATTACCGTTTTCCAATATCTAAAGCAAAAGCGCTCGCCGCGACCGCACTCCTTATAACAAAGAACTGCGTGGTTGAGATATTGGGCCACTAATGGACTGTAGTATTTATGAAACGACCTATTTTATCACACAACCTTCTTCTGTCCCTATTTGCTCGAAACAGTGAACAAACATTTTATGTCTTATTTAGTGAAACCTCTTTGATTTATAGCAATAGATGTTTATTTAATTTGTTCTAGATACGTTACGAGCGGTGTTGTGTAGTGGAGATTTAATTCCACACAATCAGTCCGGGCTCTGATGAGATTGCAGCATCCAATATGGATCTCCCACTACTTAACTGGTTCAACCGATCCATAATTGCCACTGATATAGATTGGCAAATTAATTTACTCGACTAGCGATAAATACTAAACAACATGCCTACATCGAATGATGTTATTTTGTGAATGGAACTTTCGAAATCTATACAATACTATTGTTACTTCATAATGTCTTAGTTTTATAATTTATATATCCCACATTTCCCGCTTTATTGTATGCAGAATTATATATCTATATAGTCGTAAGGCAATCCATTCTACATTTTCCGACCGATTTTGGAAAGATAACTTTTTAATTGTCTACTTAGAACGGTTCAACTTAAACTTAACTTATTAGTATTATAAATAATCAAGTAATTCTATTATCATCGTTGACATCTTTGTCATCCCTAAAAAAATGTTTAATTAATTCCCTTAGTTAATAAGTCACTGGATTACAGAGACTGGATCTCAATACCGCGGAAATATTTTATCTTGTACCGGATTTCCATAAATTTAAAATTACCCCCACGTTCTTATTTGGCAGCTTTCCACTATGACAAAATGAATTTATTTTGTAGTTGAAGCCGAGTACGTTTTTTATGCAGCAAAATTGATTAAATTATACACATCTGTACATATCATTATGTTCTTTATACTTGTGTTTTTTTGGTTATGGATACAGTAAATAATAAAAATATATATTTAATATAATATGTAGTAATTGTATAATTCAATTCTTCTGTTTTAACTGCTGTTATAATTATTTTAGTGAAAATTGTAAGTATGGATATTTAAATGAAGACTATACTTAATATTAGGAAAAATAAGACAGCAATACAACTACTTTGATATAGTAAGCGGACGCATCTCATTGAGTCGAGGCATGTTTTCTTTAGGCAATAAACGCGAATAGGATTGAATAATTGAATATTCTGTTTAAATTACCCGATAACGTTACACGTTACATTATTCTACATTACTATATTAAATATTATAATGAGAAACGAACTGAGATTATAGTGGGTGCACATTATACATTAAAATATGAAAATTAAATGAGAAATAGACATAGATCGTATATTTTAACCCTGAATTTAGATAATATTAAAAAAACAGTTCATGTACGAGTCGGACTCGCCAAGGAGGGTTCCGTGTCAATTTCAGGATTGTAGATCAACGGAAGGTATAATTTATAAAAGTTAACAAAATTAAATTTGCACGCGTATGAACTCATTTTGTATAAAATGATTGATTAATTAATAATTTTTCCTGTGCTCCACGGGACTGTAGACCTGGTTATTTAATATTAGTTGCTTGTTGCCTCCACGCGAACTTGAGAGGAGTAGTCTTGACAGACCGGCAACAAAGAGGTACTTACTATAAGGCTTTAATTTTTTTAAAAATACGGAACCCTAATATAAGTTATTATTTTTATGTATTTGTATTAACAACTGCACCATACAATATATTTTTTACCTTAAAACTGTACAGAGCCAAAATATTAAATGTTTCATTTCTTCGAGTGAGAATGGAACCCACAACGACTATTCACATTTGCAATTGTACGTACTTGTCCCTGAGCCACGACTGACCTCAATTCTTTTCGCTAATTTACTTTATTCGCTTAAGAAATTAAAGTTTCATTTTACTTTTAATACGAAAACAACAAGAATATTTTACATATTTTTTCCGGTCTGTTTCATTTCATATTGCCTGCAAGTTTTCCGTTTGAAGAGCTAGTTGGTCTCAGTTTGTTTAGTAAAATCAAGTCATGCATAATATAATAATGCCTAGGTATCTTATATCTACCTAGATGAAAACAATTGTTAGTGAAATGAAACAATTTATCACCTTCTAAACTATTTGTGCCATTTTACTGACTTGACGAGATTGACGAACTTGTTAAGTATACCTATGGCATACGACAAGAATTTAAGAATTATCTATAATATCACGTCCTCTTAATTGTTATTTACAAATATATAAGAACTTAATATTAATAATTTTTGTCGTCCTTAAATATATTAAGCACGTGCTATTAAAACATGATTTGGACCAGGCTAAGATTGGCAGCTTTGCTATATACGTTATAAATCGGTAATTTCGACTTAGATGTAAATATACGTTATCAACGGGCGTCGCAGGGTGGGCTATAGTAGCCTCCATCATAAGTCAGCGCATACTGCAATGGTGCGCCGCTCCCTGACGCCGCGCTCTATGGTCCGTGAATAATCCCCCCCGTAATACTAGATGTAATGGTTCGGAATTAAGCAATTAGTTGTTTTCTTTCTGCCTCGGCTATAATTAACCTATGCGTTAAACTGATTAATATAGTTTATCTGTGGACATAATATTAAACCTTCAAACGCTGACGTCACACGATAAAATAAATGTATTTCTATAAATATGCATGGTGAAGCATGGTTTGTAAATAATTATTAAATTATAAGTATAAATAATTAAGTAGTAGGTATTTTGAAATAAATGCTATAGTCACGGCAAAACGGCAATACGTGTTGGCTGTTAACAGGCGAAGGTTCTTTTAAAAAAAATCACAGGGATTATTGGAATATTTAAGAAAAGTGAACTACCACTAGATAATAATGTTACTATTTTATCAACTCAATATTCAAAATTGGGACATGATAAAATCTGTTGGGTACCATATAAAATTGGAAAATATAATCGCCTTTTGACTTGTACATTTCTCTTTAAATAATAATTTAAAGAAATCTTTAAATTTTAAACTACAAGAGGTGACAAATTTAAAGATTTAATTTAAAATTTTCTAGACGCGTGCTTTATGGGTGCCACGGGCGTTGTAATATTCGTAAAGTACACGTTCTACACTAGTGTCTCGAAGAAGAGGGGCGCAGCTTATATGCACCTGCGGATATTGCCACGTAAATCAAATTTCATCTCAGCGCTTTGCCTCTGCTATTTATAGTGGACTATTGCGACAATTCATCTGTAATTAATATAAGGGAATTGTTTGACGTATATGTTGTAAATTAGCATTGATGGTTTTATGATTACACATCACAATAGTAGATGAGGAATATTATATTAGTCAGTAAATAATTAGCTTTAACAACGCCGCGTTCAGTATACCGATGGCATGAATAACAGGCCGTAACGGCCATCTATATGCCAATAGGATTAATATTTAATGCTGCTATTCTGTGCGGAATTACTCTGACGCTGCGGTAGAGCTTCCCCTGAATTACGGCCTACTGACGTTAGCTGTTGTAGGCGTCACACGTTTTGTCATTTGTAAAAGTGGAAATATTATATGTCATAAGGCGTTATCTACCGCACCCAATCACAATATCTTTTATAGAATTAAAATTTCTCCATCTAAAAAAGTCAAAATGAAATTTATCTAATGCAGTTCCCGTAAAGATACTTTTAATATTGATAATTACTTATTACAAGAAAATAATTTTTCCCCAGGGTAATAGTTGTTTAGGATTTACCCCAGAGCAATTTATAAGATACTTTTCATCCCGTTTTTAAAAGCAGTTTTCGTTTGAGTTTGAAAGATATATATACTTCATTTATATATTTATTTAATTTAACCATCATTTAACTTTCAAATAAAAAGGTTAATTCATAATTTTTTAGTGTAATATAAGTATTATATTAGTATGTTAAACGACAACATTTGCAACATTAGATAACGTAAAAGTAAAATTAGGGATCTGAAAAGGTATCTATGTAGGTTACATTTCTCAATCGCATACATGAAGCTGTGACATAGAAATGAAATAGTAATTATCATTTACATTTTTCATACAAGATACAATCAAACAACATTAATTGTGCTATTTGAGAATAATAATAAATATTATATAAGCGTTATTAATATATTAGAAACGAAGAAACCACTTTTTATTAAAAAAATAAAATATAAGTATATCATAGAAAAGAACTTTTTAAGTGCTACTCTAAAAAGAAAATCACTCATCTTACAGTATCTTGCAAATTAATTGTGGAATGACAGAGCACAATGCTCGTCTCTTAATGCACGCTCACAAAGCGAAACGGCTTGGGCGGCACCGTAGCGGCACCGTAGTGGCACTGTAGCGGCACGTAGCGGTGGTGATTATGATAATGACGCGGTAGCCGCGCTTTTTGCGCGTTCCAGGAACACTACAAATCTCGACACAATTTGAGATTTTGCTTGGTCCTGCGAGTCGCATCGTAGCGGAGCTCCTTACTCGCCTTATACCGTTTATTTTAACTACTGAGACGCTTATAAATTATGCAAGTCTCCATAATCTACGTCCTAAATGCCTTCTCTGGCGCCTTAAATATTCATTTGAGCGGTTTCATTTTTTAGAAAACTGTCCCGATATTCGAAATGCTGATGCTATAAAATTGTGAGATTCTTTTCATGTTATTAACTTTTTTTTCTAGTTTATTTTTAATTTTGGTTTCGATTCTCAATATATTTTTGTTATTACAAACTTTAAGTCTTCTACAACTTTAAGCCCTTTGTTTTCTTGCAATTTTTGTTTGCTTGGTTGTCGGATGGGCCCCGATTATCAATCTGCTTATTTTGGAAAAACAATTGATTAATGTTCAAATACCGTATATCTCTATCTATCTATCTTTTATAAAACTATTTCAATAATATAGATATTCAGCATTAGTTTTGACAATTTTTTAAACTATTGGGCTTATTTTACTCTTTTTGCAATCGACTTTTTTTATAATAAATATTTTAATATTCCCCATTTTGTAAGGATTTGACTTTATTAACTTTAACTTATGTACTTTATCTTAGTCCATCTATTGGTGATATCTAAGATCTAAAATATATAAAGTACAAAGTATCCATAGGAAGATTTTCAAAAAAATACTAAAACTAAAGGAAAACACATTAACCGCTTTTCCGATGGGTATTAGCGAAAAAATATACATGTAAGATTTACATAAAAATACAATTGCAAAAATGCAATTTTCTTTACAAGCCATATTTCTTTTGATATCAATGTTTATTTGCCCTTTATGATGGATGCCCTTTGGAGAGATATGTGTATACAACAAGGATTTTGTTATATACATTTTCTGATCACTCTAACTATCGATAACATAAGAATATTTTTGGAGAAAATCTATATTTAAATCTTTCTAGGACTCTGAAGGTGACACTCCCTTGCACGACGCAATTTCTAAGAAGCGCGACGACATATTGACTTTGCTGTTGGACCACGGAGCTGACATGACGCTAACAAACAACAATGGATTCAACGCTCTTCACCAAGCTGCACTACGAGGCAATCCAAGGTATTCTTCGAAATTATTAGTTTTTAATTAAATTTTTAACTTACTAAAATGGTAGATATGTAGCTATAAAATTTAATATAGCGACATATATGTATACTCGTATATGCCAAAATTCTCGATAGAACTTTATTTAGTAATTTGAAATAAACGTAACATCGCTGGTTGTCCGTCATTATTCCTGGGAAAATGAGTATTCATGAGACTGCCGCACAATAAACTGTAACGCGCCTAATACCGCGGCCGACGAGCGTCTCGTGTGACGTCTTTATTACTCCCGGCCACATACAGTTGTACGTAATATAGGTCATTATGTGAAAGTAGGTATGCCATTGCCATTATGACAGCGCTACGGCTTAATAAAACATAATCTATATGAAATACACACAATAATACAGTTGCGACTGTAGTTGAGATTTTCTAAAAAAATTGCTATTATGATTTTATGATAAATAAAAAGCAAATAAATTTAGAAAGTTGGAATACTCTTCAATCAGGCAAATCTTATCTGGTTATTTGAACTAGATAACATATTTGAATAAGACTGTAAGACTAGAGGAATAGAAACACGTATTTACATACGCGTACGTATATCCATTTGACGCCGGCAGGCAATTATATGACCATATTACATTCTCATTTTTCTCGTGATTTACATATATTCTCTTATACATTACCACGTCGATGAAATTGAGTTGTAGGGTATATGAAATATAATCTTGTCTATAATATGTATTTTACTAATAACAACTTTTGTTTAAAAATACATACTGAACCGGCAAAAAAGTGAAAAGTTATAAATGATAAACCTTTTAAATGTTAATAACTGCGTTCTTAACCAATAGTTATGTATATAACAAAGAAATCCTTAATTCAACGTGGCGATGCGTGAATTTCTAGGAAGTTTATTTTATCATTGGAGCTTTCACGTTGCTATTTCATTCGTTTACTTCTTACAATTTAAGCTAAATTAATGAAAAAAAAAGTTAACACATAGTTAACGCTTCGATTAGAGAACCTCCTTTATCGTTGGCTAAAAAAAAAACAATTATTTCTTCAACAGAAATGGTTTGATATTTTAAATGCACAATTCACATAATACTAATTACCATTTACAATGTTATTTATTAAATTATTTAAATGTATAAACAAAAATATATATGTACAGTTGTTTAAAATACTTCAATTAAACGTATTTTATGAATCAGTGAGCAAAAGTTACGTAGAATAATGAATCTCCGTTAGAGAGTCGTGCGTAAAGCGGTTTATTTGTAAAGGGTCCAGCAGGCTCAGATCAGCGATGGCCAAAGAAATTATTCAAGTCACGTGACGAGTCCTAGGGAAATAATACGAAATGCGACTACGTGACCAGTTCACTATATGACGTAGCGGTTCCCGATCACTTTTAAAGCTTCTTCGATTTTGAGACATCTTCTGATTTCAAATTTTATATTTTATTATCTAGTCACGATAAGCGCCATAGGTTGTAGGTTCGATTCCTACTCGAGAATATGAAATATTTTATATTCCATTTCCTCTATCTGGTAACAAGGCAAGCCCGGCGTCGAGTTATGACGATGCAACACGAAATATGTCCGGAATTTGGCGAAAAATGGGGAAAAGAATGGGCACAGAAAGAGACTTGGTCTCTCGGTACCCTCTATGCAGGATACAGCTTTAAGATAAAATAAATAAAAAATAAGCCAGTGCTTTGTAAGCAACATTTCATAGGCATGTATACTGACAATTGCTTATATTTATGTTTTAACTTATCGTTTTGTATATTAATTCTCTATCGACATGTTGATCTGCTATAAAGTACTAAATTAAGGAGATTAAGAAGCAAAGTTCGTACCTTAATCTGTTTCAGAACAAAAGCGAGCACTAAGTCTTAGATCGCCAAAAAGTTTTTTTAAGATTGTTGTTTAATGGTAATCGAATAGAAGATTGTCGTAAAACGTTCCCGATTTTATCGCAAAATTAGAAGTCGCGAGCGACTTTTCCCATTCGACAAAAACGTTCGTTTCCCCTAGAGATGTAAAATCGTTTTATTTTATTACTTCCGCCAGTATATCGTTATATCAGAAGTATCCATCCTCTTCGGTTCGTGGAATTCTTAATAAAAATCAGGATGAAATTTAATTCTATAACTTTGAATATTTATTACCGAAAAGGTTCAGTAGAATATTTTTTTGAGTTTCTCCGTTTCCCCTTTATTAGATAGTAGTTGAAATAAACACAACAAAGGTATATTTAATTATAAACTTGTAATCATAAATTGATTATGCGATCGCATGGAATGGAATCAAAATTCGTGTATTACACAGAGGCATGCGAAGCGCGGCGCTGCGTCATTACGTCTGATTAGAAACAGTTATCTCGTGCGGTTATCGTTACAGCCACCCTAACGAGCCCTTGTAAAACTTCTACTGTAATTTCGTCATATATAACGGCGCTTGATAAGGTTCCGGTTGATCGTTTGTGAGAATTATGTATTCATTCCTAACTGCAGTAAAATGATATTGTTAAGTTGTTTGAGAGATATGTTTAACGGCCTCCATAAACACACTAGATTCTTATCTATCTATAATATATCTATTATGAAGCTTTTGAATTTTACTATTTCTTGAAAAGTCTATTAATTAGAATTTGACTTATGTTATTTCGTTTTATAAAAAAACAAGTAAGCATCTATAAGCATTTGACGTGATTGTTTTATTTGGCGGATTGTCTTGATTAATTTGTCGCAGAATCCGCCGATCTCGGATGGCACGAGCAGCTGTGTCTAGTGCGGTTCGGTTCGATAAGACGGTATCCGCGCCCGGCATTAATCGTGAGCTTAAATATTTTAACGCGTCGTAACATTGATTTATTCGGAGCGTAATCTCAGCTCGCGGGTTGTTTGTTCTTCGGCTCCAAACGTATAGGTAAGATTAAGCAGCGCACTGTGCTCCAAATACCCACCCAAATAATTTACTTTGCCATTATCATCCTTCTATTTATAGAATATATTTTGTAACTTTTTGGTGAGAGTTTTCATTTTATGCTTCGTTCCATATAGACATTTACATACACATATATATATACTATAAATACTGGCATTCTAAAAAAAAAATAATGTTTCTGTGTATGAATATAAAATAAGCTCAACGCTCAGATACGATTTATATGGTCATTGTACCGCGTTAATTGCAGCGAATGGAACAAAGTGCGATGGCATCGTACTATCCGAACTCGAATTGTAATCCTCTCTGCTACAGTACAGCCAATATGATACGAGTTACATTATATTGCTACGATATATATTTATATGATGTTCGAAAATTGGTTCCCGTATTTGCTTACAATATATATTTAAAAATAAATGTTTTAGATTTGATATATGTTTTAGATTTGATTTGATATATTTGAATAAATGTTTTAGAAATGATTTAGATTAATGATACAAAATATGAATGAAAATGACAAACAAGGTAGTAATGTCATCTGAATAAGTAATTTTTATTTTTAGAAAAATTACTCTAAATACGTTGTCTGAAGGGTCTTTGGCTAAAATAAGTATGGCAGATTTATTATATTCAACCCGCCGGCATCTCTGGGAAAAGCGGAGCTGAGTCAAACTAGAAAGGATGGCGCGGATGCGGTGGAACGATGGTGGACGGGGACGAGCTGGGGTGGTCGCGGGCGGCTCTGTTATTGTGCGACGTTTGATTTACGCACGTACTGCTATCACCCTTTTGTTTGGTCAAATACAGAACACTGTGCCAGTTCCACTCTTTTATGTCGAATGCCTTTTCACCCTTTACTTGTATAAAAACAAACATTAGTATTTTATTATTAAGATTGAACTTTATATGTTTTATGTAAGATAATTATTTAGATTTTATTTTTGTACATTAGTTTTTCCGTCATAGTTTTGAATATGTAACATATTGCAGTCGTGTGTTCAGCGACAACCAAACGATCCGTTTCGTTACCCACAATTAGCAGTCCCACACACCGCCTCGCCGCCGCCGAACGCCCGCCCGCCCGCGCTCTCCCCAATGTACTGCGGAATCAGCGAATAAATTCATTTGTACGCAAATTGTATCGGCGCTTGCAATTAAAACTTTGTTAGCGCATGAGCTAAGATAAATAACACTAATACATTCTGCTTATTGTGGAAAGTTGTCGTGTATAGAGAATATATATGAATGTTGTTACTAATTTGTTGGACAGTGGTGTTTGTTGAGCATGGTCGACCTCTCAACTTCCAACATTATAACACCTTTGACCTACGTTACATATTTTAGACCCTTCATTAACAGAAACTTTATGTCCAAACACTTTAATTAAATTGTTGTCGTATTCATTGAGACGGCAACCTACATGGTGACATTATTTTTTTTTTTTATAAAATATCAATATTTGACTTGTATATAGGTAATTTATTATTTATCTTCAATATTTTAAAATCTTGCATTGACTGACCACAACGACGCTTTGATAGAGAATCTCACCATTAATGCAATCTAATTCAGTTCGACTCTGCGGTTTCAGGCGAAGGCTAAGTTAGAAATTGATTCCAATAGTTTGTAGAAGCGAGCAAGTTCAGCAATTTTGTCGAGGTCATACGACGGTGCATTTGATAATTCTAAGCGTATGGATATCTATTACTTTCGAGTTAAACTTTGGATTTATAATATTTTATACTCGGAAATGTATAATGTAAGTACACGTAACTATTTAACAACATGTATTTAAATATAATGTACACATTTGAAGAAGCTTATATGTCATATTAATAGTTAAAAACACATTTTTTTTTCGATAGAAACACAATTTATAATGATCCCTCACGATATTCTCTCGTAGTCTGCAGATGTCCGTATTCTTAAAGTGGATTAAATGGGGTCGTAAGTTATCATCAACAGCCATAAAATACAGGCAGTGTTGAGTTAGACTACGATTTACGAATCGAGAATATCGTATTTTACTAACTTTGGGAACAGGATATAAATTAAAGCACTCCTCTAAGTGCACTTCTCTAATCAAAAGTTGCTATTTTCTAATTTTATTGCTTGTTATTTGATATAAATTTAAAATTATGTACCTTATATATTATATATAATTTTAATACTTTGAAATATTACGTTGTGGTTATTAGGAAATTTAATTTAACGGTATCTTTGTTTATATTTGTGACTTTGAATTTGTTTACTTAACTTTTAAATATTTTCTCTATATTTTCAAACATTGTTTTTAATAATCGTTGCTAGCGCTCTCTTTTCCTCTACCTTTTCCTTTTCCTCTATCTTTTAATTCCACCAACCAACACGCAATGCCCCGAAAATTCGTCGTAAAGTGGGGGACGAAGTGTCTTAAAACTAGGTTCCCTTGGTTCCCTAGCTTACCTTGCTATATGCGTGATATAGTGTGAACCTGAAAAAAAAACACCTGAAATAAAATATTATTGTGACTTTATTCCTTTCTTAGAAATATTAGTAAACCTACAGTATGAAAAATGTATAAGTAATTTTACTTGTTTATTTATATTTTAAAAAACATAAATTCAAGGAACCACAAGATTCTGAGTAAAAATTTTTATAACATTATAAAACTACGTTTAATTATATCGATTCGATATGTTCAAATGGAAAACTTTTATCTAATTCGTTTCGTTTTTCTGAACAGAGAAGATTTTCTTTAGCAGATACAGAGGTTCATTAGTGTAAGTTCGGTTCATTGTGCGCGGATGCGGGTGTCGCTGTGTACTCTAGGTTACGTGCACGCCCGCGCCGCGCCTCACAAACTAAGCGCGTTCCGTTTCTTTGTGTGCTTTGCCATTGTTCTATTCGCTAATGTTGTTAGTGCACTTTTTCAGCGACTACGCTAATTTAATGGCTCTCCTCTCCTTCCTTTTTGCGAAGAGACTCGCTCTTCCGTTTTCCGCGAGTGCCGCTCCCTTTACGTTTAAGACGTCCGCATCGGGCGACTGTATTTAAATTAGATACTTAATCACTCGAGTTGGTCTCGTGTTCTTTATAGCTGTTGTTGTCTTCATTCATTCAGTGCTTTAATATCCTTATACATAAATCTTGATGCTAATTGATTTAATTAATTCCATTGCTATTTTTATGTTGTAACAAAATTATAAGGAGGGAATCATGAAGCAGTTAAATATTGTCTGTTTAATATATACACGGGATAGTTGTGGTTTGTTTTTCTGCGCTGCGAAGACAAAATATAGCTTTAGATTACACTCTGATGAATGTATAATGTCTCGAATTCGGGAGAAAAGCAGAGAACAGAGTGTCTCGACACTAGGCTTTCTCCACCTACAGCCATACATAAGATATAATGTCTAGTTAAAAAATGTCCCAATAATCTAATTCCTAAAATATAGGTATACAATATGTATTTTTCTTCTTCGGAAAGCGGCGATATCCTAAAAAGATATTCTCGTTCTGATAAATAAAAGAAAATAAAGAGTATTTGTACGATAACATCAAAGAACACTGCGCTGAAGTATCTTAAAAATAAGATATTTTTGATATATTGCACACCACAAATGGAATATAGAAAAGTATGGACCTAAGGGAATATAGAGACGTCGGTCGCGCCTAGACCGCTAACACCCACTCAAATTGTGTAAATATGAGCAGGGTAATAAACTCCCGACGAGTGCTGTGCTCGGATTTGCCCGTTAGAATGTCGTACGTGCATCTCCCCATTTGCCCACACCGCTCTCCTTATCCTTGCGCACATACCAAACTTCTTCGTAGTCTGCTCTAGGCACCTTTCAAGACGTTAGTTATTTCTTTGAAGTATTTGAATAATTTCTATATGGAGATTTTTACATTTTAATTTAACGTTCTTTATTAATACTGGAAGAGTATATTAAAACGGTGTAGTGTCATAACTTGCTTTACAATATAAATACCATATGGGCCATTCCACGCGTAACGGGCAAGTTAAAGAATTTGAGTACCCTCGTTTTTGTATAATAGTTTAATTTAATACCATAAGCCTATTATATAAACTGGAGGAGGTCCTCAAATAATTATTTTCAATTCGATATTCGATTCATTTATTCAACCAATTATTTTCGATTCGATTTTTATATTGGATTATTCGATTTGGGTATTTTTGGTATTACAGCGTCACTGGACGGGATGGGTATTTTTGTGTTTGATTTCGACACAACTGTCTCGTGTGCTTGCTTTCGGAAAGCACAATTTGATGACGTGGAACTGATGATGAAAACCAAAGATGGCCTACATAGTTCTAATACATACTTTTACTGTAATACTTATAAGGAAAAACATTGTTAAATCTTTTCGTCAGAAATGAGATTCCTCAATCGTAGAATTTTTTTTTCAACCAACTTCATAAAGGGGATGTTCTCTTTTCAAAGCGACTTCAAAAAAGGGAAAGGTCTCAATTTGCTCGAATATTTTTTATGTATATATGTAACTAGTTTAAAAACTATACAGTTATTTTACATAGAATATTATAAATCTTTATCCAAATAAATAATTTACCATTTAAGGCTGTTTCTTAACGAGAAAATTCACATTTGACTGTCAGTAAATTCTGTTTTTTTAAATGAACAATCATGTAGTTCAAACGGGCTAAGCCGTGGGTGGGCCGCTGGTAATACAATAATACAGCTTCACGCTGTATCCTACATGTAGCAGGGTAGGCAGACCGTGCTTAGTGTTAAGACACTACGCGAAGCTTTTCATTGTCTGAATGAGAATCCAACCCAACACTACGACTGGCCTAACAATAATATAACAAGATATTTCTTTGTAATCATAAAATACAATTAAAAATACAGACAATAAATGTCATGACATTTAGTGTGCATGTTCTTTATTTTAACTAACTCCATTAGTACTCGTATACTTAAGAATTTAAAGATAAGAATTCTTTACAGTTTATTTCTTAATAAGTTTCATTTTCTCCACATACAATGACACATTTATTAAAAGGCTTGCTTTTTATGATTTGCCTTAGAAAACATTGTTATTATTACAACGTTTTTTTGAAATTGTATGTATGCGTAAGATACTATAAAAAAACTACTACTTACAAAAGAAGTTTTATATAATAGTAATCCTTAAATTAGGATATTTTTATTATTTTAAAGTGATGAACTGAGTGTCTTAATACCAGATTTCCACCCCTACTGCCCACCTGCTGTGTGCGGCATACAGTGTCAAGCTGATTATTGTTATTTTAATTCAATATATATACAATGTTCCACAGTCTGTTTATAATTATCCGAATAGAACATAAATGGCTACAGAAATTGTTAACTAATTAAGTAAATAAATTTCATCCGCAGCGTTTGTCGCATAGTCGCAGGTTGTATGCGTTTACTACCTACCTATTAATTTCTATGCTAAGCTTAGTGGATCAGTGTCGACGCGGCCGCTCCGTATGTACCCTATGACGCATAGCGCGGCTCCGCAAAAGCTCGCTTAATGAAATATTCGAGTCGCGAGTGAAACGGACGTCGCCATTCATCACAGGTGACGCTCTCGCTGTACTATTTCCATTTTGTTTATCTCTTTCCAAAAATAGTTTTTTGTTAAATTAACTGAAAAATTGTAATTATTTTTTGTATATTAATTATTTTATTAGTTAAGTTAAAACATTATAGGCTCATTTAAAGGAAAAAATAAAGTAGATCATTTATGTGTCACTCGAGGAAATTTAATATTTATTTATATTTATATGATAATTTCTTTGGTCTGGTGTCGAGGCAATGCGCGGCGTTTAATTCCGCCACTGAACATGCAATGCCTTCAGAATTTGGTGAAAAGTGGATAACGGAGTGTCTTAACACTAGGTTGACTCTGCCTGCTGTGTGCGAGATAAATCGAGAAACTGATTAAATTTTATGTACGGTGCGATGTAATAATGAAAAGTCAAACACATTATATGTAAAGAAAACATAAATATCTCGATACTTTTCGGCGAGATGAAAGAAAAACGTCTCTCAACAATGTTTTACGCGATATTGCCAATCACTCACAGCTCGCGTCAGTTAGACGTAGACATATGTACAAGTGTATCTTTCTTTCATGCACGCCATTTATCTTGATTGGCGCGAAGATTACTTCTCTAACAATCTTTATTAACGCATTTATCTAACCTTTCTCTTTTTTCTTTTATGTTATTAGTGCAAATTCTATGAATCTAATGGTATAACATTGTAATAACTAGTGATTTTAGAACATTTAATTATAATGTGTTGACGCCGTGTGTTGCGCCACGCGCAGGGGCACAAGGGCGTGATTGTAACGCGACAGTTATGGGTTCGATCCCTACTCAGGGTAGGTAATGAATTTCTTCACTCTGGCAGCAAGGCAAAAACTAGTTGAGTTCTGCCACTTAACACGAAGTGTCTTAACTCTACGTTCACTTTGCCCGCCCTGCAATGTGCGTGATACAGCGTAAAGCTGATAAAAAAATAATTCAATGTATAAAATCATATATATTTCAATTAATTTCTGTACGCAAAATGATATTGAAATTTAGTATATTAAATAAGAAACGACAGAATGTAACGGGTCACGTAAATAACATAACTTTATTGCTAACGTCATTACGTCTGACGTGAAAATAGTAACTGTGCAACGTGACCGCAATATCAACTATCAATTGTTTTATATTTTATCGCTAGCGATCCTGACGTGTCTCACAGACACTCTGATTCGACTCAAACACCACACGTACGCGACTCGCGGTGTGTAGTAATTCAATACTGAAATGAAACAACGAAAGAATTTCATATATTCTTATTAAGAATACAATTACATATCAAATATTTTTCACTAGTGGAAGAACCAGAAATGGGTTCTCAATTCTCCATCTTCTTCTTACTGAGTATTTCAATTTTAATATTTTTTTGGATATATAAATATTATGGTAATAGATTCGGGTTTTTTTAAAATAGTCAACAAAAAAAATATCTTATCTACACTATTAGCTTCTGTTATCTTCGATCTTTGTACCATATTCTATAAAATCACTTATAAGTTAAAATAAAATTGTAAGTATCTTAAGTTAGGTGTTTATTTAGTACACATACGAGGGTAGGTAGGATAGAACGAAGAAATGTAAACGTAAACAATATACTTAGATGATGTTTTTCAAGCTATATTGAGAAATGTGTAGGTCGGTTTTATACCATACCGTAAGTAGTTGTAAAAACTATAATAATTTTTGTACATTTATATTTATTTCAGTATATTATAAACGCCTAATATAAAGTTAGATGATCATATCCACAAAATTTAAGAATTGAAAATAAAAAATAAGAAATCTTTTCAATATTATCTTAATAACGAAGTATAATTAAGTAATTTTCACTTATTAGCATCAAACAATTATTGATCGAAAATCATTAAATTGTCCTAAACTGAAACAAGTAAAATTCGAATTAAATTAAAAATGCCACGTGAAACCTCAAGTGATAAATTAAAACTTCAAAAAATACACGCGTCGCGATATTCACTAAATTTTTATTATGTATGTATTACATTACTTTTTAATAATATTTTTTTTTATTATTTATAATGCATAAACGCCAGCAATTCCTTTTCTTACTATCGACTTCAAAATTATAAAATCTTTCTTTAATTAGTTTTGTTTAACAAAATCAAAGTACGTTTTACTTTATGTTAAGTAAATCTATTTGTTTCTTTTTAGTTAATTGCTTTTGAAGTCGGTTTGTTTTTTGTTAAATTTTTTTTTATATGTACAAAAACAATATGTCCTATGCATATAGTATTTTAGTAAGCAATAGGCGTACTCTTCAATGGGGTTTTACGTTACCTGTTCAGTAAAAAAGAGGTTACAAAGAAAATCACAATAGCTTTTGGCATGCAAAAAGGAGCATGACTTAGACATTATTTTATTATCAGTCAAGATGACAGTAGTATTTTTCGCGGCTACCGGCCGACGCTGCGGCGCCAGCTCCCTGTCGTTTATCATTCACTTTGCTATGGTGTCGTAGCCCTTATTTATTTATGGATACATTCTTAAAAAAAAGAGTCGAGTCATTCATTTTTTTTATAATTCAGCCTGTCTGGTGAAGGAAAATGTACCAATTAAAATAACCTAATTTAGGTATGATAAAGTAACGTAATATTTGACATGCGTATATTAGTTTATTTATTCCTTTTCTTTAACACGATAGTAATTGTATACGGTCACTTTGCGTACACGAACGTTGTGTAGTGAATCAGTACTAGTGATGTTATGCCATGTTATATCTTATATGATTTGTTATATCTTAGATGGCTTATAAGCTATATATGTGAAAGTTCTTCGGTGTAGTGATATAAAAGAAAATTGTAATGGATGGATTGTATTCTGTTATGTGTAACACACGGAAGTGTGTTTCCAAAAATAAAAAAAAAACAAAGTTTTAAACGAGTTTATGTCAACCATAACTTTCAAAATTAAAACATATATGTACACACACATGTTATGCTTAAATAGATATACAAACTGGATCAGAAATGGAAAATGAATGAATGGTAAATTATTCCTAGCCAACAGAAATTTCAATACTTTATATACTCACTTATACATACTCTTTTTTATGTGAAAAAAAAAATTGCCACATATGATAATAAGTATGTATTACTTTGATATACAATATATACAGGATAGAGATAACACGAGGTTTTCAATTATATATCTTAAACGCAAAGAAAATGCGGGCAACGATTATTATATCTTAATTTTGAAATATTTATTTTATTGTTGATCTCTGCAGTATATGTACAGCTCAGCGTCGGCGCTACAGGAAACTCGCGTCAGCAGCACGTGAACCTTCACGTCGTTCTCCTTTTACTTCACGTTTATTATCAAGTGATTGCCTGGCTGCGTGATCCGACTCACCAACTATCTTTTTGAAGCGAAAAGACCGTTCCTTTTCAAGATTAGTAGACTTTATATCTTTTTTATAGTATGTTCTATGATTACAAGACAGACTCTGTATACGGGATATCTCACCTACTACGTCTTTATGCCTTATTACTGACCAAACATTCATATACGACTAATACTTATATTTGGAAGCTTTACACTAAATATATGAAAATATGTTTTAATAAAATTATTCTATTATAAAAAATCACATTAGAATCGCAACAGATTCACACTCGTACCTCTAAATAAATTAATAACAAACGCAATATTTATATCACTAATCCCATGTTAATATTGTACTATTATTGAATTACTTGAAGAGAATTTCTTTTTATTTAATGAAATGTTTTAAAGTTATACTTTAAAATAAGTCACAAATAATAATATATAGGCAATATGGGAAGACAAAAATGTCGATTATCCATAGTCTAATGTGTCATTATTATTATTTTTGGTGGTCTATGTCGCCATTTTGACAGTTAATAAAGACGAGTCAGATATTTAATTTCAATCAAATTAAATCTTTGACTGAACTTGTTTTATATTTTTACTTTTTATACCCGTCGGGCTACATCTTTTATTTTATATCTAGCATCCAGTAGAGCGTTTAAACAACAATCCGATATTTACAATTGTTTTGAATTTAAGTATTATATAAAACAAAATTTATAAAAAATCCTAGATAGACACAAGTAATTGATTTCCCAATTATTAATCTGGCAAATAACACTTTTGTTAACTACTACATTATTTTGTTAATGATATAGAATCCGGTAAATACGTGTTTTATACATAATAAAACACGTGTCTACGGAATTGTAGACATATATTTGTGAAAGTACAAAGTATTAACAAAGCGTGCGCCAAATCTTGCTAGCTTCTGTCCAAGTCTCCCGGCCCAATTACACAGTTCGTTACCCGCTTTGGAAAGAAAATGAAAGATAATAATGATGGCTTGCCGCAAAACACACAAAACTTTACATCTATAAAGAAACCTAATTATTTATTATATCATTTAGTTTAAATGACGGTAAAAAATGTGTAACTAATATATTTTATAAAAATTTATTTAGAACATATAAATATAAAGTTTAACATATTTTTTTTATTTATAATACATATTTCGGATAGCCAAAATACTTGAAGGTAATTCGTAGGACGTTCAAAAATTAGCTGAATAGTATATAAATTTATTAAATCCACATTTCAGATCGGTTCAGTGCCCACAGACTTTAATACTAAAATATTGTGAAATAAATTGTAATCGTAGATTTCTAATATATTATTGATTCATATCTAGTACAATATAGTATCGAAAAGACATTTAAATAGAGACATACTTGTCTATACGTTTCGATGAGATTTTTGATTCATGACACCCAAGCGACGATTAATGTCTCCCTGCGCCGGTGTATTCAGAAACAGGCACACCTGCTGAATTTACGATGCTCGTAAATTCATTGTTATTCACTCCAATAGTTCTGATGCAGAATTCTCTTTATTGTTACCTTCTCTTATCAAGCGTAGGATTTTGTTCTTATAAGAGGATCTGATCTTTAAATACTAACATTTCATTTATATTTTAATGTAATATAATGTATATCAGTTTTGGCTTATTAAATAATAGTTAAATTAATTTAGAGAGATAATAACCACTATAGACAAAGCATGACGCTAAAAAACAACAATTATCTGTGAATGTGACTTGGCACTTTGGCTTTGCGTAGAGACGTCTCCTCGCTATGCGTTTCCACCGCATTTATCATGGGAGTTTTTTGAAGAACTGCATGACCTGTTACCTGCCGCCACATTTTCTAACCGCATAGTACGTCACACGTTAAACTATCATCCATATCACCTGGATACATGGCTCCACTGCTGTGCGGTTTCGTAGGAACTTTCTTCCACGCGCCGCGGAACTATAGAATGGCCTGCTTGCGGCAGTGTTCTTAGGTTTATATGATATGAGTACGTTCAAAAAGTGCGTCTATCTCCACCTTAATAGCTGGCAACGCACCTATATCTCTTATGGTGTTCCACGGGGTCAAGGGCGGCAGTGATCACCTCCATCAGGTGACCCGAACGCTCGTTTGCCTCGTCCTTTTCCATAAAAAAATTCCATTAATTACTTCAGATACAAAAAATATAAATATTTTCATTAAAATATATAGATTTAATAGCTTTTTAACGCACCAGTACTCAAAGTAAACCTATACACATGATGGTTTCAATATTGCAAATTCCATTATGTATATTGTCTCGCACGTGTGAAGAGAATAGATTTAATATTAGATACAAACTCGAACATCGGAACAATCGATTATTGAATGCAAGAATCATAAGTAGAACACAACCTCTATATGTGCAGAGGAGTGCACTTTGGTGGGTAATTGTAGTAGTAGATTGTCGTGGTCGAGTGTTCGGCATGGTCTACGTGGCACAAGATTGCGGAGGCGCTGTTTGCTCTTTGGCGGAGCCCACAACGGGCTTTCGGTTCAGCGAGCCGTGCGGCGGCCGCGCGGCCTCTCGGGTCACGTCGCCGGCCAAATTGAAATATCCCCGTTGCCTTCCACTCCTTGCACACAGCACCACATTGCCTCCGCGCCTTCCCACTTCATATACTCGTAGATAGAACACTGTACTAAGTGTCATATGTAATTAAATATATTAAAAATGTAAATAGTTGCAAGGAATGGTTTTTATATCATTTAATTTCAAATCTATTTCTTTTTAATAAGAACAATTAATCTATTTTAAACGTAATACAGAAATAATAATTTAATCAGTTTTATATCAAAATATAATATTAATATTAAATATAATGTATCGAGACGGTTTCGAACAATTCAATTTCCGTGCGCAGACAGCGGCTAAATTTACGTGCGCAGATTTACATGCCAACGAAATAATTTGCAAATGGTGCCGAACGTTTCGTCTACATATATTTCATGATTTATTTCAAAGAGTTTTACAGGTTCACGTCTAGTTCTACTAGACGTGAACCTGTAAAACTCTGCCTGCCTTGCTGGTGGTCTGGTTTTTGTCATTATACTTTTTAAGCAAAAAGAAAATTTATTAGATAACGCAATTAGATTTTTTTTAGTTCACTATATATATATATATTCTACAATGAATATACTGTCATGATTTACACACCATATTTGGCTTAGCTTTTTATAAAAGGAAATCGCTTTCATAAAGCAGAGTCGAGTTATAGTGGAAGTTGTCGTTGACCGTGTAATTTAGTTTGCATGCGCAAAGCAACTACAGAACGAGTTAAAATAAGTTTTCAAAGAAATTTTCGTTAAAGAACTAAAGAATATAAAATAGAGAAAGCATTTTTATATAAATTTAATGGGATATATATTTAAATTAGGCTCATAAGCAGATTTAAAATATTTTTACATACAATTATTGCTGTGTGTCGAGTGGTTAACTTACTGAAATCGAGATCCTTTTATTAGTACAAAATAGGAGGGAATAAACAATGGAAAAAAACCCACTAATTATGTGCATATTTATATTATACATAAATATTTATAATTTTCTATATATACTCGTACGATTATATACATGTACGTATTTATATAATATATTCATTTTCTTATTCTTACGATTTGTTCTAAAAATATTATAATACATTTAACACACAACACAGTATTTCATACATACGCGTTTACGTTAACTAATAAAAATAATAAGAAATAGATCAAGGCACATTGTTTAAATCGATAACCTTTGTAGAGGTGGTTGGCTTGCGAAGCCCCTTTGCAGGTAATCCTGCCCACTTGGAGTTATTGCCGCCGAGGGAAGGAAAGATTACCTCGACGGCAGATAAGGAGGTCGACGGGGCTTGGAGTGCGATTGTCCCCGAGTCAGGCGTCGAATTGTGTCAAGTGAACCGGCAAATTGAACGGCCGAACCTTCTGGATTCTCTGTTCACTAATCGTCACAAAAACAGCTATGCCTATCTCTCCCCTCTGCTGTCTCTTAATTACTCATTAGGGAAAAAATCTCCTTGTTAATAAAGTTAAAATATTATAATTAAAAGAAATAATCTAAAATTTAATAATTATACCTTAATTCTAAGTCAAGTTTAAGATTAACAGAAAAACAAACAAGAAAGCATGAGTCCGTTATAATCAGCGAACCATATAAAAAGCGAAAGTTAAATAAGTGTATATAGTATGTAATATAGTATATGAAATAAAAAACTGATAATTTAATTTTGTAAACTGTAATACCATTGGATGAGGTGTGATTCATTAACACTAGCAAAATTCTGAGTGACGCTAATGATAGGGCGCTTAGCAATCGTAGCCACGTAGCGCCTTTCCAATTACGAGTGCTACGAGGGCAGACGGCAGGCGACGGGCGGCTACGGCCTGAGCCACGCCGCGTTCCATTCGTTACGGGACGTGCCACTAACATCTGCAGCCTCTATAACCTCGATAATTTGCTTTCGATATTTCTTATTGATTCATCTTTTTCTGGAATACAAGTGTATAATCAATATTATATATAGCTATTTGTATATATATTTTATCTGTTGTTGAAATATTCCTACTTTGTTTTAGCTTCACACTGTGACCCGCACATAGCACGGTAGCCATAGAAAGTCAGGGAACCTAGAGTTAAGACCACTCTGTTCGTTCCGTTCACAGATACTTCCGTTCCCCACTTTTCGAAGAATTTTGGAGACATTATGTATAGAGTGGCGGAACTCAACGCCGCATTTTCTTCCTATTTTTCCTATGTTATTAATAATAATTGTTATTATTATATTGCAAAATAGTGAATAAAGATTTATTGTATAACGATATTTATATAAATACACATAAATTCAATACACGATCAAAAATATATAAATTTTGTCAATTTGTACAACATGATAATAGTAAGCAATATAAAAAAAAGATAGTAAAATGAAATTAGAAAATTCAACAAAACACTCGACGTGGAATTCTGTGATAAGGTGAAACTTTTCCCCGCTCGCAAATTACACTGAATTTCGTTGATAGAGAGAAACTTTGTTCAAATGAAATCACTTGTACGGTCTCTACAACGTTTCTCTGTTTTACTTTCTGCCAAGTCACCGTGTCGTGATTCACGTCTTTTGGGACGAGACTAAAAAAAAGAACTAAATTGAGTTTCGTTTCTCGTTACCCTAATTTAAATTTTAAATTATCTTACGTAACTTTTCTTGTATTTATCCTTTTACTGCACAAAAAGTGTATGTTGTTTGTGAGATATTTAAATATTGAGAAATTTTAACTTATTACGATATTATATTATATACTCACTGTTAGAATAATTTAGTCAAGTCGACATGTTATGACTATTTATTTATTAGTGCGACTGATAAGAGAAGCGTTACTTATAAATTTCCTGTGATCTTATTTTAACAAGTAAATTATTGAAAAATGAGACAGGCTGTTACTTAATCAATCTGGTAGTTACTACTTCAAAGTAATGTACTGACGTATATAGAAAAGTAGCGGTTAGCACCAGAGCTCTGCGCGGATTCAATGCAACCACTAGATGTATACGAAGTAACGGCGTTCCATTATGATATTGCCCACTAAGTGAAATTTGTTTTTAAGAGCTTCATAAAAGTATGTTTTTTTTTTTCCCACCAAGTCTCTCGGAGCACAACTGTTCTTGCTGCTTATCTGAAATTTGAATAAAACTTAAGTTTGCTCCATTATCCTCGTAATGATATCCATTTATTTCAGCGTTATTTTCATTTCAGCAAAAAGAATGCCACAGGTTGCGATGAATTTACACTTTGTAGCTAACGCGCTCCGTTTTAAACGCAATAAAAAAATGGAAATTATAATACAAATTTCACCAATCGAAGTAATGAGGCATGCAACTGTCATACAAAAGTTTGCATTCAGCAAACTGTGACGTACGATTCGAATTTTATTGCGCTGTCAATGCGTCACAATGCGTCGTGTCCGGAGCACGGTCGGTTAACTTGTCAATCACGTAATTGACGATGTAGCTCTTTGGCGTGTAGCGCTCGCCGGTCACCCGCTGACACAGGCTCTGCACTCGACGCGGCGCACGTGCCGATCGCCACCACTTATCTATGATATTATCGCTCGTGCACCACTGTTCTCGTATGTCGTATGTTTAGATTTATATATCATTTTTTTTAAATATAGCCGCGTAACTATAAATCTCATTTCTACTGATACATAATAAATAAAAAATCAATTAGATCACGCAAAATATATTCCAATTTTACAGGTTGTTTTCTTACCATCTGATAAGGTATCGCATGTAAATTTTATTTTTCAGTTTCTTGTGCCATATATAGAAATATTTACTTAATTTTTGACTGATAAAGATATTTTTTACAACGTTTGTATGAATTATTATTATTATGATATTAAATTTACCTTAATTCATGTTTTTTTACAGGTACTTTAACTAAATATATTTCAAAAATAATGAAACGCATGTAAGTATAGCCTTGCAATTAATTGTTTCCAAACACAACTACCATAATGTTATTATTTTATTGAGTTGAATATATGTATATTTTTATAAAAATTTAAGCTTGAAATAATCTTAAGCTATAAATTTCAAAGTTTGACATGTACATTGACATTTATTTCTGTCACCATCGCTCAAGATACGGCAGAACTGTTCGCTTTAGCTCCGAATAGAATCGGAGACATTTGATTTTAAGCCTCGCGTACTATAAGTGTTATTTCTTCGAGAGAAGTATTATTCTACGAGCGCAGCGCAGCTCCGCCATCTCGAATGCTCCATTTAGTTCGAAAGTTTTTCTCGTTTATCACCGTTGGGCTCTCAGAGGCAGAGATTTTTCCTTTAGATTTGTTGTCACACCGAACCTTTTTAATGTACCTTTCTTATCGTTACAATATGAGGGGTAAACTTATTAGAAATTATGTTAGCGAATAACATGTTCAATATAGAGAATATCTCTTTTTTAACTCCATTTGTGATGTACAACTGTAATAATACGTGTACTGTACAGTTATGACATGTCATATATTGTGAATATTTCTATCAAATATAAATCGTTACGCTGAATTACGTAGTTCTTTTTGTGTAAAATATTTAAATCCGACAATATTAGTGACGTGTTACATAAATTAAAAAAATATTATCATTATGAAAAGGTTTTTCTGTGAAATTCTACGGAATCAATGCTACATATGAAATATATAAATGAAGAATACGGTAATAATACAGTGTAGTTTTTGGAAAAATATATATTAAAATATAAAATAATATATAAATACCAAATAACATACCATAGTAAATACAACAAAAGAGTTAATAATAATACAAAAGCTAAACATGCAATTTATAGTATTAAGAATGTCTGTATCCAACTCTCGATTCTGTGACGAGGCTAATCTACCCTCTTTTCACTGCTGTTCCGCAGCTTAATTAACGAACCACCCTTAGCGCCGAAAGGTAGGCCTTATCTCGGCCGTCAGACACCGATGAAATCCGCGACAGCGAATTGTGGATATAAAATCTCTTTATTCGACTTGTGTAGGATTTCTCATGACAAAGTGAAATAGAATATCATCTAAAATATATTTTTAAGATATAAAAAAAACTAGTAAAACTTGACGTGTACTACAATATTTGTGCTAATAAAAAGCTACGACAAAGGCATTGTTGTCAAAGACAATTGTCTGACCTGTTTTTGTCCATCATGAAATTTGTGTTGATTTTATATACATAGGATGTCTTAAAAGAGATATTCATTCTTTTTCTTTAAACTAAAAGCGTACATACATTTTCGGCGGATAGACTGATGAATTCGGGAGGATTGTTTACATTACATTTAATACATGGTTATCAACTTAGACTAAAGCTGATCGAAGATTTGTAATGTGATTTCGTATATAAACATTATTTTGTGCGGTTACATTGCAAACGCAAGGTTAACCTAATTTGAATTATTACGGGATTGTTAGCGTATCTCCAAAAAATGCGGTAAATTTTTATCTACCTTCCAAGGGTATCACAGTAACTACAGGGACACATTATTATACCATTATTAGACACACATTATGCACGTTATATAGATAGCCTTGAAATTTACAAGGTATCATTAAAATAAAAAATCTTAGACCATTTCATACATTTAAAATTCGCGAACGGAATGCCAGTTATGCCCATACCTTTTGAAGTTAATTTATCAAATTTTACGACAATACAGTTGCAAGCAAGATAAAAATAGAACTCAAATATGCTAGTCTAATATCCAAGTTTCTGTTAAAATTAAATTTAGATAGTTTTTATTGTGTATATAATTTTTGAAGCGCACAAAGTTTTATCTCAGATGTATATATAATATATGTATAACACACATTGCAATCCCTGCGGCATGCTTCATTCCGTCGCATCTGCATGTTGCATTTACACTAGTTACTCACTCAACCGCGTATTATTATTCCGGATTCTATTATTACTCTGCTCTTCGTTTAAAAACACTCTAGAGATTCAACAAACGTTTTATGGTGAGCGTGTAAATAAATGTTTATACAATTAAGTTTATTATATTATAAAATATGTTTCTTTTGTTGTTTATTATAATAATCAGTCATTATGGACGCCACAGAAGTTTGAAATGAAAAAGAAAAGTATTTTAATTAAAAAATATTTTTCTCAATGATAATTGTTTCTCACTAAATTAATCACAAATTGCAAAACATAATATTGTTAGGTTATAAAATACGATAAAAATAATTGCGATTATCAGGCAGATCTTCCGCGTTTTCTTTACTTCTCAATAAGTTGAAAACTATCACCGGTAGATCTCGCGGGTGGATAACTAATAAAGTAAGTTGGAGAGGAAAAGTAAACTAATATCGGATAGCTCTGAGCTACCGCCGCCACCCGCCCTCGTCGTTGGCCGCTGCAAGCGCCATGGGGACATCATACTCGCTACAGATTTATTACTTTAATATGAGCACTCCATCCGTCTATGAATGTCACCGTTACTTTATTCTATTTTTATGAAAATATTTATCAGTCTGTTATGTAATATATGTATTTCACGAAATATTATGATATATTATTATTATATTTTAAGAAATCAGAAGTCGTTATCGTAGCTGAAAACAAAGTAAAAACACTTATCGCGTATATGTTTTTAAAATATTTGTGTGAGAGAGAGATTCTACGTAATTGCATTAAATGACATGTCTCACTTGATTACATTTCATACGTGTTTTCTTCGAATAAGGGCGGATGCCTAAAATGTAGTCATTTTTTTTGACATAAAAAATATATTTTAATAATGAACGAACAAAATCTATCAAATAATTAAATTTAATAGATTTTAGGATCGTTAACATTATTAATTGTATGTAATTAAAGGTACCTATATTTATACATAAAACACTTGTTGACAAAACAAACAACTCAAAAGTAAAAACATTTTCCATTTAAGCAAAATCGTAACTAATAAAAGCAAAACAATAATCGTTAGCGTTTCTTCTCATCATTCTCACTTTAAAACTCGTTTCATAAACTTTCTTAAAATTTCCGCGAAAAAAGTTTTGGTACAAATTAAGAGCAAATTTCACTCTGTCCGTTTAGTCATTAGTAATTTCCGACTTCTAATGAATTTTCTTCCTCGACATTGAAAAATGAATTTTGACCCTCACTTTTACCTTTGGGACATCTGTAGCGCATACTACTAAACCAGCATCGATCTGCGGTCGCCGGGCCGGCTCTTCGCGTATACCGGCGCCCGCTATTTACATATTTCCATGGCATGAAGTTATTTGGTATAGAAAAAAAATCACATCGAGTAGATATACAATTATTTAACTTTAGTGACTAATAAATAATGATATGAGCTTAATGAATGATATGATAGTTATTTATGTATAAAGAGGTATATAGATTTTTTAAAGTAAATAAGTTGATTTTATAATATATAAAGTTTGAACATCTAATTTCTGTATAAAATATTACATTGTTATTTAATAGTAAATATTTCGGAAGAGCGTTGTAAAGCAAATCGGGAAGCGACCCCGCCCTATCCCCGCTCTCCTCGTTACCCGTAACGGCGGCCCATTAGACTCACGGGCCGAAGTACCCCGGACCGTAGTTAATCCACGTCCTCATTCTCTGTTATTTCAAAGGTCTGATCTAATCTAAACAGGGCTTAGGATCCAACAGCGCCTATATTCGCGCGATTCGTCCCTTTTATGTACTTAACTATCAGAGTGCCCGTTCCCGTTGGTTATATGACGTTTGCCTTGCTATAGAAGGTAATAAAGCTAGCGAAAGCTCAATATTATAATATGTTGTTTATTAAAATCTGATACAAGCCTTATTGCAACAAATTTATGTTATTTAGATAACTTTTTTATAAAAATAATAAAGTATATATAAAATATATACTTTAGTGAGCTAGCGTGTATACAAGGAAATATCAAATATTACTATAATGCTGAGTCGAACGGTAGCCGAGCGTAGCAAGTGAAGGCCAAAGTAGAAGGGTCAATTTAGAAGCTATTATACGGTGGCCGTTAGAAGCCTACTTCCGGCGGCTGCACTAAGCTGCCGTGTTCCAATCCACCCGTTCAATTTAGGCCTTTCTGTAAAGCTATTCAACTCTTACATTTACAGTAAATACCTCCACCGCTTTTATAGAATATTACTAACGTGGTACAGAGCTCACATACATTTAGATCGTTGCCTGCCCTATTTCAGGTTTTGAAGTATAAATTAAAATATAACTGATGTGACCTCCCCAAAGTGAAATGTATTGTTTTTTTATTTGTGTTATTCCCATACTATTTTATTTAGCTCTTTGAATTATATGTGAACAAGTGACGGCAAAAATATTTGTTTTATCACATCGTTCGGCTTGCTATGAGAGGAGCTCCATAGTTACACTGTAGCTTAGCAAACGAGAAATTATGACGGCAGCGAAGGATTACGTGAGTGGATGTCGTAATAAAGCTTGTGATGAAGCCGTTACCCAAAGATAAACGTAAATATCTTAGGCTATAGCTGTTGGCTGCTCACCCAAGCTCGCCTTAAACCGTTCACCCCCCGGACTAACACCCTACTGTTTTTTTTTATTATCAATCTTTTTTTCTTTAAAATTTGTTTTTAATTCTATTAATCCCTTTTCTTCTCACATTTTTTTAATTTGTATATATTTTTTTTACTTTTGTTCGTATAAATGTGTTGCTTAACCAGAATTTTCGTTTTTAATGCTCATAACCTAAATTGACATTTTGTATAAAAATAAAAACTTAGCTGATTGATAAAAAATTACCGGTTAAAATATATTATTGATGTTTATAATGGCAATTTTATTGTACAATAAATAATTGGGGAGGTAAATGAGGCCAGTCGTGGCGCAGGGGCACAAAGCGTGCGACTGTAAACGCCACAAGTTGTGGGTTCGATCTCCACTGAAGGAAACGAAATATTTAATATTTTCCTTAATATTTATATCAATTTTCATTTCTTCGCTCTGCTGTCGAAGCAAGGCGCGGCGTTGAGTTCCTCCACTCAACTCGCAATGCCTCCATAGTTCGATAGAAAGTGGAACAAATGTCTTAAATGAATCGGGGTGTGTCTAAACTAGGGTCCCAGACTTTGCCTATTTGCTTAGCATGTAGCTAAAACAAAAATGATAATGAATATTAGTCATGCTATCGTATTAAAATAAAATAGTATTAACTCTTTGGATTGGCAAACCAAAAAACACCTCTAAAAGGATGCCAATTGAAGAACAATGTTTTAACACTAGTTTCATAGGAGTTTATAGTACATAGGAGAACCAAAAAACAGAGAATAATTTCAAATAAATGTTTTCATATCTTTCTGTAATAAAGCGTAAAGCAAAAAAATACATACTATCACTGATTAAATGATATATAATGCGGGCATTTTCTGCATTACAAATGAGGCCGTAATGTATGATTTTATATATAACATGTAAAGAGCAAATCAGAATAATCATATTTATAAATTGCATAACAAAATATGAAGTAGACGACGTAAAAAGTTATACAGTTATCCACAGCTGTGCAGTTATCCATTGTCCTCCATATATTGTGTTTCTCGCCTGCTCTTATCATCTAAATTAATTACATAAATCTTGTTTGCATACGTCTTAAGCGTGTGACGCTGCGCCATAATTCAAGCCAGGCTTAGGTTAACACTGCTAATGAAGGCGACAACAGCATGTCATACCTTAATGGAACATATACTATGCAATTGTATACTATTTCCTATTGAACAAGTCCAGTACAAGGCTTCGCAAGTTAAGGCAGTCGGGTAGCCTCTAACTTTCAGGCTCAATTATGTCAAAAAATATATTTAAATAAGAGGCTAGTCGTAGCGCTGGGGCACGCTTTAAATGCGACTGGTTGTATGCTCGATCCCGATTCGAGGAATTGAAATATTTAATATTTTCATATTTCAATCAACGTACCATCACATCAGCTGTTAAAATCATACAACCGAACCGGAAATCAGCCGGTAACACTGCTCAAAGCTCATCGAGGCACCGCCATATCGATTAAAATACTTATTGGCAATTACAGAAATTAAGAACTGTAAAAGAGGCTGTCATGGCGCAATGGCATAAGGGTGCCGCCCGCAAATGCGACGGTTATGGGTTCGATTCCCACTCTAGGAAGTTAAATATTTCTTTAGGTTTATATTTTCATTTTTCTTCCCTCTGGTGTCGAGGCAAAGCGCGGCCAGTTGAGTTCTGCCAGCACACGCAATATCTCCAGAATTCGGCAGAAAGTGGGGAACGGAGTGTCTTAACACCGAGGATCCCTCTGCCTATCCTGCTGTGTGCGGGATACAGCGTGAAGCTGAAAAAAAAAGAACTGTAAAAGCTCTTGACAATTATCTAATCCTACTTTTGTCAGTACTAATCTATTTAATATATTACAAGTAATTAAAAATAATAAATGTATTTTCGTCTTAATTATCAGTATCAATCCACTATCAAATTTCCAGTGACATGATGACGATGGACGTTGCGTTGTACGAACATGGACTTCATATTAAGTTGGGTGACGTATCATGAAAAAGAAATTTGTGAGTGAATTTCAAATCGAATATCATTATGTATAAACGTAAACAAACAAACAGCCATAAAATTAGTAAGTGTTATTTAATTATGCTGAACATAGCAGTTGTGTTATAATTTATTTTTCAACTTAGGCGTACGCTGCAGCGCGTTAAAAGCGCGCGGCTCGCCCTCGCGGTAACCAGCTTTTGTGCGCGGTAATTGGGTATCTGAGCTGCCAACTGTAGCGTTTATCTCCTCAGATTGAAAACTTTATAGCTGCTTAATTTGTTTCGATACAATTGCATGCATCGATACATGACATGCGGCGGATTTTATACAATTGTTAAAGAAAAATGATCTATACTTTCAAATAAAATATAAAATTTGGTAAAATGTTTTAATACATATTTGATGTCCGTTCTCCATTTGCCGCCCACAACCCACATTCAAACTACACTCGACGGCCATCACGTTCGTTCATCGTAAGTACTTAAAATATTCAAAAGTATTATTTAAAACCTCTCTGTTCATAAACTTACTTACAACTTATTTATATTGGCTTGAAGTAGAAAAATTATTGGTAATTTTTTTCATGTCTTAACTCAACACTAAAATAATTATTATTCCTTATATCGTTACTATAAAAGTAATGAAAATATATTATAACGGCAAAGAAGATTTGTAGCGTCGTATCTTCTTGTGAGAATGGCATCATTTACATATTTTAATAAAATAATATCGCAACTGAATCGTAACAGAGAACTTGATTTAAGTTCTTACTGCGATGAATGTAAATTCACCAACGCCGCCGCAATTCCAGATTTCAATTCAGGAATTAATAGCAGCCGTCGTGGGCCGAGCCCGTCTAATATTTGCGTTACTTCCGGAGACTCACTTAGCAATGGATATGGAATAAATTAATTTGAGCAAGCCGAGTCCGATGAGTACTGGAAATAAAACATTTAAAAAAAAACCAGCGTTGCAGAGTTTATCTGACTGAGAGATTTGTTTTTGCAATATACACACAGGCGGCTCACGGGGCGGTTGGCCTCACTAAGCGTGCATTAATATTGTCAATAGTTAGAGTTAGTGGAAGTGAAGTACGTGTTCCGCCTGCCGCTATCTACGGCGCAGCTCGCGCGGTGAATTCGAATGGCCTCTCATACCGCACCCCCGCACCCCCCTCTCCCTCACCCGCGCCCTCGCCCGCGCTCCCCCCTCGTCCCTCGGCCGTGCACCACCTCGCACCCCCACCGTAACGCCCCATAAACTCGCGTCTTAATTTTAACTTTATTTCTTACCGCTGTTCCAAGAAAATTAAGTGTGAACGTACTGCTGAAAGATTCACTAGGGTGTTATCATACACTTTCGGATCTTTTTAATGAAGAAATATAAATATAAAAACGAATCGAATGAATGTAAATTAATATTAGTTTTTACTTTTTGTAAATGGATCTATTATTGTTACTACAAAAGTGAAATTAATATTAAATAATACACTTTATTTTTATAAAACATATGTTCACGCTTTTAATTAATAGAATTAAATAAAACCTCAAAAGTTATATTCATAACTCCGTTACTGATACTAAAACTTCCATACATTAGCTTTTATATGCTTCTCAGCTCTTTGTTTAAGCACGAATAAGGTTTTTTTCTCTTTTTAATGTGAGCTTATTTTAAAATGCGATTCCAACTGTAACATTAACTAGGAAAATCCTGTAAAATTTTATCATGAAAATTAATTTCAAAATTCATACGCATGTACTCGTATATACAATTATAATGTTTGTTTTATTTAATTTTTTTTCTTCACGCTATAATATTTATGTCTTTTTAATGTTTCTTATATACATTATTGTCTTAAATTTTTAAACTTTTATAATGTTTATATGTCTTAAATTTGTTTCACATATAATGATTGTCTAAAATTAAAATCCTCTTGAAAGAAAGATGTACTTATTTAGAGTAAGTATATAGGTAAGTAGGAATATATATTTGGAAAGAGCAACTGTTGAGTTCTTGCCTTCTCTTGTCAGAAGAATTGTCTTCCGAGGCAATGGTAGATTCCTGTAGAAATGAAACTGCTGATATTGTCATGTAACTCAACAATTCAAAAGTTCTTGTAATGGCCTATATGAATAAAGAATATTTTGATATTGATAATTAATTAATTATTACTCACTTGAAATAAGTAAGTATAGAATACAATTTCTTTTTTGAATGATCTGAAAGATTTCTCACCAGTGCAATTTTAAAATTGCATAAGCAATGATTGGGGAGCATGCAAAGCTATCACGAGAGTAAGCAGCGTCGACCCGGCCGTGCGTTCGCCCCCCGCGCCCTCGTCCTGGCCCACATTTCCTTACCCCCGGCGCCACACAAAAACGATTATTGGGGCAATCGGAGGCACCCTAAACTGCGCCCGAGAGAAACCCCGCGATGCAAATAAATTCGAAGGAGGCCGTGGCCGGACAGCGCTGCCCCTCGTTATTATTCGGCTCTCGCGGAATTGCTTTTATGTCCTTAATGGAAAAGTAAGATATTTACTTCAGGCTTGTAAAAAGAACTTCCTTTTACATTTTTCTTTGTATCCTCGTCGTAGCTGAAAATTATGCGATGGTATCAACGTGGTTGAGGATATTAAATATTAATATTACCATTCAAACGAGTCTAAGGAAACCTGGTGGCCTGATAGGGCTATTGTAATTAATGTTAATAAACACTTTTTATTACTTGTGGCTTAAAATATTAGGTAATGAATTATTTTATAATTACTTATCCTCAATGAACGCTACAATTGAATTTGAAATAAAACAATACAAATAAACTTGATCAAGATAAGAGGGTGTAAATAATGACGAACAGCAGTTACTGTGAACTGCCCCTTTAATTATGAAAATGTATGCGAAGCACATGAAAGTTTGTGCAATTATGCTGCAGCCGTTCGCGCCGTGCAGTGGCTAGCCACGTCCTTTAAAACCGAGCACCGCTATCCACTGCTCTATTCAATTACGTACACACATCGCTACTAGAGAAAATGCACTAAGATTATGCACATTACAAATATATTTTGTGTCGCTCACGAAAAAAAACTGTGAGAAAAAAAAACGTGCAATGAAATTCTGTATTCGGATATTATTCAGATGGGACGAGGTCAATTATGATGCCATAAAAGTTTTAGTACTCTCCACAAATAGACGATTTGCCGGCTGACGGATGGCTGCAATACTGACGCCGGCAAATGAGCACACGATAAAATTATCGTTAGCGGTAACGACATGAATAAATGCAGTAGGGCGTTTCGCGAACGCGACTGTCTCACGTCAGAGATGTATTGAACGTGTACCTACCTAAAGTTAATAGATAAAGATATTACTTTTTTTTACCTTCACGCTGTATCCTGCACATAGGAAGAAACCTAACTAGCCTAACCGCATTATAGGAACCTGGGAACCTAATGTTCAGACATTCGCATTCCGCCAAATTCTGGAACCAATATGTGTTAAGTGGCGGAACTCAACACCGCGCTTTGTCTCCCTACCAGAGCGTGGAAGTTAAGATATTAAATATTTCTTTTCCTTAAAAAAAAATATTAGATATTTTAGAAAAAAAACACTGTATTTTTCAGATGTAAATATATGAAAGGAATTTTCATGAATATGTAAATAAAAGTCATAAATTACGGTTATGGTTTGGATTATTGTGTAATATGCGTAATGAGCATATACCTACTACATATACTGGCAGATGAGCGTATAATTCTGTTTTGGCCTCGCACAATACCAGAAATTATTTTGTAATATTTATTGTTAGCTAAAGCCGCAAACAAATTACACTAAATATGAGGATTTCTGACGAACTATATTTTGTTTTTGTACACACAACATTAACAATGAATAAGCATTTTTTTTTCTAGTTAAAATATTAGACAAGAATATTCAAAAGATGCGATAATTTAAATATATACCGGTTCGGCCCCGGGTACGAGACCATCCAAACTACTGTTTGCTTTGATTTATACCGCACCGCTGCCGGCTGGAAATTTTAAACGTCACGCATTTATGATGAATACTCGCAATTTTCTCGCGGGAATACTGAGTTGATAGCTACGACTTTCCAAAGTATTATTACGAAGGTTATGTCATGCTAATATAAAAAAATAATAATTTAGAAACACCCTTTTTAGCTTATTAATGTTTTTAACAGAAATACAATTCTGTTTATATTCCCTTTATTGTTCTTTTCTCATTTTAGAGCTTATTTCGAAACAGATATGAACTATATGTACATTTTAGAATTGCAATAGTCATTTGTATTTTATTTTGAGCTTTACATGTTATAAGATTCGTCTGTAATCAGATTGCTTGCTTGTAAATGTCGCTCGATATTGTAGTCGCCCTCACTGTCTGCCATTTGGTACCCTGACGTCTAATCGCGTCGTCATCGGCTAGGCTCATGTTGCTCAGTTTCGCTACTGCCATAAATCAGTCGACACCGCGTGATAAATGACGCGTTCACGATGAAAAAACGCTACATGTCTCTATAACTAAACAAACTGCATTCAATTCTTGTTAAAATTTTATAATATTATTATTATTTGTGCAGTGCGTTTGTGCAAAAGGCTTAAACAAATAAGGATAATTTCTCTTGTGATGTAAATTTACAAGATTTGATAAAAAGATGGCTAAAATCGATGTGATCCTCGCGGTTGCCTACTTCACAAGAAAATTTTTTTGAAATTGTGTATATAAATCTATGTATATTTTTAACTGTCGATACATAACTTTAATGTAAATTTCTTTTTCTTAAACACACGACACTGGTGCTTGAGTAAACTTCATTTTATCTTCACGAAGTAGCCCATACTCGAGCGGGTTTTGTATTGAAAATGCACACCCGCTCGTTAAGCGGCGGCTGCGGTCCAACGCGTGACGTCACGTCCGCTGGTCCCGCCCGCCCTCATTAGCATATATTATATTCACCATTCGGTTGAGAATGCCTGGGCGTTTTGACATTTTTTATGATAAACCCAAACAAAAACACGGTTATATAAATTTTTATAGCTATCATTTAATTAACTACACTCGTGTACATTGTGAAATATATTTGATAAATACAAATTTATATAGAAATATTGTACATATACGTATATTGTATTTTATTTATATTCAAGTATAATAAAAAATTACATTTCCTATGAAGAAGCTTAGAACGCGAGATAAAATGACCTACATGTAAACTTGAATACACACGGGGTCCTCGCCCCTATATACTGAACGCGAACAGTGACACGAACCACGCGCAGTGTGCTTCTGAGAGGCTGGTTTACGACTTCGAAACTCGCACCCACCCCGCACGATTAATGTTACAGCGCAAGATTACCGCCGCCGCTGAACTTTACGAGCACAATGGTTTAACCTGCAGCAGTTTTTCGCTCTGAGGTAAATTTTTAATAAGCTTACGTAATTGCATAACAGAGCGTCGCGACGCGTAAATCACTACCCTGCCGGTCAGGCAGCGATGCTAATATTTGCATATCGCGATTGATGCGAACCAATCAATACTGCAAATAATGGAATTGTCACATAAAATCCACAGCAAGGATTGCGCGTAACTCTCGTTATTAACAGGTTTAATTGTTTTAAATACTGTAAATAATGGAATACAAGTTGCGCCTCGGTATGAATGGCGAAATGGTAATATTTCCATAATTGATGTTATTTCATAAATAGTAGCATTACAGATATGTTTGTTTTAAATTACAATACTTTAATATTAATTAAAATTATTAACTATGTTCAAGCTACTAGAGTATATTAATTATTGGTACCGCAACAGTAAAATTACAAGGTTGAATTACAAGTTCTGCAAAAATAACCTTTTAGAGTAACAGAACTCAACTACAGGCATCTCGTAGCATTTTTACTTCGAAAACATAAACTAGAATAACAACACTTATAAAGTTTCCATTTAGAAGGAAATATTGCCTGAAATCTAAAATCATAAAGTGAATGTGTGAGCTACGGTCGCACAAAAGCGATACAGTCTATAGATAAAAATAATACATGTGATGCGCCTTCAAATTGCTGTGTCAAAGTATTCGTCCTGATTGCTCTATTCTGCCCCAAAAGCACTATGCTGACTTCACTACGTTAGGTTTTTCGCTTTTCTGTTATCAATACAAGGAAAATAGAATAGAACGTACGCGCGGTTAGTCAATTAAATTATGATTATATAAAAACGTAAATGCCATATAATTTTATTTATATAACGCAATAATTTATTCTTGGCTTATAGATTTTTCTATTCATTGTTAGTACAACGTTACCGTAACCTCTAAAATATAATTTTAACTTGTCCTGTTAAAAATTACTTTGTGTTCTTATATTTTAAACACTCTTATCTATTTACTTATATGCGTGTTATCACCTCTGTTTTCGTATCTTCCCCAAAGTGCGGAAAATGTATGCCATTTTCTATTGTAAACATTTGTGCTCTATGTCCTCTAGAGGCATATAGTGTGCCCCTTTTCTCTATTAACCTAGAAAACTAAAAGTTTGTTCACCTTCCAAATACGGCAGGTAAGTATCCGGGGAGCTATTCTCGGTGAATATTTTCCTGTTGTATTGATAATAATATTATTAAGAAGTGCACGAGTAGAAGAAAAAAAAATTAAAAACTTAAATAAGAAAATTATTCCCATTATAAACGATTTTTATTACGTTACTTTATCAAAGAGAAAATATAAAAAAATGTAAAAAAATAACGTTTTGACCTAAATATCATTATGAAGACATATATACTTATAATAAAATTGTAACGCAACGGCGTACATGAAAGATATATAAGAAAAAATGTTGTTAGGGAACTTTATTAATGTAGAAGAACTGTTAAATTTTTGTCCGTTTTTCTGTGCGTTTGTTATCGCTAATTTCAGAATTAGCTTAAACTATTTAAATCCGGTTTTGACTATTGAATTCTGGTGAGTTTCCGTTAAATTATAGGGTTTTATTATATACAATCGATTTATAAATAAAAAACGTTTAAAGTACATAGTTCCAGAAATTGCTAATTGCTATAACAGTATAGTTATTTATATAATAGCTTAAAAACAAATAAATTTCCATAAAAAAAAATTCTAGTAAATATGTACATATTTTGTTAAAAATTATACTAAGTTGTTAATACGAAAAATTGTACTAAGTTCATTGCGCTTAAGAGAAAATTTTTAAGTTTTGCACTCACAAATTAGTGACTTTTCCAGCATATAATAAATCTTTAAAGCAGCATTTCTCATTCCTAAAAACTGCATTACGCAATAACGTTCTAGAAAACTGTATTACATATTTTATCTTTAAAATATGCTCATAAGAGGTTTCCTTGAAATTTTTCAAATGGACTACGATAACAACCTTAAGAAAAAATACATACATATAGTAAATATATACATAGTAAATACATAAATAAATACATATAACTTTTTACTAAAGAAAAATAACAAAAACACTAAAAGGCAAAAAGTAATAAATTTTCTAAAAGTTCTTAATCTTAAACAAATGTAGCATAAAATGTACTTTAAAAAATTCACAGTGCGTCTTTTTTTTTAAATTCAGAAAAGGAGATATATTCGAACACTAGATTATTTTATATAAGAGGGATGACCCATAAGTAATATAATAATCGGTTATTTATTGTGTACATAAAAATAAAAAAGGTCTACTCGCTTAGGTATCCACTAGTTCGGGAAAAATATCGCTTGTATAGACTGTTTTCTTATTATATATATATATAGTTCTATTCCTGGGAGCTACTAAAATTAGATCTGAGTTGTCATCAAAAATAATAAAAAATATTATCAAAGACATACGCGACTTGGTGGAAACATTGAGAGGTCTCTTGTTATACGTATTCGCCCGTTTACAGTTGCTAATTGTTGATATATCACCTAGAAGTTTGAAATTTTTGAGTTCTGATGTGCGCTTATAAACTACTAGAAGACCATAATTTAAAAACTCTACATTTCTTAACTATAGCATTTGAATAGTAAAATTAATTCCAATAGGTTTCTATAGATACTAATATCTATCTTATTTATTTATTTATTTGTAGTGAAAATTACGCATGCAATATATATATTTTTTAACTGATATATTAAGAAGGATATATATAATAGTGAGATATATCTAGTTAGATATAAAACATCTATAGGCATGGTCGGCTTCGAGTAATTTAATTCCTACTACTCTAACAGCCTTCGGCCGAAACGTCCAGATGAACGGTCACGCAGCCGAATTTACTTTATTACGAATGACATTAAGTGCCCTATTATTGTAAACCCAATTT
The DNA here is from genome assembly GCA_037355905.1 of Heliconius aoede. Lineage (NCBI taxonomy): Eukaryota > Metazoa > Arthropoda > Insecta > Lepidoptera > Nymphalidae > Heliconius > Heliconius aoede. Next base: position 755,056 of record JBAIZZ010000012.1, read on the forward strand.
ATGTAACAAGGAACTGGCTTGTCTGTGGACTCGAGATTACCATTCTACTCGGCGAATTAGTTGACTAACTTTCTATAACGGCGATTACGGCCTGAGCTTTATATGTTACTCAACGTTATTATCTCTAATAAAAAAAATCCACTACTCTCCCTAGAAATTGTCATGGATATTTATAATTTATATTTTTAGCAATAAAATATTCACCGTTTTTTTTAAATATAAAATAATGTAAATAGATTCTTACTTATTTTATTAATAGTGTATTTTTTCATATTAAATAGCTATATATAGCAATATATACTACATTTCAATTTTTTGTACGTATTATATGTTGCCATACTGTATATGTTAACAAACCATATTATAAGTTACCTTCGATTATTATTGAAAATTAAGCCCACAGTGCTGCAACTTTTAACACTTTGAAATACACTAAAAATGAAAAAATATTGAATAACGATTTTCTTTCAACTACCCACTCTTTCGTTCTGTAACCAGTAACATTCCTTTTCATCGGTCGAGCAACACCAATTGCAATATTCTGTTCGATTACGCTAGAAACAATTTCATTTGGCTCATGGTCCTTTCAGATCGTATGTAACAATGAGTTTAATCCTATTAAAACGGACACACATTGTGCCAGAATTGTACCGTGGTGGCTTTGGTCTGTCGCCGTTCACGTCCGCTCGCCGGCCGCTGTAACCGGAAGCAAACCTTAAACAGACTTAAACATGGTTTAATTTCCCTGCCTGCGCCCTAGTGAAAAAGCTCCGCCTAGTTGAAACACAACTGTGCCGGGAGGAAATAAAATAGCATGGGAAGCGATGCGGGCGTCGGACGAAGCGATTATGCAGTCGAGAATAATGGGCGCCGGTCTACATGCACGTTTTTGTTTGTGGTCTGTGACGCGATTTATTCGCGAATTTCTACCATCGCTGAAGTGAACACTATTCACAATAATTGCTTTGAGCAAAATTTTGTGGCATGTAACTTTAATTTATGCACGCAAGTCATTACTGGCCTTATTCATTTGATGATAAAACATTCAATGGTCATATAAAAATACAAAAACGGAACAATTGTTATAACAGACAGAGGGACCGCATTTGTATAACTTTATAATAAAACTGCTATAAAATTTTGACATTTTAACAAAATTTTATATCAGCAGAATTAATAGTTTTTGATCTTATTAGACCAAGTGTATGTAGTCATCCAATATAGAACATAAAAGCCATAGGATGTTTTTATAAGTATATATGTACGTAGGTGGTGGAAGATGGAATTCGACAATTTAACTTGAAATGCAAATAAGAATCATTCTTAATTTCAGTTTATCCAATAGGATTCAGTAGCTGAATGGTAAAAACGGAAAACTTACGTATAGATTCGCGATATCTGTGTCTGTCGTATGTAACAGCCACTTTATATCGAAACTATTAGAACACAAACAGACACAGAGAAAACTTGATAGATAGAATGTTAGGCATTAAACGTCAATGTCCGTTAATAAAATATACAACAATAACGTGATTTCTAACTAAGCAGTATTGTGTTTTGTATAGGTTGGTCGAGGAAATGGAAATTAATTTGAAATAATGACGGTTATATAAAAAAATGAACATTTAATTTTACTAAACCAAATCGGATCGCTGAATCAGGATTACAAACGGTTAAAGGGATTATACTAAAAATTCACTTTCTACTTCGGCAGCAATATTTTCTCAAAAGATGTTTCAAATTGCTCGACTTTTATTGAGCAGTCTTTTGAGTTTTTCATTTCTTTCATAAAAATGAATCATTTATTGAAAATGTGTACTTAGTCTCAGTGGTGGTGGTCTGTGGCACAATTTATAATAGTTTTATTTATAGCCCCAGTACCAAACCAAGCCAGACCGTTGTTACGTTATAAAACCTGAAAGTTCCTTTGCATCCACATGCACCCAATACAGGTTACTGTTACTTACTACTAGTTAGGGAATATGGAGCTTGGGTAAAATAGTACCCAACTGTCGTTTAATTATAAAACTGGTAAAAATAATTAAAATGACGTTATCCATTTCCAGAAATTCTGAGAGACTTGACCCCCCTAAATCTTAATAAGCTATATGCGGCTAAGAATATATTAGAAGCAAATAAATTTTTGCCCTAATAAATTACAAGCGCCTTATATATATTATTATATTATACAGAAAAACCACCACTCAATTTCTTTATTCCTTAAGAGTACTTACCGAGGTTGGGTGTATGCGAACAGGATCTTTCAGGTGTTACAACGAAACGAAGGTATGGCGGCTTTCGACTCCCTCTACCTATTCTGCTGTGTATGCAGCAGCATAAAGCGAGCATGTGCAGGATAAAGCGTGAAGCTGATAAAACTTTAGTAATATAATTTTTAACTTTTCTATCTTATTTATCATAAAACGATATAGGGACAGTAAGATAATTTGGATTGCTATTTTCATAAATAAAACAGTATTTGTAACCTAATTAACATTGTTTGCTTAGATGCTATGAGCAAATTTCCGCCTTGCAGTACAAGGATCACTTTACTGCTACGGTAAAAGAGTTCACCACCGTTAAATCTGCCATAAACGATAAAATTTGCATTTATTGGTCGTCTTCTGTCGTAAATTTACAGTGACTGAGCTGAAAACGACATTTTCAGTGAATATCTACGGCTGTTCCACCAGAAACAGCAAAGGATATAGATTCGTGAACTTATCGATGTGCAATAATTGAAATCACCGGTCAATTAATGGCCATGACGGCTATGATGGCTGTGACGCGGTCCTGCTGCATGCCAATTATTGTAGTCAGCGCAATCGCCCAGTTGATAGTTTAAAAACGATTTAATAATTAAAGTTAAATTTATTTGTGGTTAAAACTTGACAATTATTACAAGTATTATACTTGGATGCAAGGGATAGAATTTATGTTAACGAACTTAGGCGACAACTAGTCCTAAAAGTTTTTGTAATAAAAAATATATTTTTGAAATTATTTTAGGAATATTGATAATATCATTAATGGTCAGAGTGCTGATTTCTGTGGGTTCGTGTCCTGCCGCCATGTTGCAATATGTATTTGTGTTTTTTAATTTTTTCTTATAAATATTATTTTTAATGTACACTAACTACACTTAAAAAAGATTAAAACCATAAAAGATATTACATATTAGTTTCGTTTTCCTGCCTATTTCTAACTCTGCACACAATATAAATACAACACTACTACTACTAGCAATCACAAATCAAAAAAGAAGTTGCTTTACTTTTCAATACCTAAATTTCGAAATAGGAAAAAGAAAAAAACAAAAAACAACATATATAGTTTTGCAATTTGTTATTTATGTAAATAGAAACTCCTTCCATTCTCTTCTAAAATAAGTATAAGGAAAGTGAGTGAACGGTACATCCGTGATAACGAAGTATCGAGAAAAGGAATAATGTAATGAAGTTGAGATTGAGGCTTGTTTGGTATTGAGGCGCTGCGACACAATGGGCGCAATGGCACGGTGCGGGCGCACGGAGACGGAACCGGATAGCGCCTATTGCCGGCAACGCGGTGCCGATAAGAACCGCCGCGACCGCTCCCACTCTACGCCTCTACCGAGCTCGCCTCTGATTTATGTACGACGTGTCTCCTTTTTAATGAGTCCGTAAGAAGATATCTCTTTGAACACTACAATAAATTTCTCAGCTGTGACTTGCCAAAATGCCTTCGCATCGATATCAGCAAACAAGCGCAGTTCCATTTCGTTAATCTGACCGAACAAACGTATATAAGTCGTGCTTATCTCCAGTAATGGCCGTCTATCTAGTTGATCTGCCAGTTTTATTTATGACCATGTTTTCCTTTACACGCTGCTTCCAATTTGCGGAGAGTGAAAGGGATTGTTATGAGGCTGCCATGTTTCATAGCAATAAACATGTGTATACAAAATAACAACATTAAACAATTTTCTTCGCCGCTGCTGCGCGTTACTTACTGTTGTTTTCTTCGAACATTGTTTACCCCTGTTTTACAGTGAATTCCAAAACTATTTCGATTTAGTTCTCCCGGCTCGCTAAGGTTTTGGAATTCTAACTATAAGAGGTTTTTGGTCTTGTTTTCCTTCTAAAACGATTAAAGACGTGAAACTGAAGTATTTGTCATTTACAACAAAGAATCTCTTTCAAAGAAAATATATTTTTAATTGGTTCTTTTATAATAGACATCCAACGTGAGAGTTAGATTTTCGTATTTGTCGAATTTGAATAAATAACAAACATGCATAAAAGGCAAACATAAAAAATAGCTTTAAAATATAAGGACAGTTATAAGACAGGTATAAAGATAAGAAGTTCACAACATAAACTGGTGAAATATTAATCCTGAACATATTATAATTATTATCATTAAAATTAAGTAATGTTATAAATAAATTAAATACTTACATACATATCTACAAAAACATGTTTTGTTCCCATTTGCTTCATTAATAAAAAAAGCTCACTTCTTAATTATATTTTTTATTAATTTTGTTTGTTGTAATAAACATATTTTCTTGGTTTATTGGTAAAAAAACATAAACATCCACTAACTGGGAAACTCTTTAACGAATATCGTCATATTATTTTATACCATATAAATAGTGAGTTCATCCTGCTCAATTTATTGCACTTTTATATCAACCGGTACAGAGAGGTCCCCGGTCCCCTTTCGTCCGTATCAGACCGCGCGGAGCCCAGCTTAGTGAAGTCGCAATTACGTTTTGCCGGCTTTGACTCTAAGGGAGGACTTTTGCCGTCCATCGAATCGTAATGAAATTAGCGTTCCAACGTTCTTTTAATTTATCCATGTACTTGTTCTAAACGAATCTTCCAGAGACTACTTGATATCTTTGCAAAAGATACCACCGCCTAATTGTGTAATTTATTTACCATTACAAATGTTTACATACCTTTAATTTTTGTAATTTGAATACTTGCGACCCTGGCAATCTGGATTACTTTTTTTCTTACGACTCTATCACTTTATAGACAATACCTATGTATTAAAAACAATTAATTAGTTTTATTAAAGTTTTCGCCAATGTTTCTGTAGTAAATAACGTATTTAAATACATTTCTTTTTATTTAATAACAATTAAATATAATCATAATATTTAAAGTAATCTGTTACATGTATACTATTTAATCTGAAAGCATGCTACTACTGCTACGCTTCTGTGCTACGAACGCTACAATTCACTACGAGAAATAAATGAGGTATCGTTAAACTGATTTATTTATTGTTACTTTTTTAGGTAACTTGATTATTTTGAAAATTATTATTTTTATTATTATTATTATTAAGTTATTATTGCATATTGTGAGTATATAAAGTGGATTATTTTTAATTATATTGACATTAATTATATTAATATTGAATTATAGGACTAAGTATTGTGCAAAAGTAAAAAATAATATACTTTTTTAAAAACGTTTAAAAATATTACGTAGCGGGATCCTAAGCCTTGCCTCTTGGAAACCGTACATACGTTGGTTTTCATTGTACAAGCAAATAAATGTACAATATTTTTAATGATGTTTTATGCGTAAACATATATCGAGCTAAAACTTTGGCAATTTTTAAGTAAATACGCCTAGGTGTGGCTCCACCTATATCTGAAGGATGATTTCGTCACAATTTTGTATAATAAAAAGCAATTATCGAAACAGGAGATAATTCATTTGCAAATATTTTTTGAAAAATAGAATTTTCTTATTCTTAACAATTAATCATTGTAATAATTTTAAATTCTAGGGCGATAATTGAGGATGTTAAAAATAATATATTTGGTTAATCAACACATGTTAAAAGGCCAGTCAAGGCGTAGCGGCTGTGGCATGGTATGTATGCGGCTAGTGTTAAGTAGCTAAGTGCTTTTTGTCTACCCTTGCCTGCCTTGCTATGTGCAAGACACAGCGTGACGCTAAAAAAAGTCACATTTGTGGTTAAAATTCTTGTTAGTATTAATACGTACTATAATACTCAATTATTTTTGTTATATCACAACATACAGCCTATGATTTGACTTTAAATCAACATTTGCAAAAGAGATTTGTCCAGTACGTAACATCGATGACGTAAATAATTTACGATCGTTCTGCCGATGTATGAATATTCGACGACGGTAAGCGGGGAAAACATTTTTCATCTAGAAAGGAACGCCAAAGTCTCACGAATGGATATTACTCTTGGAATTTAAATATATTGTTACCAAGTTAAATTTGAATATGAGTTAAATAAAAATTGCTTATCAATCTCTACATATTAAAAATTTATCGGTTTATATATGTATATATAATTTATCAAAAATAAAAAACATTGAAAATTTTTACAAAACCATTAAAAAAAAATGTTAAATTTCTTGTCAGTGAATAAAGTTATGGGAAAAATTTAGTTAAATAATGAATAATGACGGTGCAATATTTCACATAGCATATATAAGTAATGTAATATATAAGTTCTCATAATATTAAATATAAGTTTATTGTAGGTGGTTATAAACTATATTCATTTCGAAAAATTCCGATTTAAAGGTGATTTACGTCCTCACGTTCTGTGTGATGAGATTCGGTCGAACCCTAGCCGTCAACGTTTGTAATACCGTTTTACGACCGGCTTAGGACCTAAGTTATACATATTTTGAATAATTTTACGCCATGCTTAGAAAGATATTTCTTGAGCCGCTCCGCTAAAATTGGCTTTGGAAAATGTAAGTTATTCTTTTTAAGATTCTGCAGACCATTAACAATCGTATACATGTATAATCCTATACTATATAAATATAAAATTAGCTTAAAGCCACCGTGCCACACCGTACGAGAGAACTATATACTATAAATAAGTGCTTGAGACCACTCAAAGAGTTTTTTTAGCTTCACGCTGTATCCAACACTTCGCAATATAGGGACAGAACACAAAGTGTTAAAACACTCCGTTCCCACTATGACACTTTTGTTTCCTATTTACTGCCGTTTTCTGTATGCATTTATTTGTTGAGTGGTGGAATTTAACACCGCTCTTTCGCTTTCTACCAAAACGAGAAATTGAACCCACAGCCTGTCGCGTTTATAGTAGCACATTTGCTCCACAAAGATATTGTAATATATCGTTTAATTATAAATCGTATTCATTAAGGTCAATTAATCGTACGAAATGAAGAGGTTATGGATATATATGGAGCTTATTAAAGCATTGTACGAGACGTATTGTTAATAATGCATTACACCGAACTTACAATTCTCCTGACTAAAGGTTTTCACTTTCCACTAAACGCGGTGATAGAAAACTATAAGATATATCCACTCCATCCCTTATTCACCTACTGCGTTTACCTTGCCACCGTCAGCGCCACCTTTTAATAACACAGTCGAGTGCTTCCGTAGGCAAGATTAAGATTACTTCAAATATTACTCTTACAACATGGTTCATATTATATAAAAATGTTCTAGCGTCATAATGAAGAAAATTTTTCGATAAGTAGGTAGGTACCTATAGTCTATACCAAAGTTTCGTAGTATTTTTTTTTTTCAAAGAAGACAGTCTGTGAAGTGAATCTAATAAAAATATATATACAAATAGTCGCAGACTATATGGTATATTTTGTTATTCCTTATTATATGTTCTGATTGGCACTTGTTACAAAGTATCGAATCCTGAAGCTTATGGTGCCAGCGCGTGCACGTCAAACTTCCCTAACCGTCCTTAAGAAAGTTAAACAAGTTTCCTCCCGTCGGAGATGTGCTGTGTCGTGCCGCACTGCTGCGTTCCGAACCTCATGTAAACTCTAATCCCACGGATGAGACTAGGATTTACGGGCTTATGTAACTTTACCAAAAGTCACTTGACAAACTGTGTCTGTGGTAATTACACTGTATTGCTTTTTTCGTCAATTATTTGCCGAAATGTTGGAAATTGGTAGTGATTACAATGTTTTTATGGAAATCATACAAATCAACGCCGTTATAAAAATAAAATAAATAATTTTTAATGGTAACGATATGCACGTAGTTTTAAAAACTACAAACATAACTAAAAGTTGTGGATAGCAAAGGGATTCGCCTTCTCGCACTCCACTGAACTTGAATGGCGCTGGCGTCGCATTATCAGCCGTCACTTCACTCGACAGGTGTCGCCTTCAGCCAACTCGAGAGTAAATTACTAGCTTCGAAGTCGCTGAATCAACCTGACTTCCTAATCGATTCTCGAATCACTCAATAAAACTAGACATCATCTCTACCTAACAATGCGGTCGCTTACGCATAATTACGTGAATAGTGCAATTTTAACATGTTGCTGTGCACGAGTACATACTGCATTACCTATAATAATGTATTTTATATATACACACCGTTACATACAGACACAAATACTCGTGTGACATTAAGATCGTGTATGCTAAACGCGAACCTCGAGCTCGTTTTCGTATTTAAATAGGAAAATGAGAAACAGACGCAGTGAGTCGACGAAGCACTGGTGGCGTGGTATTGTTTTAATTAAAGTAATTGGAGGAGGCACGATGAGAGCCGCCGCTCGGTTGGCATGATCTGTGCCTTGAGGATTTACACCAATTTAAGACCGAGCTCAGCGAGGCGTCAATTAATGGTATGGAGAATACTCAATTGTAACATGCAAATTCTCTATAGCATTTAATTTTTTTTTTTAACAAACGTATTGTTATTTGTACACTGACACATTCAACTTTAATCGATTGAAAAGATTACATTGACATATTTCCATGTCGAGTTGTCCGATATGTGTGTGTTGTTCAAATTTATAAATAAAAAACGTAGAACTGATATCTGGTTTTCACGTTACTCTAGTGACATGACTGCATTTTGTTTCAGTCGCGACACATGCCACGACGAAATACGAGAAAAGAAACTAAACTTAAAAAAAAAAACTACTGAAGATAAACGGAAACAGACTCGCTCATAGAGAAAAGTAGACGCTTCTGTTATAGAAAACTTTGTGGAAAGTCACATTTTAGCTATTCTTTATATTTCATGTCGTCCATTGTGATATAATAATGTTACCTTTTTATAGACACTATTTTTATATTATAGATACTGTAAAGATATCAATATCATTGAACTTTTTTCACTACTTACATCAGGTGACCCGAACGCTCACTTGCCTTGTCCTTTTCCATAAAAAAAAAATATAATATCACACAATAATTGCAGTAATAGTTAAATAATTTAAGAGCACATATTATAAGGATATTAAAGAAAAATAAAACTTTTTTTTTTTATAATATAGAATAGAACTTTAACCATTTATATTAGTATTATTTAGTCAACGTAACCATCGCTTATAGTTTCTATTGAACTTGGCCCCCAGTTATGTTTTCATGCAATACTTTTAACGTCATCCTATAAGGTTGTTAGTAATGGGAATGTCATCTCGATATACTTCAATTTAACAGGTAAAGATTAATCTCTCTATAGCTTAAAGATTTAAATTATTCAATAATTCCTAATAATTCAAATTTCAATAATTAATAATAAAGCAAATTAATTGTAATTTCAATTATACGATAGACAAAATATTGAATATTATAATGAAATATATTCCTTTTTTAAAATATTAGTTAGAAATATGACAGTTATTGAAATTATAGACACACATTTTACATGTGTATGCATAATACATATGAGTTCGAAACTGATCATATTTGGAGGAGAATTTGTGGAATCGTGAAGTGGCAAAACAAAATTTAATATTCGTAAAAGGGTTGACGTCGGGAGCGGGCAACGCGGCAGTTGACGCGTGCCTTTACTACTACTTTTTTTGGCCACATTCCAAAATCAATATCTTTGAACACACAAGCCGTCATTTTACGCTAATCTCGCCGAAGAGCAACATAAAGATAACTATCAGTTAGTGGATACTGTGTGCTTAAACTAACAAAGTTGCTAAATTAATAGTCACTTTAGATTTTTCAGTATCCGACAAACTCTAATATACATAAGTAGGTGCTTTGCATTGCATGTGAATTCCCATATCATATCCTCACCTGAATTAGAGATATATTGTAATCTCTAAAACCTCTCTACGTACCTAAATAGTGAAAACTATCAACAAATAAAGATATATTTTCATTTCTACAATATTATAAGATAGTTTAAGTAGACCTGCAGGAGCTTATTTGATATGTATGTATTAACGAGACACCAACTACGACATCGTAAAATTCAGGCAGCCGTAAAATTAAACAATGCCGTCTGCAAAACTGCTAGCAGTGTTCAGTAATGAATAAACATACACTTTGTTATCGTACAGTGATTTACAATAATCGAGCTGAGTTTACTATAAAATATTGAATATATCATGGCGTAATGGAAAAAGAAAGATATAATGGTTTTGAATTCAATCCCCAATCGAAATTATATTAGTATAATAGTTGCATTCTCTTTCTTACTATGTAAAAATAAATCACGATAACGGGTATTTTATACTAAGAGGAAGTTCGTCAAAAGTAGTTTCTTAACAGAAGACTCTCCGTTTACCATATTAAATGTCGAACCTCTTGGAAAATAAAAAATACACAGAATTATAAGCGAATTAGGTACCATGCACGTAACAATATCTACGATTTTAATACTAAGAAATAGAGTGTTCTGACAATATAAACAGAAAACAATAAATTTAATTTAAACTTGTAACAAATATGGTAGAATAGTATATTCCACTTACTCGTATATCTAAAATACGTGACACGTAATTCTTGCAACAACATTCACTGAAACAGACTTAGAAACTTTGGGAAACAGTTTCTTTAGGCAAATAACTGTTTTCATAATAATATACTAAACGAACTTGTTAAAAAACTTTCAAATGACATTTGACACAGAGAACAGACTACTTAGAATTCCATAGATTAAAACATCATTGTGGGGAGCTCAGGACAGTAGTAGGATTCGCGACTCGAGTCTAGGTTTAAGTCTACGAGTCCTTTTAAATAATCATTAACTATTTATTCAAATTTGAAATTATTCTACTAGCGTTGCATACTTACTTATTTGAGAGATAACGAGATAAAATTTATTTGTCTGTATGTTTTATATGTTTAAAAATATATAATATTATCTGACGATATATAGAATTTATGGAATGCTATATGTATTTACCATGAATGTATTATCGTAAATGCTTTTATGACAAATATCATTATCGCACCGCCAAAATATCAGTATTTCGACGCGCAAATGTTGGAGGACACATGAATGAATAATGCATGAAAATAAATCTTTTTTTGTAGACTTCTTTTCCTTAGAGTTGAATTTGCAACTGGTTGGTTACGTCTTTGTGTAAATTACAAGTGATGTATGTGTTTTTGTCCTATATATTCACATACGTATATTTATGAGTCTCTTGCATTATTTGCTTTATAAATGTGAAATATTTTCTCTGCTTCAATAGAAAATAAATTCCTATAAATGAAATAATCGTTTAAAATTAAATGAACACGAATGGAAATGGCATGGCGGCGATGTTGGAGAGGGCGCAGTCGGGTGCGAAGCGATGCACCGTGCTCGAGAGCTCGGTTCATTTAAAGGCACTTGTCTGTAATTGCAGAGCGACTAAGACTTAGCTCGCCTGAACGGCAGGCGCTATCAAACAAAAAGAAGTTTTAATGGTATGCCTTTCTCAATCCTCTACGGGCATTCGCAAAACCGACGTACTCGCAGTAGTTTGAAAGCAGCCTCATTTGATTAACTTTCCTTTGATGTATTTTTATTTCCAAATAAATACCAAAGTCAAAACCAGAAGATTATTATACCTTACCCTTTATAGCTAATTTAAATTCTTTGCCGTTCCCAAGACATCTTTTCTTTCTTAGATAGCTATTGCAATTTAGCCGGAAACGCAATAAATAGCTCGGGCGGCGCCGCTTGACCCATTTCCTGTTACATGCCGAAACGCTCGCGATTTAATCGCGTTGTGCCCCCACTCTGTCTTTCCACCAACACCCTGCACGGTACACTCCTTTGCTTCGTAATTATTAAATCCATTCCTTGCGTGCCAAGAAAAGGGTATAAACCTATAAGTAATGTTAAACTTTCCATGCGGTCATCTTAAACTTAGTTTTATTTCATTTATGAAAACTTTCTCATAATGGAAAAAATTCCTGAATTTTTATTTACCAAAAAAAAAGCATAAAGTTCAAGCATAAATACGTTTTTCTCATTTTCGATAAGCCGTGGCACCGAGTGCAGTGCAGCGTGCAATGCACTCGCACCAGCATCCGATAGGGGGGGCGGAAATTGCGCGACACGTCGCGTGCGGCCCTCGCCGCATGTCTCTGACGTGCGTTCCATTCAAGTTCCATACTTTATTTCGCTCCGTTTCTTGTTGCATCTACCAATCCTTTCACTATTTTAACAACAACTCCATACTTTTATATTTCGAGTCGTAAGTACAACGGCAAATATTGAACATGTTTTCTATAGTGTTATTATTATATATTTTTTGGCTTTACGATCTAGTACGGTAGGTTAAAGGAACCTGGGAATCTTGTGTTAAGACGTATCGCTTCCCACTGTCCGCGAATTTTTGATACATAGCTTGTTGAGAGGCAGAAATCATCGCGGTGCATTGCGCAGCGCGAAGAAAAGAAAAATAAATATTTAATTCCCTCCAGTTAGAAATCGAACCCACAACCGTCGCGTTTACAGTCGCACGCTTGTGCTCCTGTGCCACGTCGGCCTCTATAATAGTTAAATATCAAGATCTATTTGCGACAATTGGTGGTAAAAATGAAAAAAATATATCCTCATAGTAGTAGTCATATAAAAAGTAACATATGCAATACAAACGTATATGCGTTATATAAAAAGTTAAATGGCTTATACCAGGTAAAGTTGCTTGAAAATTAATTCATGTCTGAATTTGTGTATCGGTCTGCCAATCACGGATCACCTTGCACTTGTATTATATTAATTTATAAATTAGTGAGAAAACTATGCTTACTGATAAAAATATCCTATTAAAATATAAATATGAATTGGGCGCATATTTTATATAACTTATTATAATAAGAATATATTTGCTTCTTGTAGTCATCATCTGATACCATTACTGAGCTGGTGATGATGATAGGAGATAGCTCATCAACAATTATCAGTTAGAAGATAACCTTTTTAATATTATAATCAGGGTTAGCCGATGTTTTTAGTTAGATTTATTTCGTCAAATTCTAATGGTTTACTAATACAATCTACCTAGTACTAAATGTCAAGTCTAGGTGACCTAGAAACTTGATATTTGGTAACACATATATACTAAATAAAATGTGAAAACCTACTATCAAGAAAGTAACATAAAATGTTAATTGTGAATGTTAGATCAAAGAAACGTAGGAAAATAAAGTGATCGTGGGTGTTCAGTTCTGCCACTCATTACAATGTCCACACTAGGCTTCCTCTGCCTAACCTGGTCTATGCGGGATACAGCGTGAAGCTGAATGAATCTAATATCTCGAAAATTAAAATTGTTAACGAATTTGCCTCTATATTTTTAAATATATTATAAAAAAATTAAATATAACCTACAGAATATGTGTGTATGATCTAAAGAAGACATCGACTATTCTGGCAGATGGTAATCAAACTTTGCCTGAAACTGACAATTAAATTTAAATGTAAACTAGAATGTGCGCATACAAGATATTTGCATAGCGTTGCAAAAGGATCGATTAGACAGTGGGTACGGGCAAAGGGCTTACGCCGTACGGGGGAGGTCGCGTGCAGAACAGCTATAGCAGGCCAACTACGGGCGCCTCGATGCGGCTCGGCGTGGCGTGGCGGTGCCTTCCGGCAAAACGCTAGGAATGATGCCGATAGATTAACTTCTGATCTCTTTTCCGATACTATAATGAAACATATGTATATCCCTTATATATATCCAGGAACATCTATTAGATATAGACCAAATATTCTCATTTTTAATTTATTTGTTTATCACATACTGTCTTTTTTTATTTAACTCTATGAAATTTTATATTGAGTTTTTTAATCTTGTGCTTTTAAGATGTTATTCGCTATGTTATAAAATGACTACTTATTCTAATCTACATCTGTTAGTCTATTAAATAGCAATTAACGGTAGTTTAAATTTCAGTACAAAAAAATCTTAAAAGATAATTAATTTTTTTTAAAAAACGCTTTTAAAATTTGTTCTTAATTTTTTTAGCACAAGCTTTTTTTGTTACTGAGAATAAATATAAATATTTTTTTTATGATATAGCAGCTTTAGTTTATTTCTAATATACATTGATGCGCCCGTCCGTGATCTAGAGAAGGGAGCAAGGCGGCTTGTTTGCGTACAAGTGAATTCCATTAGATCCCAGCGTGTGTACCACGGACTCAAAATCCGCGCTTCATTCATATCCCATTAGCTGATCGATTCACAAGTGCTAGACTCGTTTAGCTGCGGGCAAACCTGTAGATAATCGCGAATTTATTTCATCTCACAATATACACCAGTTTATGACGATTGTTCAGGTTAAATTTTAGGTTAGTCAACAGATGAGCGTGCTGGTGCATACATAACCATATGCTGTTCTTGTATCATAGAACAGCAGCGCAGCAGAATCGAGTTCCAATATTTCCTCTTTATTACATAGCAATGTCATAAAAATCTGCGCCGTTAACAGTATAACTGTTTAATTTATGTTGTTAAATTATCTCATATAATTAAGTAAATACTTAATTATTTGTCCAGTATCTTGTAACATATTTTTTTCTTTACACATTCTCCACTTTGCATTTACGACACATTGTGTGTTGAGTTGTGAAACCCAACGCCGAGTTCTGTCCTACCAGAGCGCAAAAATTATTTAAGCCTAACCGTTTTTCCGAATAGGAATCGAGCTCACAGCTATCGCATTGTTTACAGCCAGACACTATTATTACAGACGGATTGTGAGGGAGATAAATTTCAAGTTATATTAAAATAGAAAGATAAATAATAATTGTAATAATCGTAATGAAATAATAAAAAAAAACATGCTTTAAATACAAAACCGTTCTTTACTATTGTAGGTTTGTTGAACTACGCTTCGTAGCAGTAAAACAATAATTACATTTTCTCTCTACTCCAGAACGAGGAGTGTGCCGTTTCATCAACTCGGGTACTAACACGCCGCCGCACCTCAAATATTTAATTCCAACCAGGCATTGTGCTATAATGCACCGGAAATGAACACTCTTGACATTTTACTTATTCCGTATGCGTATGTTACAAGTTCATTAAAAATATATTGCACCTGTTCAAAAAATAATTAAAATAACAAATTTGGTATTTGATTTATAAAATAAATGTGTACTTATGGTGCAATAGACAAATAGAAAAAAACAATAGTTAAGTTTTTTGTTGTTTTTTTTTAACTTATTTTAATTTTTGTTAAAGTTAAACTTATTTTAATTTTTCAACAACTACCATTATAAATTAAAATATGTATGAAATGTTGATGTATTTTCAATAGTCTTTCGGTGCTAAAATACATTTTACTTCAAAAAGCTGAATGTGAAACTATGTTGCAGTAAATGTAATTGTGTGACAGGCGGTTGAATAACCCAACCGACTAACGAATGTAATTAGGTTTTCCACGCCTGCAGAGCTGTGAGTACCAAATTACCGTCAATCAACAAAATGCACTTTTTCTAGAACAATCCTATATTTCTGCTTTTATTTTACTCTTCTATTATTTAAAAGTAAAATGTTGAGTAAACTTGAAGATTTACACAATTACAATTTTTTTTTGCGTCACGCTGTATTTTGCACACAACAGGGTAGCCAGAGGGAACCTACTATTAGGACACTCCGTTTCCCATTTTACGCCATATTCTGGAGACATTGCTGGTTGAGTGGCGGAACTCAACGCCGCGCTTTTCTTCGACACAGAGAGCAGTAATGAAGATATTAAATATTCCATTGTCTCGAGTGGGAAAAGTGCAAAAATACTTAAATATGCATAAGTACATTGTAGTACAAATATATTATATTTAATTATAATCGTTTTTTAATATACGCAAAAAATATTTTTTGTTGATTGATGTGAAATTTTTAGAAATTAAAAAAAAAGGTAATATGATGAATTTAAATTTTATAACCACACCCAAAGCGGACTTATGCGAACGTACTTTCTACTTACCCCGAAGTTATGCGCACACTTACCCATAATATGGGCATTCCGAAACTAAAAATATACGTAATAGTAGTGTCGTATTAAAAAAATCACAAAATTTTCTAAAGTTATTTATATATTGTCATACTGGTTACAATAATAAATAACACCCCTCCGCAACGAACTGTTCTTCCCATATTCTGCTGTTACAATTTAATTAGGATGGTAAAAATTAAATTAAAAAATAATACCATTTGTAAAATCCTCATAAAGGAACCCTCAGTGGGTGAGCCTGACTCGCGCTTTTCCGGTTTTTATTTTGTGTATAGTGGTAGCTTGGCTATAGACTAAATAAAACACAAAATAAAAAAAATATTGGCTCTTATATTTACTAGATATTATTATAATATTATACCTACTTATTTTAAAATTAATTTAAGTTTGTAGTGTTTTGTAAGTGCTTCTTAATTCTCAATATATTAAATAAATTATATAAAACGAAATGTATTCAGTTCTATGTTTTATTTTTTAGATCAAAAGCACCACAATATTTATGGTGTGGGGAAATTAAATATTTATTTATATTTCCGTTTCTCTTCTCTGGTGTCAAATCAAAGTGCGACGTTGAATTCTGCCACTCAACGCGCAATGTCCCCATAATTAGGCGACAAGTCGAGAAAGTAGTGTCTTAACACTATGTTCACTCTGCCTACCCTGCTGTATGTGAGATACTACAGTATAAAGCTGATTTGATTTAATTTTACAAGAATATATAGTAGAATTATAACAGATATTTAAGTAAAGCAATTGTCTACATAAATATCATTTATAAATAAATGTTATACGATTGTGTTTAGTTGGTAACTTTAACCTTATTACTCGGTAGAATTAGCATGAAGTGAAAAACGGTAATTATTATAAATTCATAATAAAAATACCAAAAAATTGTATTCTTAAGTCGTTTATTCTTTATAAACCATATTATAAAATATTTTCGTAATAATCGGTACTAATAATAAACAGACCAATATCATTATTTTTTTAATAATATTTAGTATTCAAAAATACACTGAAGATTTTGACAGCCAGTGTTATGAATAAAATGAAATAACCGAGATGTTGTTTAAATATTATCTTACCAGGTATACGCTTATCAAGGCTCAGCGCCGGCGTCAAGTAGCGAGAGGCGATGATTGGCCCGATTTCTTCGCCGCCGCCTTATTTCCATCTTATTACCAGCAGCGAGTGATATTAAAGTGGGCGCTATACTGACGCCGCGCGCCGCGCACCGCCACCCACGTCTCCGCCCTGTCTTTTGCGTCCGTGAATTAGGTTAATGGCTTGCCAGGTGATTTCCTTCTGAACCGTATTTTGAGTGCGGCACCACCTCCACACGCCAATGTCAGTCCGCAGCCCCGAATGTTCGACTGGCACATGACATGCGTAACACGAACACGGTACGCTACGCTCTATGAATATATATACACGCAACTCGACGATTATAGGCCCCCGATTGTGTAAGATTTCTGATAAGGCGAATAATTCAAATGTTATTAAAGTTACGATCTGTTGTAGAGTAATGTAGCGCTACGTAGCTGTGTTATGAGATTGGGGCTCTCGGGGGTCTTTGATTTATGGTGTAAAGTTGCGCCGCAGAGCGCCGACGCCGCCAGCTAATACCACCGGCGTTTTTGCGACCCTTCTCCCCCAAACTACTGTCATACTTTAAAAGCTAACAAAACTTAATCATACAAAACAACGAACGTCAGTTGTAGAAAATGTAGATTTGTATTCTTTGTGCCTTTGAATAATAGGTAAGAATGTAAATAGTTAAAATAGAATTTTAGCTAAAAATATATGTATTTTCATTATACATAATATTTCAAGTCATCATACTTATTTACTATACAGTAAGAAAAACTAAGATTAACTATTGATATTACTATTAGGTATCGTATACTTCATCGTACTACCGTTCATCCGAATCAAGAATCGAAGATGGCTTCTCAATAATCTCGTAATACCAAAAAACATATCGCATTACGAACCTCCTCGCGTGCGATCCTCCCAAAAACCCTTACTGTTGTCAATCGATAATATTAAAGCCACTGCCATTAACGACTTTATTCACGTTCCCCTCAAAGCCCGTTTTGCACAAGTAGCGTTGAGCAGTCTGATATCTCTTTATAAATATATACGTACAAACATCACCAACAATTTAAAGTATTTATAAAATATTCTCGTGTGACTTCAAAGAGTGCTTTGAATTGTTTACTTTGATCTCTAGTTTTAGTCTGCCCTCATATAGTTTCCAACACTGTACGCTTATACTAGTACTACAAATGCACATTATCAATTTGTTATTGTAGATATTGATTGTTAGACCAGTACGTGTATTACTTTTATCCAAAAGATTGTTCATTGATATTATTTATGTTAAAGAAAATATTTCGCATAACTACAAATATATAAATTATTGAATTAATAACTTCATGCATAGAGGAATAATATGTCTTCAATAACTTATTATGATTTTAACACAATTCTCCATTGTAAAAGGTCTAGTTTTAACGAAATTTTAGTCTTAGTTAGTAATTTAATCCACAAGCATTTTTTAATTTCTATTCAAATGTTGGTTTAAGACACGAAATCTCCATTTTTTTCATATTTGGGCATATACATGCTAACAACATAGGTTATGGATTTTACTTAATTATTTATTTAGCCAAAATGTATAAAAAATCTTAAACTCACAATTCATTAACAAATAAAATATTATAAAATCATTAAACAAATGCTGAAATATAAAAAGAACTTCTATTTTCTTTTATTCATATTTTTTTTTTTAATATCCTCTAGTTGGATTTAATTTTTATCTATAATAACTTCATTCTTGTAGTGGAAATTGATAAAATCGTTACAAAATAATATATGTTGTTAAAATAGATATATATATTATACACATATTCAAATTGAAATGTATGAAACATATTTAGCATTGTATTCTTATACTTAATTTTAACAATTAATTGTAGATTTCAGTCGTTTTTTCGCCAGTAGACAGGAAAGCACAGCAGATGCCAACTACAGCTGGTTGAAGGGGACCAAATGATAGTTAATGACAATTTGACCCGAAATCAACCAGCTAAAGCGAACAACGCTAACACTTTCACAAAAAATCATCCTCTTCAACACTCCTTGATTCCATATTTCCTTTTCTATATTCTTCAAAGAGTAGTTATAAATTGTAGACATATTCTAATACGAACGAGGTTGATATATTTAGGATCGTGTAAAATTTAGCGAGTATATAGTGGAACAGATGAGTCCAGGAATAGACGGGCGATTGAGGTGCGAGGAGGGAGGTGTGGCGCTCCGCGAGCACACACAGGGTACACTTACCGGCGCGAGGCGGGCGCGGCGCGTGCCGGCGCGCCGACATTGACGCGCCGTATGTAATTGTACACGCCGCCCTGCTATTTTAGTCTCGTCCGCTGCACTAATTCGGGCAGGGTTAACGCGGCGGCCTCCCTGTACGCTGTCAGCCGATGCACACTTCCGTCGTCATATTTTACGAGGGCACTTAAAAATCTTAGAAAAATCTTTTAATATTCCAAGTGGCTCACATTCACAAATCGCAGTCTTGAAATATTCGACTTTTCGGCCGACGTCGATAGTCAGAGATGAATCAAAGTTCTAACCCGATGACCCCGACGTCATCGACCTGCCGCGAGTATCAGACGAGGGGTTCGTTGACATTTAACAGATGACCTTGCATCTCGCATTTGACCCAAATAGGTTTTAATCAAGAACTAGTTCACCGAAAAAGAATACTGTAAATCTTATTATCGTAAAATAAAAATTTCCAAAATTAAGAATTCGTAGAGTTGAGCGACCCCAGGTGAAAATCACGACGACACCTTAGGTCGCTTTACGTCCGCGAATGCATTCTGACCGACAACGACGCGACATTGCGAACCTACTAACCCCGCGCCGCAAGGGGTCTGCGCCCCGCAGCCCTCCGAATCCGGCTGCCCCTCGCCATCCCCCCCTTCCGATCCATCCGAAAGCTAGGAAAATACTTTACGTGTAACCCGCGCAGATACGACCAAGCAACGCAGAAATAAAGCTAAGGAGCTGGCGTTAATAATTTCAAAGCGCTTTCTTCGGAGTATCAACGTGTATGAATAGTAAAACTGAAGGTTTTGCGAGGTATGTCGAGCGGGCGGGGCGGGCGGTTGTCGATACGAGCGGCTAGGGCGGGCGGGTCTCGCGTCTCGACTGAGAGGCGCGCAGCATCGCGCCGCCGCGCCGCGCCCCCGCCGACCGACCGCCCGCCCGCCCGCCGCGCTCACCGCCGCACTGTCTGCGGCGCTGCAGCCTCGCGCCGCTCCCGCCTGCCACCGCCCGCAGCCGCCCGCCGCGCCCGCGCCCGCACCTCGAGCCACCCGCCACCTTCGCCGTTACCATTGCCTCTACGCAAGAAAAAAGTTAACTTAGTCTCTCGTTGTTACTAATGCTACGACATGAAGCTTACTTATTCTTTTACTTGTATTAATAAAATACATGATTACTTAATCTTTTCGTAAACGATGTTTTGCAAAAACACTTAGAAATAATGCAAATATATTGCAATTTACATTTAAAGAAATACCATTTTATTTCATTTTATTTATTTTAATTGTATGTTCTGGTAACGAGGCAAAGCACGGCTTTGAGGCCCGCCACTCAACACGCAACGTCTTCTACAACGGAAAGTGCGAAAAGAACGTCTTAATGGGAACAGAGTATCTTAACACTAGGTTGCCTTGCCCTACGCTGTACCGTGAAACTAAAAAAAAAAACAAGAAACTAATTTTAACGCTAAACGTGCTCCAGTTACAATCATCATATTTCACTAAAAACCAATCAAAAATAAAGATAATTAAAAAGCACCGCAGATTTTACTATTTTTTGTGCAGATATGAAAAAATCTACTAATGGGCTAACTGTTCTCCAAGCACGAAACAGTAAATACCCCAGAAATAAGCGGTGGTGCCATAGCCTGAATAATAGATTGTGGGATAAAGGTATTCGCCACGCCGCGTTCACGAAGCATTTTATGAACAACTCAATTTCCAAATTTTGTATACCGTTTCCATCATAAAGAACAGCTAACACTGTGTATTTATTTAAATGTTTAAATATAAAAATATGATATTCTGTCACAGTTGCCATGATTACTTTACGAACGCAATTAGATAGGAGTGCCGAACCTCCTCCTGTTTGTTTTAATTACGTCGAAATAACGCCCGCCACACTACCCACGACTGTACATCCCCATCTGGTTCACTCCTATGGTAAATGGCAAATCGCATTTATGCACAAAAGAAGAACACAGCAATTCCATTTAAAAAAACGCCTTTGAGATTTTTTTCTGTTACACTACTCGAAATTAAATCAGCTATTCTCTTTTATGATACATTCTCAGTGCTTTCTGGACTTGTAAATCAGCTTGCACATAAGATTCACACAAAGTACTCATTTATTTAATAGTTAAACTACGTTATATTAATTTTGTCGTAGAAATTTCATTATTTTTTCTTCAAAATATAATTAAGTATTAGTATAATAAAAATATTTTATTCACAGGAACTTGCTTAATACACATAGTGTAAATATTACAAATAAATCCTCTTAAAATAAACATATTCTATAAATGTTTATTCTATATCTATTTATTAATACTCTCTTTAACAAATAACTTTAAATCATCATACAACTAAGAGTATAAGAATGCGTATTCATGGCGTAGGATACAAAAAGTGAAAAACCTAAATTAAAACGAAAACAATAAGTATAAATAAAATATAATTGAATCATCATTAGTTAATTATTTAAATTGACGTAAATCCGTAACCATGTTTTACGTATCAGTTATGCGATAAATGTTAGTAATTATTTTAAGACTTCGGATTTTCTTTTTCAAGCCGGTAGTATGATACCATCGCACTTGGATCTAAGTCACGTAGATTGGAATAACAGCCATATTCAGTATCATATATATATATATACACACTTAGGTTCTGTACCTCATATTTCATTATTATTGAACTTTATCTCTACATTTTTTCGGTATGTCTTCTATTTATGAAAAAAAAATTCCCATTACGTACAATATTTAAATTTCATTTTTGATATATTTACATTTACAACTGTTATCTAGATTGGTTATGTAGATCATAAGTTTTTTTATTTAATATCCTCTCATCTGTATTATATGACAGTTGAACGAGAAAATAAGTATAAAATTGAAACTGTTACCGCTTACACGAACCTAAAATACTCGTATATAAACCTAGTAAAAATAAATAAAACACAATTAATATAAAACACAATTGACTGTCGCATAAAATGGTTCAGACAAATAAATCTATTCAGAGACTCACGTCTAATGTGGGCGCTCTCACTAAGTTTTTTCACATTTCACTACTCTGCACTTCTTTTGTCTCGGCGCTTCCTTTCCAAACTACGTTACGTTTAAATTGTCACTTTTATTATCCGCTTTCGAACCAAGCTTTTCTTTTAAACTTCCGGAATAAACGGTTACTAAAATAGATTTATTTGTTAAGTCCTTCATATGGTTTTCTCCTATATTTTAGCAGGAACTTTAATAATAAATATTCATGTTGTTCTATAAAAAAATATTTTATTTATAGAGGCCGTCGTGGCGCAGTGGCACAAGGGTGCCACCCGCAAACGCGACAGTTGTGGGTTCGATTCCCACTAGAGGAAGTGAAATATTTCTTTACGTTTATATTTCCATTTTTGCGGCGTTGAGTTCTGCCACTCAATGCCTCCCGAATTCGGCAGAAAGTGGGGAACGGAGTGTCTGAAAAAAATATATATATTTATAAATATATATTTTTTAAATATGTATATAAAATTTTAAAAAAATAAGGCATATACTAAAAACTTTAACCTTTTTCCCTGAAATTTGATAATTTTAATCGTATGAATTCTCAAGTATTAAATTAGAGGTCTTACGGCGCGTCTTGTATTTTTTTAATTGATAACGTTAACAATTCAGATGGAATATATTCGTGTGGAGTGGTTTTGGCTTAGACGATCGTAGTTGGGTGAGTGAGGGGCGTTTAACGGGCTAATTATCAAACGGCTAATGAAGTTTGTATTCAGCGGGCGGGCGCCGGGCGCACAGCGCCACGCGGGGCTCGGAGGCGCTACGTGCTACGACTCCCAATGCGCTCCACCTGATAACTCCCCGCCCTCCACAGAAAAATTGCAGAGAAAAAGTTTCATCGCAAAGGAACGTGAATGAAATGAAGAATTGTGTGGGCCACTTTTGGGATTATTTCTTACATGAAATGCTGCTAGGAATCTTTTATTTCTATTTCAATTCATCACCATGTCTTTTTTGTGTGGTGAACATCACTATTGCATATGCAAAACTTGACGCATACCTTTGATGCACATGTAAAACGCATGTCAGATTGGAGCCACGTCTTAGATGCGATGTCTACCCGGTGGAGATATAATTTAACCTCGTCGCAGACTTCCTTTGACTTGACATCATAATTTATGTTTAGTTTAGTTACGTGTTCTGAACATGAGTACCTATGTATCTTGTTTAAGTAACATCCATCAGATTAATTATCACCCCGAGTAATATTTTACATTAATGTGTAATAAATAACACACAGGTATTTTATATATTTGTACTTAATTAATTATTGAGTGCAAATGTTGAATATGGAAGCTTATTGAAACACTAAAACTGAAATATTATTTAACTTATGTTATACAAACTGAACGACTAATATTATTTCTATAAAGCGTTATAACAGTTTTTGAATATGACATTTAAATTTCTTAATTCAGAAACCAAGAAAAAAATGTTTATTAGTAATAACTCTGCCC
Source organism: Heliconius aoede (assembly GCA_037355905.1). Lineage (NCBI taxonomy): Eukaryota > Metazoa > Arthropoda > Insecta > Lepidoptera > Nymphalidae > Heliconius > Heliconius aoede. The sequence goes on from JBAIZZ010000012.1 coordinate 779,138, forward strand.
GTTGTGCGTCAATTGATACTTTTTATTTTATTTATCTCAATAATACACTACATAAACAAAAATAAATTTTGAATAAAACGAGATTTCTTATAGAAACTTTTAATTCCATCAAAAACATAACATATAAAATAAAAGCCAAGTTTTTTAATTAAATAATGAGTCATTCTCAACTTCACGGACAAAAAAATCAGAGGTCTCTATATGAGTGACAAGTTCTGTTTTCACTCGAGATGTAATTAAAGACAATATTTACTTACGGGCCATTTAAAATTAGTATGTTAGTGCTTTGAGCTTATACTGGACTTATATTTTTATATATCTATACTTATATGAAAATCGCAACGAATCGGCGTCTGTACATGGAAGATATATACGATAACAATTAAATAAAATGAACATTAATGATCATGAAATCAGCTTCACGCTGTATCCCTCATACAGCACGGTACGCACAGCAGGGTGGGATCGAAGTCACTACCGTCGCGTTACAGGCAAAAGAAAGTTATTCGGGGCCATTATTAATGTATAAAATCCAAAACAATCACTGTTTTAAATTTTTATCTGTTTGTCTCAAGCTGATCCCTGACAAAATTTCGCCTCGTGATAATTTGTTGAATATAATTCTGTGTTTTAATTAGATAATTCAGTAGTTTAAACGGGTGAAAAGCGTCGCTAGTATGAATATAAAATATTTACTACAAAATAAATGTTTTCTTGAATTGGCTAAAACTATCAATGTTATTAGATCACGAAAGTAATTAAGATGAGGAAATAAATAAGAATGTTGTACAAGTGGGCGATGCCATGTGGGAGCCGCTAGTATTAAATATAAAAATAAATTTAATATAAAAGAAGCTTTTAACTTAAGGTAAGACATATAATTTAGTGCTTTTTTACTAACCTTAAACTCACCCTTTTTAGTGCAAGTCCAGACAAACCGCTCCATATTCTACGTAAGCTTCTCAATAGAGAGAGGCTGAAAATCTGGTAGGCTTACCTCTATTCTAATATTTCCAAAAGCCCGGCTTACGATTATTTTATCAGCCACGTAAAGCGAGGCCGATAATATCAAAAGAAAACGGTTTTACTGTGAATCAAGAATAACAACTTGTTAAAATTAAAAGTCGTCCTTGCACAGCTACTCTGTCCATTTATTTGCAAAATACTTATCTTTTCTTAACAACAAGCCCTATATATTATATTTCTCATGATACAAATGACAATAAAAGGAAAATAGTAATATCGGGAAAATTTTAATTAGGAACAAGTCTAAGTAATTGTTACCAAAGATAATTTTACGTAGGTTTATTATATCATGGGCGGTTGAGCAGTCCCGGGCAGGCGGCGCGTTAGTGATGGCACGGACTCGGGCACACATGGTACTAATTACTCATTTAAGGTCAGCCTTGGTACATGTAACGAGCTTAAATACCACCTTTTCATAACTAGTTTACACCATACAGCGAATAGCAGATGAGCTTATAGCTTTTCGACCTATGCAAATGAATTGATGGTCTCATTGATGAACGTCCATTTAGAATTATATTAAATCGTTATGATAATTTTAAATACCATACCTTGCATACTTTACATTAACTTATATATTGCATATATCCAACTAAATATTACATATGATGGCTGGGATGGCTATGATGACTTTGTATCTGAACATAGAACCTGCCTATGTTTAATTTTTTATGTTTTTAGTTATCTGTACCTCAAAAGAAAAGAAACGAACCCACGTGTCGCGTTTACAGTCACACACTTGTACTCCTACGCCACGGCTGGTCTTGCTGCTACATTATTAATCATTAATCAATGTTTGACAATCCAGGATAATAAAGATATTCGTACATTATACATATTTAATTCCATTCAAGATATTTAACAATTGTATTTCGAACGTATCGATTTATTTCCAAAAGATGAAAGTTCCCAAAAGCGTCTAAAACATTTTGATACATTTACATAAAGAACTGTTTCCTTTTGTATAATATTAAAATCTCCATTGTATTCACTAGAAGAAGTGATAAGCGCGCATTCAATAAAAACAAAGTATTATCGTAGCGGCGTGCCAAGTTCTGTGAAGTACGCACTTGCCGGTAATTCGCTAAGGTTTACGTGAACTCGAAATTCAAATCTCCATGTACAGCATGCAAATACAGCATGTAATGAAATGTAATTGAAAATGATTCTTCAACTTTGACACTTCTCTCTATAGATTTTTTTTTGTACGAATAAAACTATACACAACCAATTATTATAAAAACCTCGTAGTGGTTTTTCTTCCATGAGCTTTTTTTTTGTTTAATTGTAATATGTAACTAAAACATGTTTCGAATTCGATTTCCTAAAAATAGATCTTAATTATATAAGTTGTACAAGAATATGTATTACATAATTATAATACGTAGGTGAATAAACTTCATATAATATCATTTACGTTACTCGTGTCGCCATCTAACGGAATTACTAGAAACAATTTAACTCTCCCTTGTGTTAGTAATTTCCAAAGCTGACACCATTGTAAAGCGCTAGTCACTTTTTTATATAATATCTCATGCAATAGAATGCTATTTGGCAGCTGACATAAAATGCATGCAAACTTATCTTCATACGTATATGTTCATACATGTACAATTTCACCTGGCTACGGTAGCTTTTCTTAGGATTTGTATTGTGTTTTAAAATATAAATTTTAAAATTTATATAATAATTATATATCTCTAGTCTATATATGATATTATAATAGTTAGAGATATCTCTGAGTTTTATTGAATTTAATATATTTTCTTTATTTAACATCGTCTAGATACAGTTGTGCGAGTGTACGATATATAGTTTATATGTGATGACGTCAGATGTCATGGGCGGCGAATCTTTTGCTTGACATATTTTCTTTCTTGTGCTGATATCAGTCTCACATACTTTAATTTTTAATATTTTAAATTAATTTAAAATTTTAAAAAAGTATTTTCTATCAATATACAAAAATTAAATGAAAAATGTATGTGACCAAGCAGTAAAAAGTAAAGAAAAAACTTGAACACAACGCTGTTCGTGATGATAAAATGAAACGAAAACGATACATTATAATTATGAGGATGCAATGTCCATTGTAAAAGAATTTATTTTCTTACGTTACCAGTTTCTCGACCTGTACTAGCTTATTCTTTTTTAAATACATCTGTGCAAAAGATTATTCACAGCATATTCTTTAATTTTATATTTTTCAAAATTAAAATTGTTACTTTTCTTATTAATATTAATTTCAGATTCCGAAGTTATTTCTGAAAAAAATAATTGTATATTACATACAGTATAAATTTAAATTGTACAGTTAAATTGTACAGGTATTTAATATAAATTGGTGTATTGAATAATAGTATAATATATTAAGTTACTACTTCTAATATATCTATACAAACTACTATTTGTTCATTACGTAAAAGCTTCACTATACAAATGAAATCTTGAAACAAATAATTGATTAAGTATGCCAAAACCATTCGAACTGAATACCGCAAACAGAATTTTCTCTTTAATGCAACTGGATGTTAACAGATTAAAATTGTAGCTGCTCTTAATCCCGATCAAATCATCGAAATCGGCTCGGTAATATCGAAACTCCGCAACCGAACCGCTTTCCATCAAATGAACAAAGAAAAAAGAGTGAATAGTTCATTTAACCTTTTTTTTTTACACATTTTTCTTTCATTTTCACATTTATTTTCCTTTTTCTTCTGATTGCGTATAAGATATTAAAATAACATACGCTAAGTGCGCATAAAACGTAATATTTATTTTGATATAAAGCTTCGTTTGTCCGAAAAACAAATATAATATAACTATACTTTTATATTGAAGTTAATAGAAAAATCGAATACACGAGCTAGGGCAGTCGTCAGGAAACTTTCAGCGGCCTCTGGACTGATGCCAAAGATTCTAATGGTTATTTTCGCGTCATCCATACAAATACCATGACAGCATCCCTACCTAAAACGAATCTTTACATATAGCTAGCTATAGACTAGAAATATACCTAGAAATATACTGACCATCGTTTTATTTTTATAAAAAGAATATAACTAAAAAAATTGTAGCGTTTAGGTTATGTTATTATGTAACTACAGAATTGTATCTATTGAATATACTTACTTTAAATAAAAAAATAATCTTATTAAACTTTTAGTTCTTTCTATCATGGATATATAACATCTAAAGCTATGAGCGCATTGGTAAAAAATAATACAAGCACAAACAAGCTTTTATAACTATTATGGATATATGAGACTATTCATCTTTTCAATTAAAAAAATAACGCTAAGCCGAATTGCATGTAAGTAACTCTATTAAAATCATTGACTAGCATTCATTATCCCCTGTCCCCTGTCTAGTTTTATATTCTTTTGTCAGCGGTAGTCGTTGCATGGATGCATGAATAAATTGTTTTTCAACGTGATTTCGAGAATTGAACATTCTGAACGAACTGGTAGGTCAAGATCCCTTTCTCATAGAAAACGGCCTTTGTGCGATAGTAAAAGGCGTGCACTATTAAAGGGCGCGGATCGGTCGGCTGTGGGCTCGTAGCGCAGTGTGCACTCTTCTATATTTCTTGTTCACCATTTTAAATCCCGTACTCAATCCCGTGTTTAAGAAATCATAATATACCTATGTAGTAGCTATTCTTTTTAGCATATCTATCTCTATGTAATATAATGTCACAATTTGTTTTGGTTAATTTACTAAATTTGGTTACACTTATATTCTAAATGTAATTTTATTCTTATATGGTGAGTAGTTAAGTTACAGCAATTCATGATATATTTATAGTTTCGGTTACGCAGACAAGGAAAAGTAAAAGTGATGGCCACTCCTTTACGTCTCAGTGTGTACCTTTGATTACAATGTGCTGCCATTGCCCTACTCCCGTCGTCGCCCCCCTGTTTTGAAACAATGAACGGAGCCTGGCCTAATACTAGCGGCTTAGCCCTTGTGATTTAATGGCACCCAAAATGACCGCCTAGTTTTTGCGGGCAATATACAAATTATATAAGTTTGAAGATTGCTACCAAGTTATACAATTTGTATATTTTTTATCAATCTTCTGTTGACATTTGATATATTTAATGAAATATTAAAATACTTTATAACTCGAATTTTTTATTGATGACGTAATAATAAATATTTTAACGTAATAATAATATATATTCAAAAAGAATAACACCAATAAAATAAACATGCTTATACAACATCTTGCCACTTCGTAATTCGTATGAAAATTTTTGTTCAACAGTAATAAACGAATGAACTTAATAATAAGTAATCGGGCGCCCTATGTATTCATTTAATTACTTACATGTAACCTATATTTATGATTGTCTGTATAATTATATACAGTATAATATGTAGTTATAGTGGATTTACTATAAATGTAAATTTATTTTGATGATATTTAGCCCAAAAATAACATTTAATATATAACATTCGAAACAACCATTAAGTGTGAGTCACAAATTTATGTAAAGACACCAAGTTATGAGCAAGGCAAGGCAGGGACGTCCGTGAGTTGCAGGCGGGCGAGCAGGGCCGGGCACGGGCACGATGCCATTCATCCGCGACGGATCCGCATAATGAGATGCAGTGTTCCTCCAGATGCGACGCAGGCGCAGCTATTTTTTGTGCTCCCCTTTTTTTGATACGGCTCTCACCAAAGGCAATGTCACGTTCCAAATATTCCTTAAAACAAAAAGATTTATTCATAGTTTGTAATAATAAAATGGTTAGTCATACGTATATTTGTTTGGTTATTTCTTTTTTCTCCAAAATGTTACTAATAATTATGATATACAAATAATTGGTTTTTTAAGCCAATAAAATAAGGAGTAAAATAAATGTTGCTTACCTATAGATTAATTTAAATTCATAGTTAACATTTTAGCGGTAATTGAAAAATAAGAAGGAATATATAAGTATAAGGTGGCTAAATATATAATCAAGTTTTCTTCCGAGGAATTCCGACCAACATTAGCCGCATGTTTATTTATGTTGCCTTAGTCAGAACTGTTACCTAAACCGCGCCAGATGTTACTTTACGACATCTCGCTACTTAATAAATAATTTTTACATATATATTTTTTGTTTTGTAAAAAATATCAGAAACTAAGTATCATGTTAGATTAAATTTAAAATACTTTAAACGTGGAAGATAATTATGTTTGAATGTCTATTTGAATAAAGAATATTTTGAGTTCAATACAAAACACATAAAATTTCATTAAAATTACACCTTACGAAATCCACAGCTTGAGATGATTGTACTTTAAGTATAAACCGGCCCCACACAAAATATACAGAATAATTATACACTGCTAATTTAAAATCACATTAAATCCTTTTCGTCACAATGTACATTATTCACCCGAGCTCCTTATGATCACGCTGGCATAACCGCGCAGCTCCATACTTCTTTACATTCCATATGATTTCAAATACTATGGGAAGTAAGGAAGCACGGAACTCGCGCTGGGCTATGTGTCTTCATTCTTCTTTTATTGTAGGTTTATAGGCTTCACTACCAAAGGCCATCTTACTAAGGTTAATCTATTTAACCACGACGCCATCTTTGTGGAAGCTATAAAGTGATCACTACGCAGCAGCTACCATCAAGAAGATGATGCTGGCGACACGGCTTCATGGCAGCTAGTCAGGCACTGGCATCGGACACAGTGCGCACGCGCAGTCCAGGTCTAAAAATGGAGTCAACCGACGGAGTTAGCTTTCGAGTCGCGAGTACCATCCAGTCCAAATTTGTATTTTCCCGAAATAGAACCGGCGGCGGGCGTCTCTCGGATCGGTTACTCAAACGTGCACCGACCTGCAGCTCGCCGCAACTCGAAGTGCACGAAGCACAGCCGAGTCCCGATCGCCGACTCGCCAAAGGCTCTTATGTAAGGATCACTGTAAACCGCGCCGCGTGACGACTGTATCGAAAATAAACGGGCACGCAGAATACGGTGCCGGCGACGGGCGCCACATGTGCGCGCTCCCGTCGGCGTCGCGCTGCCCGCGCGCTGGAGGGGAGGCTATTATTAGTTGAACACCATCCACCACTGTCACCTCCCGCGGGGTAGCATGGTGGCGTGCTATACATAGTGGCCAACACAAGATCTGGCAATCCTCAGCGTTCACTGACCTCCGTCAAATGTTTACACCAAAGTAACATTTCATATAGTAATAGCATATATATACTATTATGTACAATCATATAAAAACCTATATTATGTAAGAAAAAAACAAACTGCTTTCATTTGTTATAAAAAGTTAAAGCTATATAGACCACATACTATATACCCGTAGAAATTGTGTTTGCAAAGTTGAGCTATCAAACTAGCAGTGCAGGCGTATTGTGGCCGAGCATTTCCGTTGTTGGCTGTAAAGCTCTGCATTCACTCAGTCAATAAAAGAATTTTGGCAAACTTTCGTAGACAAACAAGTGGGACTACAGCCAACTCATCTTTTGTCTACTTACTCGTACTGCAACATAGTTTTGTAAGCATTTCGATATCATCACAGTATTTTATAAGCTCGCAGGAGAGTAGTTTTAGATATTATTGAGCACTCATTCACAAACTACAAGTGCATACCTATATATATATTTGAAAACAATATTTTATTTTTACGTTTGATTTAACATAAAACTATTTTTTTTTAAATAATAAATGTTTACCTTCTTGTAAGAACTCTATTGAGCAAAGAAGTCCGATACTGTTTTATAGTATGAACTAGCAAAGAGCGCCCGTTGAATATTAATGTGACATTGTTATTGGCCACAGTTACCCGCTGCTGCCCCAAACGCACATTTCCATAACTTACTATTCTGGATCCGCGGGGATTCAGATCACTGTAGTGGAATATGATCACGCAACTTCACTAATGTGTTCACGCCAGTATTCTGGAACACTCAGTTGATCAATGCAGCGCCCGCGCAATGATTCACGGCTCGATTGTTTCGTATGTACGCCCAAGCGCATCAAGAGAGCACTTAATGTGGCTCTCGATGCGCTTGGGCGCTTGATACTATTTGCCGACCGCGAACCTTGCCTTTGATTGTGTTATAAACCATCGCATTCATAAATCTATATTAGTGTTAGTATTTCTGAATTTAAAAAAAAAATATTTTACTTTCGTAGTCTATCAATCCATTCTTAGATATTTTACCAACCGACATAATGTAACGCACTGCACTCAAGGCAGTCATAAGTTTTGAACCTGGACAAATAGACATAATCTCGTTGGTTAAACTTTACACGACATGTTTTATAAAATAAAATCTAAATTTTATACCTCGTTATATTTGAAATAAGGTACACGCATATTTAAAAAACTTTACTAAGAATTATTAAGATTTAAAATCATTAAGATTTGCGAAACCTAAGAAAATTAAATCAAAAAATAAATACATCCAAAGCAATGTTACAGTAAAATTTTTACTGTTTGTTCTTCAATGTGTTACGTAGCACATTGAAGAACGATAGGTATATCTTTTATCCGTGTACAATGTTATCGTCGCATATTATGGGACTAGTTCATTATTTCACACGTGTCAGAAAATCCCGTATAAAAATATATAACTTAGATTATAATAGTTTACGTACATAAATATAATCATTTTTGTTAATTTTGTTAATTATACGTACAATATCTCTCTAGCTAAGTATATGGCTGTATGGGTATACAAATAGGTATATGGGTGGTGCATTAATACGCGCCACGTTATAATCATTTGTTACTCAAAGAAATCCCGTCCCGTGTTTAAGTTGTTAGTGTTAGTTGCGTTGTTATATTATAAAGAAGTCATTGTATGAACTAGACGTACTTGGTGCCCGTAGCTTAACCGTGTATTAATTATTATTCCATCGTTAATGTAGTTAATTTAATTAAACCACATTTTATTTATAGTTTCCATAAATTGTGTAATTAAGCACATGTTAAGATATGACAATTAAAAATCACATTATTACAATGGCGTCACCCAATGTGGCGTACGCGCCGAATGAATTGCGTGCCTGGTAACAACTCTAGGAGATATGAAATACTCACAAATGCTATTTACTAATTAATATAACACTTATAACCGAATACTCTCCGTTGCACGTTTCTACTTTACGTTAACATCAATTCAACACGCTGTTTCGTTTGACCTAAGCCATGCACTGTTACTGTACATATGTTGGTTTGACTTACAAATATTTCAAATTTAAATATAACCTTTACAGCTCTGTCATTTATTGTAACTTCTAATATTACGTACACTACACAGTGTTAGCTCGTCTAAAGTGATAAAAAAACTATAGAAGTTTTTTTTTTAATAAGTTGTTATTACTTATTATTAATAAAAATACAGTAGAATATTACTGTACACTATGATTATTTATACAAATGACTGCCTACATGAACACTTATAAACATATTAGAATTAAAAACTTAACATATGAAGAAAATCACTTGATCCTTATAATGATAATGATGAAGCATAAGAATCATATCTTGGAAATGTCCCTGCTGGAAAAACTTTAAAGATATACAGTGAAAAGTAAAGATCGCGTATGCGTACGCGCGAGACGAGGCGCGCGACGATCAGATTCCAACTGTTGGCGTACGTAGGACGAGCGCCGCCCGCCGGCCACGACGTTTGACCTTATTTAATTAGTTCGTTCGTTTTTACTCTTTGAACATAACACAGCATATTAAAATGTATTTCACCTAATTTATTGTTGCCATCTTTGTCATTACTACTCATATTGAAGAAGTCAACAACCTACATTATATGTTATTTAAAAAAGCAACTTCATTCGTAATTATAATGAAATCTTCAAAATTAATTTCACGAAGAGCGATATTACATTTTATGAAAGCAACGCGTTCTTGTTGATCTACAGCACCTTTCAGGCACCTTGCTAACACGACGTTAGTGCTATTTATGTTCTGGGTTCAACCACCTCTCTGGTTACTAGTGGATTTCCGCAACCTAAATTACTCATTTACGTATCAGATAAGCATTTCCTTTTATGACTCTACGTCTGTCTGTACGTATATGTCTCTATAAAAACATAAATATTTCAGATGTAACAAGAGTCAATAATAAATAATTCTCAGCAGGAGGTCTATAATGTAACCCTGCGTGGGGGTTTTTAACTTAGTTTGTTTTGTTAGTTTACCCTTTCATATAACTTTTGCGACAATTGAGTTAGAAATCAACGAATTGCGAAAAATAAACAAGGTTGTCATCCGTTTTTTTTATTATTTTCTTATCTATTAAATGAATTTAACTTAATTTATATTATCTACGAACCTTACAGGGAGCATATGCGTATAGCTAAATAAGATGTAGTACAGTATAGAGTTGCTAATTGATAACAAATTGAATATTTTCTTATATAATACGTAGATATTTAGCGCGACGAACTTTTCATCAAAATTGATAACATCTTTTAAAAATATTTAAATTTATATCTATTTTTTAAAAATATAAGATCTGTTTCAGAAATAATTATCTATTTATACTGATATTATCTATTTATACTGAAATTAAGTCCCTTGAAATAAAAGTTATAAATCCTTTTTTTAATTAAAATTAATTCTGTCATGTTATAAATGGTATGTTTCTCCTGCATAGCATAGCAGGGTAGGCAGAGTGTACCTATTGCCAAACCCTTCCGTTCTTTACTTTCCTCTCAGATCCTGACAAGGCACCTTATATTACTAGACTGGAAAAACGAAAATAATTTTTCTGTTTTTTTTGTTTTTTAACTGCCCCAGTAGCACGTTGGCGTCAAATATATTTTTCTTATTTTATTAGAACATTGAAATATAAGTGTATTATAATTTTGCAAAATCTATTTTTTTACTTAACGTAGTAAAGTAAAATATAATTAACTTTTACAGCGCTATGAAGATAATGCTCGGTAAATTGCCACGTCCTTGGATAATGGACGATGCGAAGGACGATGGGTACACAGCGTTGCACCTGGCCGCGTTCAATAACCACTCCGAAGTGGCCGAGCTGCTGGTCCACGGCGGGGCTCGGCTTGACCTACAGAACGCGAACTTACAAACCGCGTTGCACCTCGCTGTGGAACGCCAACACACTCAGATAGTGAGGCTACTCGTCGCACACGGCGCTAATCTTAACATCTGCGATAAGGTAATGCAGTTGGATATTATTCTATAAAAATCTTAATATTAGAATTTGTATTAGGAATTTATATTGTACCTATAATATACTTATGTTCATTCAATATACATACTTACATATAAAGTAAAAAATAAATGAACTAAACTAACTAGAACTATTATTATAAAGTTCTAATACTCCATTTTTTGTAATTGTTTATTTATAATATACCTATATACGCACGCGCAGCCGTAACCGCTTGTGATAGAAACTGAAATTTGGACAGATGTTTATTTTCATAACGGACACCCACTAAGAAGGGATTTTGAAAAAATTTTACCCTGAAGGAGTAAAATAGGTTTTAAAAGTTTGTATGAAAAATCTTGAAATTGGCACCGAATTGTCTATAATTGGAAATTCAGATTTTAAATTTTTTTTATTTAACACATATTTCACGGCTTATTGAAATTAAATCCCTAAACTGAAAACATTCATAAATACATTTAATAAATATTCGTACGATGCAAGCGGGCGCAGCCGCCTGAGTCTGCTAGTGTGTAATATAAATATACTTTACTTTCCGATAATTTAAATTTCATTATGATAATAATTAAGGATGGAGATACCCCACTTCACGAAGCTCTGCGTCATCATACATTACAACAGTTACGGCGACTGCAAGACGTGCGTGACACTTCACTTCATTTCAGCAGCTTTGTCCAAGCACAAGACAAGAAATCTTCTGCGTCAATCGCCTGTTTTCTAGCAGCACATGGTGCGGACTTGACCATCAAAAATAAGAAAGGTATAACTTTACAATATGAATTCTTTAGACAGCAGTCAAGAAGTTCAGGATTAACTGGCAAAATTGTATCCATGAGAAATGGTTTTATATAAGATGTAAGCCTGGCCGCACACGTACAAAAATATTATCAATAAAGTATATTTTCAAATTTTCAATTTTCAATAATATTCTGTGTCTGCCGATTTTCAATATCGAATTTGCATAAAATGTAACTAAATAGAGATATTATATTTTGAAAACGGCTATTTCTCATCCTCATGTAATTTTTTAAATCATCCTTTGTTAGCTCCTCGCTGTATGCCGCACACAGTAGGGTAGGCAGAGGGAACCTAATATTTAGACACTCCATTTTCCGTCAAATTCTTGAAGTATGGAGTGTTGAGTGACGGAACTCAACACTGCACTTTTACTCCCACTTTTTAATCCAGAGCGAAAAAATGAAAATATTAATTATTTCATTTTCTTGAGTAGAAATCGAACCCACAACCTGTCGCACTTACAGACACACTTTGTACCCTTGGGTCACGAATGGCGTTGTAGTTCATTAATAATATTGAAATGATTAAACTCCGTTTTTTTTCCTCATCCAGTCTTTGATCAATATTTTTTATTGCTTTTTTTGTAAGTTAAATGTAATAACCAAAACAAGCGCTTATATAATTCTACCTATTTAACACATACGCATACAAATACAGCTACTGATCAACGGCATCAGATTTTACTACGAAATATTGTCTATAATTTTTCTATAAGTATGATATTATATTAAAAGTTCCAAAAATACTTTCTCTTTAAGGTCAAACACCATTGGATCTATGTCCAGATCCGAATCTACGTAAGACTTTAACGACTTGTCGTAAAGAGGGTACGAATATGGGCGATGCGACACCGGAAAGTGAACCAGGGTCTTTCTCAATAGCGGCCGTTGCGTCCACGTCGACCGCCGAGGCACCCGCTAACGTGGAAGTACCACAGAACGACCCTACCGCCGATGAGTGCCTCGTCTGCTCGGATGCCAAACGAGACACTTTGTTCCGCCCTTGTGGGCATATTTGCTGCTGCAACGTCTGTGCCGCGAGAGTAAGTTGCCAATCAAATATGTTCGGACAATTTACCACAATATATTATGTTTTCTTAAGTTGATAAACAAATTAATTAGCAACAAGTTTAATTGCTCAAAGTGAACTACATTTATTTGTTCTTTTTCAATTTACCTATTTGTATAGTGTCAGTAATTTATATAAATATTGATTACCACAAATATTGGTTATATTGTCGTAGGTGTTATTTATTCAACTAAATAAATATAATAACTGAATAGGCACCTCTTAAAAATATTTTCAAATGGTAGCTTGTTTTCCCAGTAGAATATTTTGTATTTTTAAATTGATCCTTTTCATAAATGTTAAACGATAATAATTATATTCAATACTCAACCTCAACCCCAACTCAACCCATAATTCGACAGAAACTGGGGAACGACGTATCTTAACACGAGATTCCCTCTGCGTACCCTGCTGTGTGTGGGATACAGCGTGAAGTTGATTTTATAATTTTTTTTATATTCTTTACTTAAAAAGACTTTATTAAGCACTTATTAACTTTCGATTGAATATAGCTTTATGCTATTTGTCACCAACTTCAAAAGCCTTCCGACATATTAGACTGAGATCCCAGGTCCCTCAGACCTACGTCATTTTAACAAAGCTGAAATTTTGAAGATTAATAGTCTAATATGTAGTTAATACTGTATGCATACTCTCTCAATTGAAAGTTGGGACCTTTGAGATAGCCCCAACTTGAGGTACATGTCCAGCTACGTTAAAGTAGAAACACTCGTTTTTAAATATGTTTTTAAGAATATAAATATATTTATTATTACCAGACCCTTTAAGTGGGCCTTTACTCCTGCCATACGTCCTTAAGTTTGTTTAAAATTAGGGCAAATGATGTTACACTATAAAGCTTTAATTTAAATTTATGACTTACGGACTATTTCAAGACCCCTCATAAGCCCTCTGACCAATGGATGGCTCAATCATCTTCCCAGACAGAGATATACCATTATTTGGCGCTACCTCTAAAAGGGCCCCACTTTCAAGTTAGTGAGTAGGTATACTGTTTTAACTACATATTAGACTATTACTCCTCCTTCTGTAATCTCCAAATTAGTGTAATGACTGTCTGTCTGTCTGTCTGTGACGTGTACTTGAGAGTATTTAGATAAATATATACACAACTTACTTTTTATTTTCATTTCATTTTCACATCAGGAATTTTGTTTTAAGAAAAGGTCGCCAAAAATGGGCTACCTGAACGCTTAGCATGGCGTACGCTGATTCATCTTTATGGAAAATATAAAAACAACGTCCAATAAAAATAATGTCCTTTAAAATCCTATGAAAAAGTACGCGCTAGTATATATTTATCCCTGAAGGTTGAGGTCACACACAGACACAGTAACCATTTTAATATTTTAAATCAAAAATTTAAAAAATATTTTATATAGTAAAGAGAACAAATCAATTTTTGAAATTTTATACCTTCTGATATGTTCATATTTCTTTAAAGACACTGTTTAGTCTCTCCTGAGAAAAATAGACTGTTAGTAAGTTTACATACTCTTAAGTCCTAAGAAATGCTTAATATGTTAAGGCCGTCGTGGCGAAGGGCCCAAAATTGCCACAAAATTCTCCTGCCTATTCTGCTATGTGCGGGATACAGCGTGAAAACTAATATAAAATGTTTTGTATAGGTAAAGAAGTGCCTGGTGTGCCGCGCGTGCGTGTTGTCGCGGCAGCGCGTAGGCGAGTGCGTGGTGTGCTCGTCGGCGCCCGCTACCGTGGTGTTCCGGCCGTGCGGCGACGTGTGCGCGTGCGCGCGCTGCGCTCCGCTCATGCGCAAGTGCGTGGAGTGCCGCACGCCGCTGCTGCCGCAAGCCACCGCGACCAGGCACGAAGGTATTACAGGCTACGCACTAGAACCCAGATTATACGAACTTGACTGACTTCCGAATAACTCAATAAGAGTTTTCGAATAATTGAGCTGTATTAATTCACTCATATATATAGACAAGGAAAAAATATTTTAGATACATTATTATTTAATATGTTTAATGAAAAATAGGACATGTTGTAAAAATACCCTTGGTAAAATTAATCGAAGTTCAGACAATCGTTTGAACTTCGATTAACAACACTTAAAATTCAAACAAAATATATGAGGAGGAAATATTTATTTAAATTTGAATTTCCATTTCTTCGCTCTGGTATTGAGGTAAGGCGCGGCGTTGAGTTCCGCCACTCAATACTCAATTCCTCCAGAATTCGGCAGAATGTGGGTAACAAAGTGACTTACACGAAGTTCTCTCTACCTACCCTGCTGTGTGCGGGATACAGCGTGAAGCTGAAAAATAAAAGGATACAAAATTCACTTACATGAATATTTTATGTCATATCATTATTATATTTTTCATCAAAGCATAATTTTATTATATATTTCATTAATAATTGTCTTATTTATTTAAGCCAATCTTGGTAAGCTTAGTATTTTAATTTGTTTATCTTTATATTTTATATTATTTAAATTTTTTCTTGAAATATGGATAAAAACATAATTGTTCCAAATACGCTTTTGCTAGCACTTTTGAATCGAATAAACATAAAACTACGAGTCGATGGTCGATGCTATATGGTATATGCTTTATTGACCATCTAAATCGGTCAAGTCTTACAATATAACAATTTATAGCGTGGTAATATTAACCAAATGTAATTACTTTACGTATAATTGTAGGTCCGGGTGAGGCCAGCGGCAGCGGCAGCACCAACAACAGCAACAGCAACAGCAACAGCACCAGCAACAGCAACAACAACAGCAACAGCAACAGCAACTTAGCCCAGGTGCAGGTGAACAAGGGACAGCCGGCGCCCACACAGGCCGCGCCACACCTCATGAACAACGGGTCTCGGTCCACCCCCGCCGCCCTTACCCTCACCCCCGCCCTCAACCCCGCCCCCGCCCTCGCCGCCACCGCCCTTGCTCCTGCTGCCCCCGCGCAGTCCCCCGCCGCCGCCGCTGACGTACAGAAGCTCCAACAGCAATTACAAGACATTAAAGAACAGGTTAATCTTTCAATTTTTTAGTTTCACTGTGTTAATATCCCGCATACAGCAGGGTATGTAGAGGAAACCTAGTGTTAAGACATTCCGTTCCCAACTTTCGAGGTTGCGTGTTGAGTGACGGAACTCAACCCCGTACTTTGTCTTGTTACAGGTGCGGAGAAATTAAATAATTTTATTAAATAACGTGATGACGTCTAGAACACAGCGTCTGATTGTGCCCTAAGTGGGAAAGGAATTCACAACTTTCGAGTTCGATTCTCACTTGGAGTAATGAATTATTTTTATTTCTTCGTTTTGGTAACAAAATAATGCGCGGCGTTGAGTTGCGCCACTCAACACGCAATGCCTCGAATTCGGAGAAAAGTGGGAAACAGAGTAACTTGACATCAGGTTCCCTCTGCCTACCATGCTATATTCGGCTGAACCCTGCATGAATCTAAACAAAAAATAGTTCAAGCTCTTAATAGTTTAAGCTTTAATATTTTATTTGTCAACTACTACAATACAATTTAACACAAAAACATATCTTTCTAAAGACAATGTGCCCAATCTGCCTCGACCGTCTCAAGAACATGATCTTCCTGTGCGGCCACGGCATGTGCCAGATGTGCGGCGACCGCATCACCGTCTGCCCCATATGCCGCAAGCAAGTCGAAAAACGCATCCTTCTCTATTAGTTTATAAATAAATCTAATATTATATTATATATATCTGTTATAAATAATCTTTAAATAAAAATGAGTTAATAACTTAATCTCAAACTG
The DNA here is from genome assembly GCA_037355905.1 of Heliconius aoede. Lineage (NCBI taxonomy): Eukaryota > Metazoa > Arthropoda > Insecta > Lepidoptera > Nymphalidae > Heliconius > Heliconius aoede. Next base: position 796,007 of record JBAIZZ010000012.1, read on the forward strand.
TGTTAAAATCTATTTAGTATTAAAAAATGTATATATCCCTATATATACCTGTTGGTTTAATTTATCGCATATAAATTGAAAGTTTAAAAAGTCTTGATAAAGACCGCTTCACGAAAATTTGCAACGATATTATGTATGAGATTATATTAGCTAAAGTAATCTATTTCTAAGACATTGGCATGAGGATGTCGAACCACGGGACAGTTAAATTATTATTTGTTTTAAAGAAAATTGTACAAATACTCAAGAGAACAAAATAATTACATATATTAATGCATTTTTAAGGAAATAGCACAATTCCAGGCTAGAATAAATAGAACATACAAAGTAAGAAAAAAACCCGTGTTATAGTATATCTTTTACATTAATGATTAACAATAACTTTTTTAAATAGTGCTATGTAGTAAAACCATAACTGCTTATATGTATCTATGAAGAAATGCCAACTTCACCTTATTTTAAATAGGATATTACATAAGTTGTTAGTTTAGCGATATGAGTTATTAGTTTTAAAATATAAGAATTAAGAATTATAATGACTGCCAATTTTTTTATCGATATACATAAAATAACATGCTATATTCCGTTAATTAAGTTACTTAATTTGATAATTTGAAGTTATTTATTCTGTTAAATAATTAAGAGAAAAAGGACGAAATTATTTTATAATTGTATTATTAATATAATATATAATACTAAGCATAGATTATAATTTGAATAATTTTATTTGCATTTGAATTGTCTTTTTTACATTTAAAAAAAAGTTACATTTACTCATCTATTGTATTCGATTATTTAATATAAAATATTTTACCTATGAACTAAAATTATACTTATTGTTAGTTATTACCTATTGTTATCTTATTATTGTATTTAAATAAAAAATATATTTGAAAACGTGTTTCATAATTGAGTACATTTCTTTGTGATTTATAATTTACAAGTATCTACATATTCTAGAAAACAATGACTGAAAAATTTGGGATTAAGAAAAAAGACATTTTATATCTACATTTGATTAATATTGAAATCAACCATAGCGACCCGTTCGTGACTTCATTCACTTTTAGTGGGTAATATAACTTTTTTATTCACGATCCAATTGAAGTTAATAAAACACTAAATGTTAAATAATAGGTTAAATTGTTTCTGAAATAATGATGCACAAATGTACAGAGAAACAGACAAACCGATAAACAAAAAAAAATAAAAAAATTACTGTTTTGTGGTCTACTACGTTGATAAATGCCCCTAATGGTAATATTTATCATATGTCTTCTATTTACAGACAGGGGCGATCCGTAATTTCAATTTTATTATATGTACAGATTTCTGGATCTTGAACGGGTAGAACATAAATTATCTCATAAAACCTTACTCTAAGAGCACATTCACATGACAGGTGATCAACGCGCGTTTAACGCGTGCTAAATTTTTGTATAGTGCGTTACCGCCAATTTTCAGTAGAATTCTTACATTTCATGAAGATGGATGTAGAAATAGTTTAAATGGTGATTTTATACTGACAACAGAAACGATGCGACAGAAGATGGAGATATTGGGTCCACTCACCCTGACTGACTGAATGTCAGTACATAATTTTGTATCCTAAATTAAGGCAATACGAACCCAAATCTATAAATAATTCCGTATTCTTAGCATCCATTTTTGCGTTATTTATACTTATATATATATTTATACTTCGTCCTAAATTTTCTCTACGAATTCCGTTTTTTCCTTTTAAAATACAGAACCCTAAAAATGGATTAATTATTTTAATTTGGTTATCTATACTAGTATGTATTAAATAAATCGTAATTTAAGCATTTTGAAAATTGTTGTGATTTTGCTTGCAAAAATTGTCGTATTTAATAGAAAAAATGTTACGTTATTTCACATCTGTCTAGGTAAACTGTAGTTACGCGTTTTCCTAACCTCACGTGATATAAAGAAAGACTAAATAATATAATTTAAATTTTAAACCTCTACGCGATCTTGAAACAATTGGTCTTGAAAATACGCTTCGCGCAACACAAAAGATGGTACTGTCAGTGTCAAAAATGATTATAAAATCTATAATGTCAAAACAAGCGTAAATGTATTTTTTTGTTATTAAAAAAATGTTAAAAACAAATTAGCCTTTTTTCCAATTGTTATGATAACGTGAAAATGTATTCCTAAGTTATTTATTACGGGAGTTATAAACGTGTGCTATAAGAAAGACTACTTTATTAAAAAATTAAAATGGATAAACGCGGTAAGCGCTATCATTCCTCGTCTGATTCAGACAGTGCTGAAGAAAATAGGCTTAAGGATATCAAAGAACGTGACGAATTTGCTACGCGGTTGCGAAAACGAGATGAAGAGAAAGTCAAAAAAGTTGCTGAGAGCTCTAATAAAAGATCATATGAAGAAGCTGCTAAAAGATTAAAATTAGAAGCCGAAGATCGTGATAAGTTACTTCCAAAGCTTCGGGTCCAATCCAGACGTAAATATTTGCAAAAAAGAAAAGATGACAAGGTTGTTGAATTGGAAGATGATATAGCTGATGATGAATATCTCTTTGAAGAAAGCATGTAAGATAATCTGTTCCTGTATAATAAAAAGATGATGTTAAATTTGATTGAAAATTTGATATTGATTATTGAATTATAGAAAATATTTTAATGGCATACTATGAAAATATTTTCAATACATACATTTCTATAAATTTTATTCACATCTATATAACTTTTATAACTTTCCAGTTTAACTGAACGTGAAAAGAAAGACAGAGAGCATAAAAAAACTATATTACAGCTTGCTAAAGAACATGAAAAAGCTAGGGAACTTGAAAATGTCCAAAGATATCATATGCCAAGAGACCTTGGAAAAGGTGAAAAAGGTGTGTTTACATGTTTTATGTTACTTAATTTTTTACAGCAATTGTAAATAGCTTTACAATACAATATACTTTATTACACACAGAAAAAAAGATATACAAAAATACAGATTACAGAAAAAACAATATATGTTTATATAAAAAGTTGTATGCAAAGACAGCCTAATTGTTTCAAACAATCTCTTAGGACTAAAGAACCAAGGACTAAACTTTAACTGTTTTAAATGTTACAGTGCACAATCAGATCAGATACAATACAATAGTAAAATAATAATGATATTTATTTATCTATATACATATTGTATATTACATTAAAGAACATGAACTTAGTGTTAAATTAAGTTTGTTTTTATTTAAGTTTATGTATTTTATATTTAAATTTAACGATATTTTTTACAGGTGAATATATAGAAGTAGATGAAAATGAAAAGCTACCACACTCCGAGCAAAAGAAATGGGAGCAGGAACAAATAAAATCAGCCTTTTTCAAATTTGGTGCAAAAGATGCTAAAGCTCATGATGAATATGAATTGTTATTAGATGATCAAATTGATTTTATACAAGCGTTGCAATTAGATGAAAATAAAGAAAAAAAAGATGAGAAGGTATCTGAGTACCAAAAAGTTCGAATGACAATTGAAGAAACCAAAAAATCTCTTCCTGTTTTTCCATTTAGAGAATCTTTGATTGAAGCAATAAAAAATTATCAAATACTTATTGTAGAAGGAGAAACTGGATCTGGTAAAACTACCCAAATTCCTCAATATTTGTATGAAGCAGGTTTTACGGAAGATGGTAAAAAAATTGGTTGCACTCAACCAAGACGAGTTGCTGCAATGTCAGTAGCCGCTAGAGTAGCACAAGAAATGAATGTCAAGTTGGGTAATGAGGTTGGTTACAGCATAAGATTTGAAGATTGCACATCTGACAGAACTGTCATAAAGTACATGACTGATGGTACACTACACAGAGAATTTTTATCTGAACCTGACCTAGCATCATATAGTGTGATGATTATTGATGAAGCCCATGAACGCACACTACACACTGATATATTGTTTGGCCTTGTAAAAGATATTACCAGATTTAGGCCAGATTTAAAGTTACTTATATCTAGTGCTACATTGGATGCTGAAAAATTTTCTACATTTTTTGATGATGCCCCTATATTTAGAATTCCTGGTAGAAGATTTCCTGTCGATATTTATTACACAAAAGCTCCAGAAGCAGACTATATAGATGCTTGTGTGGTAACTGTATTGCAAATTCATGCCACTCAACCACTAGGTGATGTATTGGTTTTTTTAACAGGTCAAGAAGAAATTGAAACCTGTGTAGAAATGTTGCAAGAAAGAACAAAAAGAATAGGAAAAAAACTTAAGGAACTGATAATTTTGCCAGTGTATGCGAATTTGCCAACTGATATGCAGGCAAAAATTTTTGAGCCTACACCTGAAGGAGCTCGAAAAGTAGTACTGGCAACAAACATTGCTGAAACATCACTTACTATTGATAATATTATCTATGTCATTGATCCAGGATTTGCAAAACAAAATAATTTTAACTCCAAAACTGGTATGGAAAGTCTAATGGTAGTTCCAATTTCCAAAGCCTCAGCAAACCAGAGAGCAGGACGAGCAGGCAGAGTTGCACCTGGCAAATGTTTCAGACTTTACACAGCATGGGCTTATAAATATGAACTGGAGGATAACACAGTTCCCGAAATTCAGAGAATTAATTTAGGAAATGCTGTACTTACTTTAAAGGCTTTGGGGATCAATGACCTAATTCATTTTGATTTTCTAGATCCTCCTCCACATGAGACATTAGTTCTAGCTTTGGAACAGTTATATGCTCTAGGTGCACTTAACCATCATGGGGAACTTACAAAGGCTGGGAGAAGAATGGCAGAATTTCCTACAGACCCAATGCTTGCTAAAATGCTACTAGCAAGTGAAAAGTAAGTAAAATGTCATTTATATTATTGATTTTTAGCTTTGTACTTTTCCTTTTTTTTTCTATTAAGGCTATGGTTGTTGGTTTAATATCCATTTGGGGTTTACAATTAAATTTATTGGGGGTATAAATATTATATTTTATATTATTTTCATTTCTGAATTCTGATAGACAGTGTGGCATTGTGTCCTGTCAATCTACATGAAATGTCTCGGATAGTGGAGACTGAAGTGTCTCAACCCTACCTTGAAAAGCAAACAAAAGCATAAACATGCTTTTTATTTCATTGTGATTTTATGTTGATTTGAGAGAAGACTATTGTGATTTGAAAACAAAGTCCACACCACTCTTTTTGTAAGTGGAGAAATGAAAATAATTCAAATATAATAATTCCAGCAAAAACCAAAATGCTGCTGTAGTAATAAAATAAAAAAATTTTTTTTTTTGTAGTTTTTTAAATATTACCAAAAACAAAATTCTCTTAAATGTTTATTCTAAAGACACTGTCACTCAGCCTGCCACTGATGCAATACTGATTTATTTCTTAATATAAAAGAAAAAGTTATAAATTAAAATTACTGGTACAAACATTGAATATAAAGAATATTTTTAGCAATTTTAAAGTTTTTTCTTAAAAGTAAGACTTTTTTTTTTCAGATACAAATGTTCTGAGGAAATAGTAACAATTGCTGCCATGCTCTCTGTGAACAGTTCAGTGTTTTATAGACCAAAAGACAAAATTATACATGCAGACACTGCAAGAAAAAACTTTTTCCACAGGCATGGTGATCATTTAACCTTGATGAATGTATATAACCAATGGGTTGATTCTGATTATTCCGTGCAATGGTGTTATGAAAATTTTATACAGTATAGGTCTATGAAAAGAGCTAGAGATGTGCGTGAACAATTAGCTGGATTAATGGAAAGGGTTGAAATTGAAATGGTCTCTAGTATAGCAGAAGATGCTAATATACGTAAAGCCATTACTTCAGGATATTTTTATCATATTGCAAAATTTTCCAAGGGAGGACACTATAAGACTGTTAAACATAATCAAGTATGTTCCTTACATTAAATGAATAAATATGAAACTGCTTATCAACTCTAACTCATATCTTATTACTTTCAGACTGTTATGATTCATCCCAACAGTGCACTGTTTGAAGAGTTGCCCAGATGGGTTATATATCATGAGCTTGTTTTCACCTCTAAAGAGTTCATGAGACAAGTTACTGAGATTGAAAGTAAATGGCTTTTAGAAGTTGCTCCACACTATTATAAAGCTAAAGAATTAGAGGATTCCACTAATAAAAAGATGCCCAAAAATGTTGGAAAGTCTGCAAACAGTACTTAAGTCATATTAAAAAAACAACATTGAAATAGCTATAATTTTATTTTAATTTTAACTCTCCTCCAACACACATCAAAATATCACTTCGAAACAAGCATAATGCATAATGTGTAAGGATTCAATTAGTAATATCCTCACTCTGCTACTAGTCTACAGATCATATTACAGCATTTTGTTAAGCTTGATATTTGAATACAATTTCTAATTCACGAATATATTAACTACCTAATCAGAGTTTCCTTAGAAATCGGAAACTCTGCCTTTACGTTCCCAATCGCCGTATCTTGTTGGTTCAGGGCCTCTAGGGCCACCGACTTCTCCAGTATTAGGGTTTGTGTCATTGGGCCAAGCTGGTAATGGGTCATCTTTAGGTGGCTGCAATTCTGCTTGTTCTCCTAAATCTTTTATAGGTGTTGTTTCCCTCAATTTTTTTCTAAATTCAGCTAACCTTTTAGATTCATTTTTATTGATGTTCTCTGACTCTGCATTTGTGTGCGATTTTTCTGAATATTTGCATATTGACAAATAATTTGCGCAGGGCACTAAAATAAAGTAAAATAATTTATAGTCATCTTAAAATAAAACATAAAAATCTCTGTGTAAATAAGCATTTACGTTTTGTATAGATTTCTTTTAAAATATTTAATCTTATGTGAAACATGCTCGAAGTTTAAATTATTAAAATAAACAATCTATAGAAGTGATCAGTGAAACAATATTTTGGTTTTTGACAATATAATTTTGCAGGCAATTTGTATAGAGCATGCCAGTGTTGTTATTAATTAGAATTCTTAAGAAGTACCTACAATTTTAAGAAATATATTAGTGATTTTTTCTATAGCAAACCATTACATATATTGCGGTATAATATTAAAATTGCAATATTTTTATAATAAACCTTATATTTAATATTAAAAAGATGTATATGTTGATAAATAAAAATTTTCGTTCTTAAGGCAACATTTGCTTGCGAGTGACATTATTGTCTATGGAGTTATCATATGATCAATGATCTATTGAGTTTTATCTTCCTCTTCCAGTTTTTGATTGTAGTGATACAATTTGATTTCGTTAAAAATACGGCGAGAGGATTGCAAAAAAATGAAAGGTTGCATTTTTAACATTGATGCTGGGTATTTGGAGGGATTATGCCGAGGTTTTAAGTGTGGGATACTTAAGCAAGCTGATTACTTGAACTTGGTGCAGTGCGAAACATTGGAAGGTAAGCAAAATAGTTTCAATACTTCTTCTGCCAAAATCATTCCTTAATACAGATATGGCGTATTACATAATATATAGATTATTAATTAATTAAAAGATGTATATACCACACTCCCTTTTAGTAGTACAGTTTCCTTAGTCATAATTGAATATTTACAGATTTGAAACTCCACTTGCAAGGAACTGATTATGGGACATTCCTTGCTAACGAGCCCAGCCCTCTCGCTGTATCAACTATTGATGACAAGTTGCGTGAGAAGCTTGTCATTGAATTCCAACATATTAGAAATCACTCAGTGGAACCTATGTCCACCTTCCTCGACTTCATCACTTACAGTTACATGATTGATAATATCATTCTACTGATTACTGGAACTCTACACCAGAGGCCTATTTCTGAATTGATTCCTAAATGTCATCCTCTCGGGTCTTTTGAGCAAATGGAAGCTATTCATGTTGCTGCCACACCAGCTGAACTATACAATGCTGTGTTAGTGGACACACCACTGGCACCATTTTTCGTGGATTGCATCAGTGAACAAGATTTGGATGAGATGAACATTGAAATCATTCGTAATACTCTATACAAGGCTTACCTGGAAGCTTTCTATGAATTCTGCAAGCAGATTGGAGGAACAACAGCTGACGTAATGTGTGAAATTTTGGCTGTAAGTGTTTGCTACTTACTTATTTATACTTATAATATTAAGGGCACATGGGTGTGACTCTAAAAGAAAAGTTTTGGGTTCAATCCCAACTCAGGTGAATTTATTAATATTTTAATTTCTTTACCCTGGCATCAAGGCAAAAGCCTGACTTTGAGCTCCGCAACTCACCATGATGGCAACGAAAAACTTGGCAGAAAGTGGGAACAAATTGTCTTAAAATTGCATAGAATTGCATAGTTATTGAAGCCACCAGGGCATAGGGCAACTTTAACACCTTTAAATGAAACACATTTACTGTTGCGGTTTCAATCCTTACTGGGAGCCATGAATTAGTTTATTGCCCTACTTGGTAAGGCCAAGAGCAAACCTGCAATTTAACTCTCCATGTCATCATATGAAGCTAAAAAAATCTGTCAATTGTTAGAACTAAGTTTAGTTTGATAATTTGATGTCGTGTTTTCTGTTACAGTTTGAAGCTGATCGTCGTGCAATTATTATTACAATTAACTCTTTTGGCACTGAGCTGTCCAAGGATGATCGTGCTAAACTTTACCCACGCTGTGGAAAGTTGAATCCTGATGGATTAGCAGCATTGGCCCGTGCCGATGATTATGAACAAGTGAAGGCTGTGGCAGAGTATTATGCAGAATATTCAGCACTCTTTGAAGGAGCTGGCAATAATGTTGGAGACAAAACTTTGGAAGATAAATTCTTTGAACATGAGGTAAGTTATTTTTCTAAAATTAAGGTTGTGTATTTCATTAGGGAATTGTTCAATATTCAAGTTATATATTTTTTTCTCCAATGGGTAGAAGCAAGGTGTTGATTTCTGTTAATCACCTCAAAATGTCTCTAAAACAGGATGGAGATTGAAGTGTCTTAATAGGTTTCATGCATCTTAGTGCTTTGCTAATAAAACTTGTGGACTTATAAATATATGTTTTTTAATTCCTATTTATTTCTGTAATCTGCTCTTTAGAGGCATTTAGCTGGTGGTTTTGAATTTTTTGGGATTTTTTGTGCATGGTATACAATGAGTGGCATATCCATATAATGTGTTTTATGATAAGAGAAGGTCCTAGGGAGCTCTACACTTTTATATGTTTGAAGATGTGAAAGGGCTTAATTAAATCGCAAGCTGCAATTGACTTTATATTTGGCTATAACTAAATATAAAAAGGAGTAATTTATTTTCTCTTTGCAGGTGACCTTAAATGTTAATGCATTCTTGCAGCAGTTCCACTTTGGGGTATTCTACTCGTACCTCAAACTTAAGGAACAAGAGTGCAGAAACATTGTATGGATCAGTGAATGTGTTGCACAGAAACACCGAGCTAAAATTGACAACTACATTCCCATATTCTAAAAAGTTCAACTATGAAACAGAGCTATATTATTCTTCTTATGTAAATAATGTTATTCAATGTAAATTACTGTTACTACAATGTTTCATTTTATTGCTTACTTGCAAATATGTAGCCAAAATATATTTGACTCTTGACTTTGAAATTTTATGAAATTTATTATTTGTCAATAAACAAATAAATATCTATAAGAAATATAGTAGAAGACACAATATATGTAATTGTAAATGATATTATATCAATTTATTTTACTGTATTACAGATTAAGCTAAACATTCCGTTCTGATTTCAATATATTCGGGCCATTTCAGTATTTAATTGTTGGAAATACATGTTAATCAAATATTAAAAATGTTTCTAAGTATATGCTACATATTCTTGTTTTAATTTTCCATATTGCACAAAGACATTAACTTGTTTTATGTTAGTGTTCATTTATTTAATGGTTTGGAAAAATTGCAATCAATGCATAATGGTTATTTTACCTTTTTTATTTGCCATATATATATAAATAATTTTTAAATGTATAACAATTGTTATTCATTTGTGTAAATATACCTAAAAAAATGTTCTGGGATGCTGTATTTGAAGTGAAATTGTGATCAGTGTTATTTTATTTCCTGTAGACATGAAGAATTTGCAATTGGAACACAGCTAATTGTAAAATCTTAATTTATTATAGATTCTTGATGAAATAAAAAAATTAAATAGTAAACAATATTTTATTTACTTCATCCTAAAATTGTTGGTTAATGTCTGTTCTTATTTATTTGCTCTGAAACAATGTGTGTTGTCATACCTTCAAACATAATATTTGTTTTTGAACATAATATTGCACTATTTTCTTTCCAATAAGAATTTTTTAACATATCATCATGTACATCCACTATAATTGACTTCTTTGAATTTTCAGTTGAAAACATTTTTCTTAAAAGTAAAGTTCCTCTTTTAAATATATTAGGCTCATCGTTGTAATTCATATTAAACTCTTTAAATAAAATCTCATTTTTGTCTCCAGAGACTGTCCCACATAACCTTTTTTCTGCCTAAAATGAGATAACAAAACAAAATAGGCCCACAAAGTAATATTAATTTGTATATTTAAATTATATAACTAAAGGTTTATTTACCTGAACTGGAGACAAACCACCCTGTAGTATCAGAGTCCAAAAAGTAGTGTTGTATAGATTGTTAATGTGGACATCAGCTTGTCTCCACTTTAAATAATCTATCAAATTTTCATCAGAAGGATACAAAACTATCCGCCCATCAAATGTTGGGGGATACTTTAAAACTTGTTGATCAAAAAATTTATTCCAATAAAAAACATAAGACGAAGAAAATTTGCTATTAATTGTAGTCAATAGTTTAGCTGCTCGTCTTTTATACAGCGAAGAATTTTTCTTAAATACAAAGGAGTACTCGTCGCTTTGGCCGAAAGCAATCAATAAGTCATTAAACTCATGCATAACTTTAAAAGCAGCATAATTCATTAAACTCAATGCTTTTAGGTCATTCGGCTTTTGAAAGTTGTGGTCTTCTGAAAATTTATGGAAACATTTTCCATCCAATCTTACTACTATCCAAGTGTTAGGTAAAAGAGTATCATCCTGTTCAAACTTTTTTACGTATTCAAAGGAGCTTTTGGCCATTATTATGTTTTTTAAATAAGTAAAATGTGCTTTGTTGTGTGATAATATGTATGGGTATATTCTCTTACATAGCATTGAATAGTTTATCAGTCAACGCTTATATTTTAATTAGAATATCTTAGTACTTGGTACTTGAATATTGCCAAGTAGACAGATTAGAACTTTGAATTGTCAGATCTGTCATTTGTCAAATAATGACAGTATTGAGTATATGTTGTGGCCACCCTGAAGTTGGTGTTAGCCTTGCTGAAATTGTGTACATTGTTATTTACGTAACAAAATAATCAACTAAGTAAGATATTTCTTATTTCTTGACTGGAATCCACTTCGAAAATACCGTTTGAGTCTAAATAGTAAATAGGTACATAATAATAATAATAAATTCGCAGGGCCGCTTGTGGCGAGCTGTTGGGGAGTGGCGACCCCACGGACCTGAGTCCTCCGGAGGGAAATTGTAATCTATCCCCCGCCTCTGGCTTGCTTTTACTGGCCGGCGGAAAGGAGCGCAAGAGGGGTGCTCGAAAGGGTGGAAGAGTTCAATCTGCAAACGAGCTCCTCGTGATGATGAAACCGGCACACACCACTCTACACCCTTAGCCGCCCACCCCGATGTTGCGCTCAAGGCACTACGCCGCTTTGTAGGGGCCCATCTAGTGAGAGCCAAGTTACCGTCCGCCACCTATTTAATTTGAGACTTACTATTTAGAAGGCGGACGTCTGTAAGTCTCATTCAATAGCCCAGTAGCCAGTACATCCAAATTCCATTACATAGTCCTAGTTTAGATTTCCACATCTTCCATAGTTCCTAGGCATTAACTGGTGACCATCTCTGAGCAATTACGTGTGGTTACCCCGACATGGATCCTGGCTGAGGCGTCACAGTAAAACATTTCTATACTGTCTAAGGGGCCTTTACGTGTTGGACATGTTTGTCCCGCAAACCTTCCAAAGGACCAGGTTCTTTTGAACCCGTGAATTAATAAAGTCAAACATCCTTTAATTTCTTCCGTACGTTTCTGTCTTATGCCATCTGTACCCATTCTTTCCCAGCAATTTTGTGAATGTCGTCCACCCAGTGGTCTTTAGATTTTCCTGACCTTCTATCACCTCTCAAGCCCTTCCCTTCGATTTGTCCATCTATTATCTATTGTCCGAGCAACATGATCTACCCATTTCCATTTTAGACTTTGCATGTTGTACTGCGTGCATTATTTTAGTTTTTCTCTTTATATTCTCGCTTTTTTATCTATCCTTGAGTTTGATTCCTAGGATGCTTGCGTTCCACAGCACGCTGAATCAGTTTACACTCTTCTAAAAGATGCTCTACATTTCGTTTGCTTTCGCAGACATATTGTAGCTCTCAGTAGTCTATGGTCACTTGGAAAAGTAATTATTTAAAATTTCCATATTTGAGTTCCATTTTCCAGTTTTGAGTTGCTATCCATGATATAATCAATTTTGGTTCCTATACTGATGATCTGGTGAAGTCAAAGTCCAAAGATTTTTCATGTTTTCCTTAAATATAGTATTTAAAATTGTAAATAAGGCCGTCATGGCGTAGTGGCACGGGTGCCGCCCGCAAACGCGACTGTTGTGGGTACGATTCCCACTCGAGGAAGTTAAATATTTCTTTACATTTATATTTGCATTTTTCTTCGCTCTGGTGTCGAGGCAAAGAGCGGCGTTGAGTTGACTCAACACACAATGCCTCCAGAATTCGGCAGAAAGTGGGAAACGGAGTGTCTTAACACTAGGTTCTAATGACATTATTGAACTGATGATGATGATAGAATACCCAAGTCGTTAACAATTAGGATTTCAGCGGCAATCTTTTGAATACTTGTCCATATTAGCTTATGCATTATATAAAGATTAATAAATTAGCTGAATAACATATATATATATTTAAATTTATATTTTACAATCACACTTTGTGCCTCTGAATCACGACTGGCCGACGTATTACAGTTTATAATTCGAATAAATGTGGTGTTACTAATACAATCCAACATCATGCAAATTAATATATTTTTAACGGTGTTTTAATAATAAAATAAAAATAACTTGTTTTATAGTGACTATATTTCGTAAACAATACTTTATAATATAGATGCCTATTCTCTTTACATCAAGAGATTTTTTACTTCATTAGGTGTTCTTTTCACTATGGACTGTGGTTCCATATAACCATTATTTGGCTCATGAATAGCTTGGTACAATTGCTCATAAATAGCCATTATTACATCAAATGCTCTTTTTTTTACACATGATTTATGTGTTTGACTTATAAGTAAATTTAATTGAGACAAAATGTACACATCAGGAGTGACCAAAAACAAATCAAACTTATTCAAAAAAGTTTTTAATGAATTTGTGTCCATTCCAGGTATCGCTGAAAGAGGTCCATCAATCTTTTCCTGTAAAATAGTGTAAATAGGACCCATATTCAAGTTTGCAACTAAGAAACTTGCTTGCTCAGATGTTAATGTATCAATTTGAGCCTCTGATTGTGCTTGCAGCCTCTCATTATAATCATCTAAAATAGTATACAATGAAAGTGTGCATTGTATATGATAAATACAATTTAACATATATACTGACATGTCTGTGGAACTTAAATGGCAGGCAGTTTCGTTGATTGCATGCAAAAGAGGATCCAATATATGCATTATTATAATTTTTTTATCAATATTGTTAGTGTTATTTGAATTATTCATCAAATCTCTTAAAAAGCTAACTAAATCAGTAACAACAAATGATGGATTTAGATCTGAAGGAGGTGCTTTGACACCATGACTTAACTCTTTCTGCACTTTACTGTCCAGTGTCATAAGAAACACAAGCTCACTTTTCTTACTAAGTTCTTCAAGAGTATCAATCATGAGACCTTTTACAATAATAATTTGAATAATTTCTTTATAGTAATTAAAAAGGTTTGTGATAGACCATAAAGTTAATGGATCTTTGTCAGGTTTTAATATTAGTTCAGCTCTAATTTTTAATAATGGGCATAATGCCTCCATAATATTTATAAGTGCTTCTGTAATTTTGAGCTCTTTATCAGGCAAGTTGCAATACTTAAGGAGAGAAAAAATATTTTCTTTTTCAACTGGAATTATTTGATAGACCCAAGCTAATATGTCACCAATGTATCGTTTAGCATCATTTGCATAAAATTCTATAGGTTTAGAACCACTATCATCACCCTTAGTTAAAACATCTATAAATTTTTGTACTACCATTGCTTTTCTGGCATTACAATATTCATCAAGTATATTAGAAAACAATACTTGCCGATTTTCAAATTTTGCAATAGCCTTAGGTACTAAAGCATTATGAGGTGAGTCTACAATTAAACATGCTCTAATAGTCCAATGATATAATTTTTCAATAGCAGCTTCTTGCTGTAACCCAATTGTTTCCATAATATCAAATGCTGGAGTTTGATACCAACATTTTACAAGAGTCCTACAGTTATCATTTAATTTTTCAACATTAGCTAAAGACTTGAAGAAGTCTTGTGTAAGTGGAGATATATCAAACAAGTTTTTACTTTGTTCTGATGATATATAAAAATTATTTACAAAAGCATTTACCCACAATAACTTTTTTTTGGCTTTTTGCTTGTCTTCTTTCAGTTTTGTAGTTTGTGCTATAATATGATGAGTTTTTGTCTTTGATTCATGTAATCTTTTTGACATGTCATTTACTGCTACATCCAAGGAGTTCAAGGACTCAATTACAATTTGCAATCTGTCTTTTACTTTACCAAATTCAAGTAAAATATTTTTGTTCACTGAAAGATCTCTTTTCTCAATTTCATTTACTAATATTCTTCTTGTATACGAAGAGTTAGCAGAACACAATCCTGAAATAGTATACAGAGCTTCACTGTTATCAGTAATTATGTGGCTATCAAAAATTTTATTAATTCGCTGTCTTATTGGGTTATTATACGTATTATCCATAGCAATTCGTTAATATTATTTTTTACTACATAAATAAACTATTTCCAATTGTTTCTTTCTTTATAACATTTTTAATTTCTAGTAAGTTTTACTATTAAGGAAAATCTTGTATTTACAGATGACGTACTTTTACTATGTCAATTGTCAATGCCAGCTGACATTTAGGTTTTTATGGAAGAAAAAAGTAATCATTCAATAGAATATTTATTTTGTTTATATGTTACCAAAATAAAATAGAACAATTTTATATGCAATAGTAAAATATTTTGAAGAAAATAATTACGTAATTACTTTCTTGATCCTCTTATAAAATGACGTCTGAATGATGAAGTGCTTTTGCCTATTCTATAAATAGAGCCAAAAGGGAAACTATGGGATATTTATTACGACGTACAGTGATACTATTACTTATGTCATATTTAGCAGTTATAACCTGTTAAAATAGTTTTATGTTAGAAATCATAAATAAAATTTAAAAAATGGGGTCTAGACAAATTACAGAAAAATCTTTAGCCATGTTACGGTCTTTACCGAGAGTATCACTTGCAAACATTCGCAACAATCCTGGTTCAAAAAAAAATGTAAGTATAATTTGACTTACTAAATGAAATATTGCTTTGTTTATTTTTGTAAGTACTCACAATATTTACGTCATTTAAAGCTCAAAAAAGTAAGTGCAGTAAACTTTGTTTTCAATTTAAATTCTTCACTTCAAGTGTAAGCGTAAAAAAGTGTAAAAAATAAATTTTTGCAATTCTGTCTTTACATAGAATAAGCGCGGGCGCGGTCAACATGGTGGAGACAAGCATGGTGCTGGGAATAAAGGTTCAGGCCAACGCCAGAATTACATGCGATTAGGTTATGAAACTGGCAATAATCCTTTCTACTTAAGAATGCCTCATGAACCTTACTACAAAGGTCATCAGTAAGTAAACTTCATCGACTATTCTGTTCCAGAATAAAAAATTATAGTAAAATGTTTAAAGTGTGACACTATTTTCTTATGTTTTTCAGCCATCGTAGGCAATATCCACCATTATCTTTGCTTGAATTACAACAATTAATAGATACAAACCGCATAGATATAACTAAACCTATAGACATTGCCAGTATAGTGAAATCAGGACTTTATCAATTTTTCCCTGATCAAAAGCACTTTGGCATAAATTTATCTGATGAAGGACTAGATATATTTTCTGCAAAAATAAATATTGAGGTTCAATGGGCTAGTGAACCAGTTATTGCTGCCATAGAGAAAAATGGTGGAGTCATAACAACTGCATATTATGACCCACACAGTCTGCTCCTTTTGAAAAATCCAAAGAAATTCTTTGAATCTGGGCAAGCAATACCACGAAGAATGATACCTCCACCAGATGCAATTGAATATTACACTAGCGCTGAAATGAGAGGCTATTTGGCTGACCCAGAGCAAATTTCACAAGAAAGGTTGAAATTAGCTCAAAAGTATGGATATACATTACCTACAATTGAAAATGATTTGAGTTACAATTTGTTGTGTGAAAGGAAAGATCCCAGGCAAATTTTCCATGGGTTAGAACCAGGATGGGTTGTAAATTTAAAAGACAAGTGTATATTAAAACCTAAGGATAGAGAATTATTACAGTTCTATGCATCATAATATAATTATTTATTATTGTAGATATAAGGTTTTTGTTCATAAAATAAAATGCAGTTACAATATTTGTGTTTTATTTTATTGTCTGTCAAAAGTACCACAATTAACCTGTTCTTAAGAGTGCAATTTTTTCAATTGGTTATTTCAGTTATTTTTGATTTCTTTTTTAACTATATACATATATAATCAATATCTGTAATGGTCAGGCTTGTAAGGTCCTTCAACTGGAACACCAATGTAAGCGGCTTGTTTAGGAGTTAGCTTTGTCAGTTTAACACCCAAGTGATCTAAATGTAGCGCTGCCACTTCTTCATCTAGTTTTTTAGGCAAAGTATGTACTCCGATTGGGTAAGCATTATGTTTTGTCCATAATTCAATTTGAGCTAAAACTTGGTTTGTGAAAGAGTTTGACATAACAAATGACGAGTGTCCTGTGGCACATCCTAAGTTTACAAGTCTTCCTGAAGCAAGTACAATGATGTGGTTACCATTTTCAAGTTCATATCTATCCACATGTTGTTTGATATTCACTTTCTTGGCATTCTTTTCTAACCAAGCTACATCTACTTCACAATCAAAGTGGCCAATGTTGCAAACAATTGCGTCATCCTTCATCTTAACAAAATGTTCTTTACAGATGATATCAATATTGCCAGTGGTAGTAACAAATATTTGACCTATTTCTGCAGCCTCATCCATAGTTGTCACTTGGAATCCTTCCATGGCTGCTTGGAGTGCATTGATTGGATCTATTTCAGTTACAATAACTCTGCCTCCAAACCCTTTAAAAGCTTGAGCACATCCTTTACCCACATCTCCATAGCCTCCTACTACGCAGACTTTTCCAGCAATCATTATATCAGTTGCCCTCTTAATACCATCAAGAAGTGATTCCCTGCATCCATACAAATTGTCAAACTTACTTTTTGTAACGGAATCATTTACATTGATGGCTGGCACTTTTAATAGACCTTCTCGGAACATTTTGTATAAATTGTGGACACCTGTAGTTGTTTCTTCAGAGATACCTCGAACACCTTCTAGAAGTTCTGGATATTTGGTGTGAATTAAATTGGTTAAGTCACCTCCATCATCTAATATCATGTTTAAGGGCTGAAAACAAAAACAAACATTCTGTAAATATATACCATCCCATAAGAATAATAATATAAATAGTTATTTAAATGTGTATTTCTTCACCATATACAAAATAAGTTGTAAATATGATGGATGTGGGTTTGATTCTCACACAAGAGAATTAACTCTTTCCACTTCTCTGCTCTGCTAAGATAAACTATGGCATTTATACTAATCAAAATGTAGTATCTTAAAAACAGTTTCACTATAGCTATCCTGTTTTAGGCATGCATAATATGTACAGCAAGTAAAAAAAATATAAAAAGAGAATTTAAAAGTAAAATTACTAATTACTAATACAACAGTTTTAATTATATTTAATTTATGTTATATTCAAGGTAAATAACATTTTTTTAGCATTTTTTTAGCAAAAAATATTTCTCACAATTCTTAGAAAATTGTATAAGTCGTTATATATTTAGATTTGTACCTTTTCATCCTGGAAGATAAGTGTTTGTTCTATACACCACACATATTCCTCCTCAGTTTCCCCTTTCCAGGCATAGATTGGTATACCAACTGCCACTAACGCAGCAGCTGCTTCATCTTGTGTACTGTAAATATTACTACTTGACCACTGGACCTAAACAATATAATTATATATATTGATACATTTTTTTCCAAATTAATATGCTTCAAATTAGTTTCTTTTACCTCGAGCTCACCTTTAACACATCAAAGAGTAAACAATTGAAAAATCAATGCACAGTTCAAAACATGATATAACATTTTCAAATTATTATTTCTGAACAGTGTACAATTACATTATAAGATTCATTTGAAATGTATGATAACAAAGATAAACAGGTTTTCAATAATTATTCTAGTTGTGTGTTTATTCTTCAAGAGAAGGTAGTTTTAAGTGGGGCTGCAATAATAGCTTTCATTAATATATATTAATGGAAGCTATAGTTGGTGCACAACTTCTGACTGTAACCATGACAATGCAATTCCCATAAGGGGGAATAAATTATTTACATTTCCTTATTCTGATAAAAATATAAAGTGCAGCATTGAATTTTGCCGCTGAAAATGCAATGTCTCATAAATTAGATCAAAAAAGAAAACCTTTAAAAAATAATTGATAACAAAGATAAACATATTGTAATTGTAGTTATGTACATTTATTCTTCATTAAAAATAAATCATGTTAAATAATATTTATATTTTTATTGCATCACATGACCCACAGATCAGAGGTGTGGAGATACGTCAAAGATACACAAAGAGAGAGATATCAAATGTAAAATTTAATTCATTGAATATAGATTTATCATATCTTATCAGCATTAGAGCTATCATACATTTTCTTTTAAATAAATCGATGTTAGAACATGTTTAGTTGCTAATAGTTTACTTAATATATTTTTATATAGTTTTTTATGGATGTAATTAAGAGCAATTATGCATGAATAAATTTTCTATACACAATAAAAAAGTCAATCAGAAATGAATATGATTATTACACAACATTCCATTGACTATATAGAATATATATTACATATTACGTAGTAAATTGCATATTATAAATTAGATCTTTCTGGAACAGCTCTGGACTGTAAATAAAATAGTTGTGGGTTTTCACTAAAGGCAATAAATTATAATCAGTTCTTTACTCTAGTACTTGGACTA
This sequence comes from Heliconius aoede, assembly GCA_037355905.1. NCBI lineage: Eukaryota > Metazoa > Arthropoda > Insecta > Lepidoptera > Nymphalidae > Heliconius > Heliconius aoede. The sequence goes on from JBAIZZ010000012.1 coordinate 815,479, forward strand.
GCACAAAAAGTAGAAAATGAGGTGGCTTAACACTCTCATTCCCTCTACTTAACCTACTACATATATGATATAGAATGTGAAGCTAATAAAAAAGAATGTGATTATTGCACAATATTAAATTAACTTACTTCAGCTCCAAGCTCAATAAGAGTCTCAATAAGTACAGCAGTTTGTACAGTCATGTGAAGGCTACCAGCTATTCTTGCACCTTTTAGAATCTTAGCAGGAGCATACTTTCTACGGCAAGCCATTAATCCTGGCATTTCTTTCTCAGCTAGCATGATCTCCTTGCGTCCAAGCTCAGCTAACTTTTCATCGGCTACAAAATTTATATTTATTATTAAAAATACTTATATACACAAAGCAAGACTCACATAATATATGAATATATTTAATTAATTTTTATAATTGATAAAAATATTCTATTTAAAGTATGTTGAGGACTTAGGGATTAAGACACAAATACATTTTGTACAAAAATATTTCCTATGACGAATGATGTTAAAAGCTATTTATTTTCAATTTGTGTGATTAGATTTTATTTTATTAAATAATGAAATTAAGAAATATTATTTGGCAGAATTTCATATAAACACATGTAACATTGTTAGAAATGTAACCTTAAACATTTCGTATTCCTGAATTAGTTTATTATTATATATACAATAAATATAAAGTAGACTATTAAATAAGCATTAGTTAAATTTCTTTTGTTAAAGAATTTATTAATAGAAATAAAAACACTTACCAATTTTGTATAGCGGCTTCATTTTTGATGTGTAGTTTAAACGCTTTGTAAAGTTGAAATAAACTTGATCTAACTTAATATGGAAGTAATATTAAAATTATAAATAAGAAGCTATTTCTTTTAAATATGTTAAAAATGCTATAAACGGCTAAGAACGTGGTTGACTTGACTGAATGACAGACAAAGCAAAAAGAAATAACTCAAACTGATGTTAGCAGTTTAGCAGTCGTGTGTCACATCTGCACAGATCACAGCATCTTTCATTCATTTATAAAAATAACGATAAACTACTTTATTATTAGTCTGTATTGACTATGGACATTTTAAAAAATGCAAGAAGTTGCAATAGTAATAAAATTATAAAAAAGTTGTGTTCAGTATAAATTAGCTTAGTTTCTACTTTATTTATACATGTAATCACTTCAAGGTGTTTTCACTAATTGTTCTGTAAATTTAAGTAAATAAAAGTATGTTTTTACTTACGAAGTATGTTTTTATTTACTATTTAATTTGTCTTACTTTATATAATTATATCCCACATTAAGTGGCTTAGATAGATATTACATCAATATTAATTGCATATTGATTATTAATGAGAGAGAGATAAATAGAGATAGAGAGAGAGCATTACCTTTTAAATATTTTTACTGGTCAAAAATGTGTTTCGTTGTAATGCTACTCCTCTTAGACCTTATAATATAAACCTACAGCTCTGAAATTGTGCAGGACACCGTGTTGTGGACGCGGTGTTCCAGCGAACTAGTTTGGTGATAATTTTTAATTGTAGTTTTTAAGTAAACGGTAAAAATTTGTGCCATATAGTAAAGCTGTGTGTGTGTGTGTGTGTGTAAAACGTTTTGAAATTCACGCGCATAGATTGAACTTTGACTAAGCTAAACCAGCGCGTGCGGGGAAAATTTCGTAAAATTTTGAGCATCATAGCTTCGCTCATTTCTACCCGCCGTGCACAGCAGTTATAGAAAGTACTAAATGTACTCATAATCGGGTTTTTTCAAACGTACTGATATTAATATAACAAAATTGTTCTTATGACAACTTGACAAGTAGTTTGTAATAGTTATGGTTTTAATTAATTGTCATCTCCCATAAAAAAGAAAAAAAATGCATTAACTATAATGGATAAAAGCAACTTACGATGGCAGCTTGTTGTTCAATCACTATATTTACTATCATTTAAATATACTTTTATTACTCCATTAAATTCATTCCTCTTAAAGGGACTCCTCAAAACATTACAATTACTTTGTATGTAGCTATAATTAACCTATTTAGTATTAAGATTAACACACACAATCCACTCTACCTCGCCACTAATCGGGCTTTTATTAATCAATATAATCTAGGTGAGAACATGTTTTGATAACTCGTCCAAAGTGCCGATTATATTAACCTATTATGACGCTTCTCCCTAATGTAAAAATATTTGGCATCATATTTTCAATAATGAAATAATTACCTTGACATATTCGTTGAACCAGCTGATATTATCGTCTTATTTTGTCAAATCGTTTAAAAAATATTTTGGGACAATTAAATGTCATTGAATTGTTGAAAGCCAATGAACGATATGACTTATCGAATCACGTATCACATAATAACAGAATAGGCTGTGTTATCAATAAAAGTCGTAAGTTTTATTTGAATTAGCTTTTAATATCGTAGAACGGTTTACAGATAGTATTCATGGGCAAATAAAAGAAATAAAAAAGATGTAATACAATATTTTTCTTTTAAAATAATATTTATTTTCGCGCAGGAAAAGTGGGTGGTATTCATCGACTCAATGCCTATGTTTCTAATGCAGAACGTTTCATGGCGTGGCACTAGTCCTCACACATATTCTCCTATCATCCTTAATATAAGTACACAATATAACAGACTAACGAAGAACAATCGGCCGGTGCGTACGCACGTGTACGACACACAACCTACATATACGAGCTCAGTACAAAAACACTCATCCGCTATAAATCTTGCATAATTCGCGCAAACATCATCCCTGTCAGTGATGCCCACAGACTAGCAAACACTCAAATACGAATTAAATTAAAACAATTTGTTTTACACGCTGCTCTCATCAACCTCTTACAGTCCGTTTCTGTTGCAACTAATAGCAGTAATAGTACTTACTGGAACTGGAATCGCGCGCATGTTTCACATCAACGCGGCATTATTGCGATAAGAAATTACTAATTCGATTAAAACTCCGAATGCTTCAAGGCACTGACGTGTGAAATGTATACAACCGAAATATATATATAAAAAAAACTATTATTATAAAATATTTCTTGAATTAATATAACAAATAAAAATACACAAAATGTTGTTAAATGTTATAAAGAAGTTCCCTGCTCATAGATAAATGACATTACTTATTAATTTGAGATTCGGACATGATTCTTTATAAGATAACGTTGAGACGGTGGTGGAAGCACAATTTATTATTATTTTTACAACAACTTTATGTCAGTGCTTTAGTTTGGCCAATACTTCGCCAATAAAAAACCGATGTAAATGAAAACAAAGAGCTGTTAATTACATATGTACAAACAAGAGACTGAGACCAAAGGCAAATTGTTTTTTATTCATCACAAAGTTAATAAAGAGTATAAAGGTATGTTTGATCCAACACTGAGTATTTCACACAGAAGGTACTTACTAATAGAGTCAAAAAATGGATATGTCATTATTAAAAAAATATCAAAACATTTGGTATAAGATAGTTATTTCAGCAACCGTGTTGTTATGATGAATAAAAGCACCAGGCACCAATATGGTGTCCCTCGGTCCCGCTCGCAACTTCAATGGACTCTTATACATTAATACCAATCCTTCGCGAGGGCTGATACATGCTACGTTTACACAATACACTCGACCGCGCACACATACATCGCCATTCACAATGCCTTCCAAATATCTTACAAAACGATAATAATTTATAAAAAATTCACAATCCCTTGCATATGTGCATGCCTATAATAACATACGTCGACTTTCATTCAACTCTTTCGCATCTCATAAGTAAAGATACCACAGCCACTGTCTGTATCTATAATATCGAATAGGAAAATGCTTCAACTTTTTATTTAGAATATGGAAAGATGGTGAGGCATTACACGAGTAGCGCTAGGTGCACGGCCCCTGCCATATAATATCTAAAGCCACATATCACCGCCCAAGTTCTAACAACGAGTGACTCCAAACGGTCACAATTGACTACTGTATAGAGCGAAATAACAAATACAATCTATTTCCAATTTAATGAGGACACAAGAGGAGCTCCGCGCTTTGCACTCGGCACTACGTGCGGTTCAGTACATAAATAATGCTAGCAAATATAGATTATAAAAATAATCATCAAATTCGAAATAGATAGGAGCTCTTATATTTATTAACTATAATGTTGTTAGATCTTAAGCTTTGATGCAGACCAGGAACATACATATATGATTACAAGATAACACTATGTCTAATGAAAACGGGCCCTATACCAGAGAGCAAGTTTATTGAAGTTTTTTAAGTTAAAATAAAAAAGCGTCTTCTAAGGTCCAAAAAATAAATGCACCTAACGACTTACAAATAATGACATGATATGACCTCCCAATAGTATGTTTGAGTTTACCAGCAGTAAGTTGTCTGAAACTTCATTACATCACTCGTGGAACAACATGATGTTTCAAATCTGAGGGAATAACACATTATATTTATTTAAGGAAGCATATAGGAAATTTCTTTTTTATAAATCTCACTTAGAAACATGTGTCTCACCAGCTGGCGAGGGGTTGCTGCTTGAGCTTGCGTATCTCCTTGGTGGCCCAGTTGGCGAGCGTCTTGGTTCGCGGCGTGCGCGACAGGCGCGCGGCTTGCAGCAGGTCCAACAGCGGGCGCGTCTCCAGCAGCGGCAGCACGCGTAGTCCGAACACCGTGCACAGGTCGCCCGCCAGCCCCGCCACCACCGACATGTGCCCGTCCGTGCGCTCCGGCTCCGCCGCCACCAGCGTCATGAAGCCTACGATCGTGCCCACGTGCGGCTCCACCAGTGCCACGTCAGACTGCACCTGACCGAATACGTACGTGGCATCATCTGACTCTTCAGGGGTTCGATTCCCACTTGGAGAAATTTATTTTCGCCGCTTAGAATAATTAAAAAAATAGCATTGAGTTCTCTTGCTCAACACACAATGTCTCAAAAATTGGATGGAAAGTAAGACGTAGAGTGTTTTAAGATTAACTCTGCCAAC
>JBAIZZ010000012.1:825488-895760 GCA_037355905.1 Heliconius aoede
TATGTTATATACATATCTTGGTACTATTCTATAAGGAAACAATTTTTAAAGATTGTGATGTTTTAATTAGCCACTAATAAAATACTTAAATATATTATTTACAATTTTAAAGAAAAAATTATTGGATATATAAATAATTTATTCATATTGCGCTATAATCACCATCATATATACACCAGCCAGTAGTGCAAGTATCTCCTTAATAGATTGTGAAAATGTATTATTTGATCCCTCTAAAAGCTCAGGGATAACAGAAACAGTTGCAATATAAATAAAACCACCAGCTGTGAAAGGTAGAATAAAATTTGAAACCACTCCATCTCCTGAACCTTGTAAATATATTGATATAATAGTTCCAGACATAGCCCCAAAAGCTGTCAACAATTGAAGCATCATAGCTTTTTTGCGAGAACAACCTGATTGCACTAAAATAGCAAAATCCCCTATTTCATGTGGAATTTCATGTAATAAAATAGTAATAGTTGTTATTAAGCCAATGTTCTGTCCAGCAATATAGGAAGCTCCTATTGCTAATCCATCAGTGAAGTTATGTGTAAAATCTGCAGCAAGATTTAGGTATCCAGCTATTTTTATTTCTTCTTTCTTATTTTTATTGGATTTCTTAGATTTGTCATCATTTTTCTTTTTATCAGTCCCATGAGAATGACCATGTCCACCACTAAACAATCGCACAGTTTTTTCTACAACAAGAAATGTGATAATACCTCCAAGTACTCCTAAACCAACAGTCATATCATGGGGTTCATGGTGTTCTTCACTATGAGAATGGCTATGGCTATGGCTGTGACCTTCTGCTCCATGAGAAGGTAAAAGTGCATGTGGAATTAAATGTAAAAATGCATCACCAAGAAGTCCACCAGAAGCAAATGACAACAATACTTTTAAAAGTGGTTGTTTTTCCACAGTGCCATCAATGGGAATAAAGAAAAGTATGAAAAACGGTATAATACTTATGACAGCAGTGGATCCGAGAGCTTTTACATATAAGTCATAATTAGAATCAGATTGTCCAATTTCTTCTTTAACATTTTGTTTTTCATTCGCAGCTTTGCTGTATTTGAAAGATGGAGGTTCTTCTCCATGGGAATGTGAATGGGAATGTCCAAGAACCGCTGTTATCATCCACGCTGCTCCAACACATATTAATATTTTTCGTAAATTGTTCATGGTAATTATAAATATCACTACTGCATAAATTTAAGTTTTATTTAAGCCAACAACTATTAAAAAAGCTTTGATGTCATTGAACTTTAATGTAGTATGTGGTACTGGTACGTGACATGTTGGACGTGACAGGACTGACAGTGACAGCAGTGACTGACGTGCCTAACCTCTATTATCTAGTTGTCTACAGTCTTCTATCTGATAAACTACTAGTTCTCCGAAAAACACCGAATTCCTTGTGTACTCAAAAAAAGTAATTTATATATATATAGACAAGTTAAATGATTAAGTTTATAAAAATATATTTAAACTTTTAAAAATTTAATATTATACGTTTTGTTTTGGTGTCCTCTTAGCTAATTTCTTTTCGAAAATATTCGTAATACGCTATATTATTATTTTTTAGTTTCTTTCAATTAAATAACTCTATACTAAAGTTTTTAATAATGAAACATGCTTAGGTGTAGCTACACAGTTATCGATATCTGAAATCCGAAATTCTTATGTAACGGATAAACTCTACCTCGCCATTTTCAGCATTAAAGTCCAACGACCTTGTAGGTCGAACGAACAAATAATACGGAATTTATTTTAGTGACAAAATGATTTTTAAATGTTAATTAATAATGTTTTCTCTAGTTAAAATTTTGTATTAACTTATAAATTTATTCAGAAGCTACTAAGGTCTCGGGGTCTTAAGCTATATCTCAAATTTATACGAGATGAGATGACAATGATGGTTTTGAATCTTTAGTTATTTCTAAATGCCTTATTATATCACAAAAATTGTTTTAAAGTTTTTATTTTCACTTTAATTTTATATTTATTATTTGTCTATGTAATTTAACATTCATAACAAATGAAAGTTAATCTGTTTAACTGACACTGAGTGGTTGATATGGTTTCTGACATTGCATTAATTGTGTATTTTATCATATTGTTTGAATTTTATTGATGTTTATTAGAAAAGACATAAAATATGATTATTATATTTTCAAAACCACAAATGTTATGTAAAACTATTCATTATATTTCTTTATAAATGCTGTTAGTATTTTTAAGAAAAAACGTGAATTAAATAGCAAATTGTTTCTTTGTGTGAGTATTTTGTTTTTTTAAATATTATAAAAAAATATTTATTGACATAATAAAGGACTTGTTGAAATTATACCCATAACTTGTTTCATGTACATACGTAAACGCCTATTAGAATATTCAAATATTCCCTTCATAATACAATGGAGAACCCAGAAACCAGTGGAAATTCGAGAATGAGTCAAGAGATGTCTTTATCTATGTGCCATCCAGCACACAAAGTGCATAGATTTGTAGCACTGATATTAATGTGTTTTCTTTGTTTTGGTGAGTTTATACTAATAACTAATAAACTATTTGTTAAAATATACATGGCCACTGATTATTATATTTATTATTTTATGTCCAACTGTTTTTCTCCTATACCCATTTTCACATGAGACAAAATGTAAAGAGAGATATACTGTTTCTAAAAATTGTAACTTTTTAATTTCTATTTAATGTGATCCAGGTTTACTTTTTATATTTTGAAACTATTATGTATACAAAATAACTACTAAATTATTGATTTTTTGTATTTTTAAATATAAAAAATCAATATAACAAAAACAAAATATCCAAGAAAACAACTAAAAAAATAATAAAAAAAAAACAAAAATAACAAAACCTTTAGTAAAAAATGGTAGATATAATCTGACCATTGGCAAAATGTGGCATATTTGAATGTAAAATGTCTGCATTACTTGTGCTCTATAATTCCTTGTAATCATTTATTTCTATAGTATTAAAATGTGTCTCAAGTTTAGAAACATATTGGCTTTTGGGTGTTTTTACATGTCAAGTAAATATTTTTTTAGTAGTCAAGTAAAAAGTTTAATTTATTATATAAATATTTGTTTAAATGAACATTATTATTAAAAACTAAGAGAATAATTTATAGTATTTACGATACTGTAAAATGGGATGAATACATTTATAGACTTGAAATTAGACTTTTACATTGTTCCTGGCTTTAAATATGAATACAATCTTTATTATTAATTATTGTATGTTCCTTTTCACTACAAATTTTTATATATTTTAAAAAAAATTTTTGTTTGCACATTTGAATATCTATTTCAATTATTGTGCACTAATTATTATTTTTTAATAATTAATATTAATAATTGCGCACACCTACACAATATTTCCCACACAACAAGGTTGGCTGATATAGAATGTTTTTTGTTTTTAGTTTATGTACTTTTTTCTAAAAATGTGTGCAATAAAGAATATATAAATTTCATTGTTGATAAAATCAATAAATTTAAATCATAATACAATATATACTTTTATTACTTAAGGGAAATAAATTTTACATTTATATATAAAAATTCTTGTAAAAAAATACATTTAAGAATATAAAAATCATAATTACTATTAACTAATAAGTTCTATAGATATTATTCAATAATATTACTTACATCCATAAATCAATAAATATTTCTTCTACTTAATGTATATTAAGCTTAATCAATTGTGACCTATAAAATAATCTTTTCCTTATTTGTTTACCTTTTATCTCATGTCCTCTTGAAAAGGGTATAGATGCTGTTATTTCATTGCTAATAAAATACCCTCCTGAACTGTAACTATTGAGGAACAGTCCACTTGTTCAATAAAATTTATATAAAAATATTAACTTAGATAATTATTGTTATTATGTTACTATTATTTTTCAGGATCATATTTTTGTTATGATACACCTGGAGCATTAGCTGATAACTTCAAAGATGACTCACACTTAAATACATCACAGTTTGCATTACTTTATTCCATATACTCATGGCCAAATGTAATATTATGTTTTATTGGTGGTTATCTTATTGATAGGTAAGTGCTATGTATTTTTTTCACATACTGTGAAAAAAATACTAAAAATGTAATTAAAAAATATAATAATCTTAAACTTATAAAATATGTATGTTTTAATAATTATGATCTAATTATGTTCTCTAATTTAGTCTTGGGAAAATAAGTAATATAGATAATTAGTATTATTGGATAGTTTAGACTTTATTTAATAAACTTCAAATAATTGTTAGCTTAAAAAACTGAGTAAGTTGGAATATTCCTCATAGTGGGGATCAAATCTATAATTGTGTTTCCATTCCATTATTGCACTTTTTGGGCAATTTGCATTTATGCCACTATGGTGTAAAAAGCTTAATAAATTTTGATTTCTTTTAGATGTTTTGGGGTAAGGTTGGGAACAATTATATACATGACCATTGTGTTTATTGGTGCAGTACTTTTTGCCTTTGGAGTGTACATTAATGCATATTGGCTAATGATTCTGGGTAGATTTGTATTTGGGTAAGTTCAGTAACAAAAACGAAATAAATCAACAATTAAATTGACACTATTTTTTTTATTGTTTGTATAATTTTTTTTAGTATTGGAGGTGAATCATTGCAAGTAGCTGTAAATAACTATGTGGTGTTGTGGTTTAAAGGCAAGGAGCTGAACATGGTCTTTGGACTTCAGTTATCCTTCTCCAGATTTGGCAGTACAGTTAACTTCTGGGTGATGGAACCTATCTACAGATGGGTGGCTAATTTTTATGGAGGATATGAGAGACTTGGTGTAGCTTTGTTTATAGGTTTGTAATTACTTTTATGTTTCATATTCTTGTTTTGGACAGGCAGAGAGAATATGGTGTTGAATGAGTCACACACACACAAGATAATTGTGCGTTCTTGACTCTAGGTACCATCTGACTACTAAAAAATCATATATTCATGATACGTACAGCATAAAGTTAACCAGAACCTCTTCCCATTTGAAGTCAGTTAAGGACAAATATTTTCAATAACTTGCAGCTTCAATGACTTGCTTGGGATCACTTTTGTGTGGTGTGATACTGGGATGGATGGACCATAGAGCTGAGAGGATATTGGGAAGGCAGGAGGAACAAGCAAAGGATGAACCATTCCACCTTCTGGATATTCTACATTTCAAACCTGTGTTTTGGCTTGTTACAATCATTTGTGTGGCATATTATTTAGCTATTTTCCCCTTTATTGCTCTAGGAAAGTAAGTATTTTAGCATGTTTTTTGGCCTCATGTTATGTCATGAATGTCATGTCATTATGTCATGTATGTCATGAATGACAATATATCCTACTAATATTATAAATCACAATAGGTGTTCATTCAACTCTCACACAAAAACTATTGAATAGATTTAGATGAAAGTATACAGTAATATAGCTTTTACATCAGAATAATGCATAGGCTACAATTTATATAAAGATTTTGTATAATTTCGCTATACCGAGTGTTTTTGTCAGCACCACTTTAAATGAAACCAGTTTTAACTACTCTATAAAAGCCTAATATAATTTTAAAAATATCAAAACTGTGTAAAAAAAAATTGTGTAAAATAAAACGCAATTTGTTAAGGATGACGCACGCACACATAAACCTATGAAAGTGACACCGCTGAACACGTCTCATTTCGAAATCGAGTCGTAGGTATTGGCGGCAAAGTTCAAAATTGTAGCAAAACCTGTAGTAGTATTTTTGTAGTATTTACGTTATTAGTATCTATTCGTAACTGCGTCACACGAAATACAGTTTTGGATAAACATCGTAAAATGAAAAAAATATCATACGTCTAAACTGTGGAGGTATCTTGATTAATTTCTTTGGGTATGGGTTTGAAATATTCTACCCTATATGCTCTTCTAGTAAAAGGAGTGTTAACACTTCCATCCTGTATATGCTATATATTATTTAAACTTTTTACAAAAATTATATATAATTACTAATTACATAAAAAATTTTTAGATTGTTCTTCGAAAGAAAATTTGATTTTGTACCACAAGATGCAAACACTGTTAACTCTATGGTATATTTGTTATCGGCGGCATTGAGTCCATTCTTTGGTATACTCATAGACAAGACAGGAAGGAATGTAACTTGGGTTATACTGAGTATAGTGACTACTATTGGATCTCACTTTCTGCTCGCATTCACTTTTGTCAATCCATATGTTGGTGTGGTGAGTATCATTACATAGGGGCTGTCACTAAATGACGTCATTGTCACAGTTGTATACATTTATTTTGAAATACAATGTCACTCTTCAGTGAGCCCCAACGCCAACAACGTTTGATGTAGTTTTGATAGCCCTTATCTGAGATGTGAGTTGACTTGATTTCAATGAATATCATCATGAAAGATACATTTGTGCTGAAGTGCAAACATATGATTTCAATATTTCCTGTTTAATATATATATGTATATATATATATATATATTTTACACATAGAGTTTAACAACATTTTAGACTTTCATTTCAGTTATTTAGCTTTTTGACAAAGAGAAAAAAAAGATCTAATAATAATAATAACTAAATATGTACAAATATTTTTTTAACATTATAGTTTTTTTTATATTTATGAGAAAAAGACTTGATGATTTTGATGGAAATAATTACACTTCATTTAGTATAAATACATAAACATCTAAACAATCTAAATTACAATTAAAACAACTGTTGTATTATAGAAGTCCTCAAAGTATTGTTTGATAACATTTAAATATGATTCATTCATATCAATATTTAAAATATGCATGTTTCATTTGTTTTAGATATCACTGGGCATATCGTATTCGTTGCTGGCGAGTGGTCTGTGGCCGCTCGTTGCTATGATCGTTCCGGAAAACCAACTAGGCACAGCATATGGCATGTTAGTCCTTCTTTTTGGAATATATATTTTTTTAAGAGTCTTTCTTGAACCTGGGAATCTTGTGTTAAGACTCTTCGGTCCCCACTTTCCGCATTGCGTGGTGAGAGGCTGAGCTTAACGTAGCACACTGCACACTTTGTGATTGTGGACTCTTTTTGGCTTAAGATAAATCAAATATAAAATTAATTTTATCTCCTAAGAGGAATATTTTAAATGATTTTATTTTGTATTTTTTGGTAGGTCATACCGCAGAGTTAAATTCCGCCACTTAACGCGCATTGTTTCAAATAGAAATGAAAAGTGGAGTGTTTTAATATTGTGTTCTCTATTTCTGCTATATGCAGTCGTGAGTATGTACAACCATAATAGTAGAAAATGTACTACAATATAAGCATGTTGCTTGAAATGTGTACAAAATTACTAATAGACTTTTACAAAGGTGCTTTTACTTGCTTTCTTCTACTCGCACTCTTTCGTCTACCTTGAAGATACGGAGACAAAATTGATCACTGAGGCCGTCGTGGTGCAGCAGCAAACCGTGATGCGACTATGGCCGATTCCTACTCGAGTGATTGATTTTTTTCTTTTAATCTGTTTAGTTAGAAGAGAAACTTCGGCGTTGATTTCCGCAACGGAATCCTCAATGTCAGTTGGATAGTCGGACATATTGCTATATGCATATAAATAATTCAACTATTCATACGGCATTCTGTCTTTTTCAGATGTCAAGCAGTACAAAACTTAGGATTAGCGACGGTCATAATTTTCGCTGGCATGATCGTAGACAACTATGGTTACTTAATGTTAGAAATGTTCTTCCTTGGATGTCTATTTGGTAAGAATAATTATTAAAAACGTCTTTTGTTTCTATTACGGTATATATAGTCAATACAGTTTAAGAAGGGTAGGTAATATTGGAGCATGACCTAAATACCTTAGCTATTTAAATTGTCTATTATCGATTCTAATATTTTAAAGCTAAAGAGTTTGTTGGAGCAAATTTTGGAAATAAACGGTTTCAATTGAAACATTTTTATGTTAGATTGTTTGTTGATCGATTGTCGTGTTCATGTAACCCATTGTACTGCGATACTTAGAATCATTTGTCACACTAATTCTTAGTTCTTTCTGGTTAACCACGTGGCGAAGCTTTGAATAAGAGCTACTAACTAAATATAAATAACTTTTACTTACCCTACTTACTATATGCTGTTTACAGCGTGAAGCTAAAATTTACAATTTACTTTAATTGTAGTATCACTGATAGCGGCAATTCTAATTTATATCCTGGACTCTGCTAACAACGGCGTCCTCAACTTATCTACCAGCAAGAGGGAGGCCTTAGAGAAGTTTGTTGTTTTTTTTTTATTTTAACTTATATTCTAAAATAAGATACATTTGAATTATAAGATAATTCATTTCGTTTAGTCAGTTAAGTTAAATATATGGTGTCAAATACATAAACGGTATACGGTTCTGATTATACATATTTTGTATAAGTAGAAAGCCGAAAATGAGTATAATTCTAGATTCACTCTAGGTACACTCTAGGTACTTTGTTTGTGTAAGACGTAATATTCTAAAAAAAAACCAATGATGACTTTCATTAATAATTCAAAGTATGGCATCTCCTCAAATGAAATAATTCTGTCTCCATACTGTCAATGTTGTTGTATTTCTGATCGCTACAATCAGCGTTGTCAGATTTTGTCTCAGAGAGAGGCTGGAATTTATCTTTGGAATTTTTAGTAACTTTTTAAAAAAGATAAAATAGATAAGCAAAGTAGGATCATGTCTGGCTTTTTCCAAACATTAAAAGTTTAGTTTAAAATTCATCCGGCAAAGCTGAGTAACATGCGTGTTGCAGGCCAGTCGCAGGCACGGATGAGACGGCGAACCTTCTAGAACACGCGGACGCGTCCCATTCCGAGGAGGAGGTGGATACGGGGCACGCGGGGGACGCGCGCGAAACCCCGCTCGAGCAGTCCGACCGCATCCGGTCGCGCTACATCGCGCAGATACTGCCCTCCACTGTCGCCGAGAGGCCGTAGAGTGCGCGTAACTATTAATATATATTTAATTTAGAATTCATTTCTTCTGTGATCAATTCATGTTTAGTTTAACCTCAGATTCTTTTCTTCGAGTTTTTTTATAAAACTTAAAACTCTTTTTTTTAATTAAATTTGAAAACCATCTATTTACCTTTATTTTTTTAATATAAATATACAAAAACGTGAATTTGTTACACTAATGCTAAAATTTTATGTTTACTATTAACTGTCGTGACTTTTGTTATTTTAAAATTACTGACATTTACTTATTGATGATGGACTTTATTTTGAAGTCCTAAACTTAATGACAATGGGATGCGTAATCAATTTATATGAGACGTTATTTTTATATGTCGTGTATGTAAATTTTAAATAAATTTTTTAAAAAGATATAGAAATTATCATAATAAAAAAATGTTCATTTAACCTATATAATAGAATAGAATCATTGTCTACAGAAAGCCTATATTATTTATGTCTACACTTTCACCGCTTTCAAATACAGGATAGCCATATTATTTCTATCCATAAATGACTTCACACTTTAAGGGGACCCCAAATTTCGTGACATCACGTTTCAAAATAAAATATCTAAATATGTAATATTTGTATTAATGAAATTTTTTTTAAGAGAGACAAAAACACGTGTGATGTAATTTATGGTATACAATATAGATATTGTTATAATTATTTGTATTGTAAGCTTAGCGACACAAATGCTTGCAAAGCCAGCTTCAACATTATGCAATTTAATATAATTTTATTATTGTTATTGAAAAATTACATATGGTTATAAAATTATTGCCTATAGCGAGTTGTGACTCATGCTTTTAAGAGCAACATATCGATGTCATAATACTTTTGTGTCACCTTGTGTTTTATTTTTTATATCAAAAAAATAAATAATAAATCATTACTATAGAGGCCGTCGTGGCGCAGCGGCACAAGGGTGTGACTGTAACGCGACGGTTGGGGCTGCGATCCCCACTCGAGGAAATGAAATATTTATTTACGTTTATATTTCCAATTTTAGCTTTGGTGTCAAGGCGAAAGCGCGACGTTGAGTTCTGTCACTCAACAAATTATAAAAAAAATAAAAATTTAAATAAAAATAAATATTTTATATTTGTTATATAATCTGTTTATTTCCCTTTCTTAGGTCTGTTTAAACAAAATCCTAATAGAAAAAAATTGGAACAAAGCAAACTTTTGACTTTTAAAAATTAAATGGTTTCGTTAATTAAAAATTGTGTTCTTTGGTAATTTCTACACATTCCATGCAGTTATATAGGTTTCATTCAACTTTTTTTAAAAATAATTCAGATTAACATTGTAGTTTTTGGTCAAATCAAAGCAAGTGGCGCGGGTAAAAGTACGCGTGCCGCTATTCAATATATGTAAAAAGTTGAAGGACTGATATTTTTATTTCATCATTGACTATCACAAATTCATAAGAGAAGATTTTAAAATTACTTAAATGCATTTTTTGACCCTTAGTGTAAAATAACGCCATAAAAATGTTATAAATAGAATAATATTTGTTATTGAAAGTTGTAAAGTGCTGATGAATATTGAATTTATTTTATTTGGTCTTTAGTAGTACCTTGGACGGCAAAACTTCAAGCCTCTTACATTATTATATTGTATATGTATTGTGTAGTGTAGAGCCCATCGTGGCGCAGAAGTACAGATGTGTGATTGTAAACGGGACGGGTGTGAGTTTGATTCTCACTCGGGGAAGTCAATATTAATTTCTTCCACTCGGCACGCAAAGCTACAAGCGTTTTAATGGGGTACGGAGTTTCTTTACACTAGGTTCCTAGGTCCCTCCTGCCTACCCCGCTATGTGAGGCTGAAAAAAGTATTGTGTAAATACAAAAAATGTGATATATTCTATTATAAATAGGCTCTTAATAATATCATATTGTATAAGACTAAATTAAGCGCAAGTTTGCTGTCCGTGTAAATGAAATTTGGACTTAATGTATATTCTGTATCTACTGTATCATCATCATGTATCTACTGTTAGTTAGGTATAGAAAACAAATTTAATATTTTCTATTAAATGTAATTATTATTAAATAAATTATATAACGAACAATATGTTTTATTTTAAATTCTATAGCATAACGATAAATAAACTTTACATTTACCAACAAAAATTATGTACACCTTATATTTGGAATCTATTTAAATTTTTAAATCATATCTTAGAACTATGTAATAAATAGTTTTTGTCTAATTTAGAACCAATAGGTCATTTTCAAGCTTCCGTCTGGGTCGCGTTGCGTTTCTAATATGCTCGCCTGACGGACTAATTTACGCATAGAGTTTCGCCGTATAGGTTGCATATTTGGTAGCATATCTTCAACGGAGGGCGCTTGTGTTAGTTCAAGATGGTCCAAATTTTCATATGAATCGGCCTCGGACATGATGGTCCTGTAACAAATACATATTAACTAAGTCTTTGTATTATGTTACGTAGGCACTTGTATGGCTTCGTAAAATCTACCGGATTACCGGCATGGGTGTTGCCATATTTCAAAAATAAAAAACAAAAAAAATAAATTGTTGATTAAAAGTAGTACTGGCTTTTTTTGGATATTGCTTTGCAATAAAAATAAGCTGCTTATTTATTACAAAACCTTGAAATAGTAGATTGTGTTTTATTGTTTTTTTTTTACAAAGACATATTAACACAAATTGGGAAGAATCTGCTATCTAATATGCTTAATAGTTAGTGTGTTACCTTGGTCCACCGCACGCGAGGCAGTCTTTATATGTCCAATCTTTGCCAAATTCTTCCCCTTCTTCGGCAGTTTGCGGGAGTGGACAATGTAAGGTTTCGGGTAGGCGCAGGGCTGTCAGGCCTCCGACAACTGACACAGCCCCCATAAGGACTAACGGCAACACTAGGTTGCTAGTACCCTAGAAATTAGATACTATTAAGTGCTACTAAATTTCTAATAAACTAACTCTAACTCTACATAAATCTTTTCCCAGAAGGATTTGAAAGGAAAGATGATATTTACTATGATGATAAGTGTCGATATAAATAAAAACACCTGAGTATTAGTTTTTTTTTTAAAAAATAGAACATCTAAAGTATTTCAAACAACATTTTTATAACAACAACTTAATAAGACCAATGAGGCCGTCTCGGCGCAGCGACACAAGCGTGTGACTGTAACGCGATTGTTGTAGGTTCGATCCCCAATCAAGGAAGTGAAATATTTATTTACGTTTATATTTCCATATCTTCTGCATTGAGTTCTGCCACATAACACATAATACCTCTGGAGCGGAGTGTCTTAACACTAAATTTCCTCTGCCTACGTTGCTGTGTGTGGGATAAAGTGTGAAACTGAGTTATTTTAATTTTATAGGCAGAAATAAATTAAGTAGATAATTATGACTGTTATTATTTACCAAATAGTTTATGAATGGTATAATTATTAGGCCAAGCCCGCCGATGTATGCTGAAGTTCCAATGCCTATTCCTCGAAGTTCCGTCGGGTAAAGTTCACCCGCGTAAGGATAAATAATTAAAAATGAAGCCGATATAAAACATTTTGATATTAGATATAAAATCAACGTCTCAGTTTCAGCGTCTAAAAAAATTTATATAGCTGTAATATTTAATGTTATATAATATTATAACATACTTTACTTAATACGTAGTATTTATATCGTCATTACCTGCCGGTAAGAGAACAGTCACGATGCAAAATATACCACTTATAACCATAGACAAACAAAGTGGCCAACGACGTCCAACTCTGTCCATTAAAAACCAACATACAAGGTAACTCGGGATTTCTACAGCTGATGATAAGAAAAAGCTCATATATTGATTAGATCCGATGGCAGGTCCGTAATAACTTAACCCTACGTAGACCATCTCAGATGCGCACCAGTTCAATGTGATCAAAAATGTTTTGAGTCTCATATTTGGAGTTCTGCATAAAGCAAACACGCTTACTGATTTTGCCTCCTTCACGCCGTTTTCTTTTTGTTCCAATACTTGTTTTTGAAGTTTTCTTGTGTACTCCTCCGGTAATTCTTTGCCATTGACTCTAGCTATTGTTTTTAAAATGCCATTAGCCTCTTCTAATCTTTCTCTCATTAATAACCATCTTGGTGACTCTGGTAAGACAAACCAATAGAGGTAGTAAAAGAAAAATGGTACAGACGTAGCCAATGCGAGGGACCTCCAGTCTCGCAAGACGTATGTTACACACGATAGTAAAATTAATCCCAGAGTGTAAAATATACATGTCATTACGGTCACAAAAGACCTATAATTGGGACCTGCTAATTCCAATGCTAAAATATAATATATCAATCGATTAAAATTATTTTACTTTCGTTAACATTTATCATTTAACACTTTTATTTAAGAATACTTACAGATTATAAAAGGAATTTGGTACACTGCTGGAATAGTCAATCCAACGATGACTCTTGCCAGTACCCAAAACCAATATTGATGTGCGTAAGCGGTCATCATACTACCTAGAAGCAAGGTTGACAAACAGGCGAAGAATGATTTTTTACGCCCTATGCGATCATTAAGGAGTCCAAAAGAGTAAACCCCTATTGGCCCTCCAACGTTTAAAGCTACCAAGCCAAGTGTAGGATATACATCGTATTCACAAACTAAATCGAACTGCAAAATAAGAAATATAAACACAAATGCATCATTAAAACATAAGCCACAGCGGAGAGTACAATGTTTAATGATAATGATAATGATACTTACATCAATTACAATAGAGGAAATAACCTCCGTTCTATCGTACTCATACCCGTCGAGGCAAGGTTCCACGGGCCAACTTTCATTTGCATCAATAGGTTTGTCTGAATTTAATATTGCTGTCCAGTTAACGGAATATCGTAAACATTGTTCAAAAGTTGTGTTATCATGAGCCTATTTTATGGAATAAAATAAATAATAAACGATTTGGCTTAAAGAATATTATACCATAAGTATACTTAAAGATAAGAAGGATTTACCTTACGTGGAATAGATAGAATTTTACGATTTAATAGTGATATATTTTGTAGGTCGGGTACTCGACACCAGTGATCAGGTGTGTCACTCATGAAAAGTTGATTGAAAGCACAAAAACCACAGGGCAGGCATGCCGGCAAACAAACAAACCAAAGTAAAAACTTTTGGTATATTCCAAATTCACCAATTTTTGGGAGCACGTCATCCAAGTCGATAGCATCATCGTTAGCCTCTTTGACCTTTAAATATATACGTAACTTATGATGTATGTATAATGATTTTCAGAAATTAAAAACGTAACACTGACACTGTCACTTGCACAAATATCAAAACTAATATTTTATATTACCAGGGATTTGTCTTGAGCACTATAACTTTGCGAATCATTTGTATTATTTGTCATTGTTGACTGTTTATTTACTATATCTTTTATTTTATATTTCAATTTTTCTTTGAGCTAACAAGAATGAAATACGTCTATTCAAGTCCAGTAGTTATTAAACTGCCTTGGTATTGGCCGAAGCCATATAGTATTAATCTAATTAATTAAAGAAAAGTATAAATGTACATAATATGGAAACATATCGAATATAATACAGTAAACTGCCTTAGTTTCTTTAATTATGATACATAAATTTACAAGAGCACGAATTTAATTTATTATAAATTATCTACTATTTTTGCTATATTCTTTTAAATATTTTATTCTTAAAAATATTTTAAACAGAATACGGCATATATATGTAAGTGTAAAGCTTATTAATCCATTACCAAGTTTTTGTATAAGTAAATGTAATTATGCAAATATATTTTTATAATGATTCTGAGAAATCTCTTGCATTTTTCAGCGTAGACAGTAAAGATAGTCTGGTAAAGTGATATTTTGTTCAAAATTTTCTTGTAGTAATAATTAGTAGTAGTAATTTTCAGTTCAGATATTTTTCAGTAATTTTCATTATACGCCTTACGCCTTATTACAAGAGTGATTTCAAGTAAAATGACAAGACTCTCACTTACTAAACTGACAAAAAAATGTAAAATTAGAAAATAAATTTTACATCACATGACTTGCATACGGAGGTTAAGTTTTTTAACGAAATAGGTTTGTTTGAATGTGGCATGGAAAAATTAAAATCTGAATAGTTTTGTTAAAATATTTTATTTCTGAAACGTAGATAAAATTGATACAAGTAATTAAAACTCTTAAATATAACTTAAAGTTTTTACATAACGAAGAAATTGCGAAAATTGTCTTATTTTTAATATATGGATTTGCGCGTATCCCCGTCTAACTACCGTCATTGTACAGCGTGCCAACAGTCTCGCATGCACCATTTAATTAATAATCTCATATAATATTATAAATAAGAACAATAAAATTTTTCCTTATACAAAACTCTCAAATACTAGAAATTGACGCCATAGTTACAACATATAATTA
Source organism: Heliconius aoede (assembly GCA_037355905.1). Taxonomy (NCBI): domain Eukaryota; kingdom Metazoa; phylum Arthropoda; class Insecta; order Lepidoptera; family Nymphalidae; genus Heliconius; species Heliconius aoede. Next base: position 840,951 of record JBAIZZ010000012.1, read on the forward strand.
TAATTATATAAAATTGAATATTAATTTTCTTAGTACATCAATGTACTATGTGTTTAATATTTAAGAAAATGATAACAAATATTTTATCCTTTTTAATAGCCCACCGAACAGTACAAATTCATTTATGAGTTTTGATAGAACAATTACTATATGTATAGTATGTACACGAGTGTTCCAACTCTCACTAAATGTTACTTTAAAATATTTTCTCATTAGTAAGAGCAAGAAAATTTTAAATTTCACCTTTTAAGGGAATTTTTATAATAAAAAATGTTTTAATAAACGCTTCAAAATCTTTCATAAAATATGACAATATAAAATATATGTCGAAACAAGCAAATGATATTATAACGATAACAACTTTTAAATCCCATGAATGTCCATGAAGGGCCTAAAATTATGATCTAGAGTTCTAGTCAGTAATCTAAGTGTGTCATTGAATGTGGGATTGTTACGTGGTGTAATTATATTACTGTTGGATCGCCATTTATAAATGTCTCACTACGTCGTTGTTACATTTATTTACTTAAATGAATTTATTTAATAAGGCAAGCGTTTAACATTACATTAAGAGAGAAAACCTACAATATGCAGGTTCATAAGATAGTCGTGCTCTTCACACTCGAAGTTTCGTCTAGTGTTCACAAAAAAAATCTCACTCTCACACCTTTTGAAATTATATAAACTGGACGTGGGGTGGGGCGTTTATGCACTTTATTTCATAATTTGTCTCGTATTTCACACTTTCACAACTTTATTTATAGAAGAATACACTAGCAAATCGAAGTCCTTATCGAGAAAAGTAAATGTTTTGGATGGTACATTGTATTTGGGTGGTGTTCGATGTAATTATAATATATTCTCTGAATTATCATCAAGCATTGTTTTCCTGATGCTTACATTTTCTAAAAACATTATATACACGAGTGTCGTTACACTGAGAGGAGAGGCGCGCGAGCGCCACCGGCCGACGCTACGTGAGCAGCTTGAAGAACATGATCCCTAACGAGATGTTTATAAACAGTACCAGGATCACTAGCTGCTGTCGCGAAAACCAGTCCTGAAAAAAAACATATTTTTATTATCTGCTTAATAGTTATAGATATTGTTGCTCGAATCGATGCAGTGCAGTGGCAGTCTTGCCAGAGCGGTGAAATAATTTAAATGAAAATAATTTCAGTTTTAATATTATTCTTACAAATGGGTATGTGTAAAAGTATATTAATTTAAGAAATTGTACCTTGACTTGTGGACTGACTAAATACAACAGGGGATTGGCTCTCAGCTTCTCGGATTCCTCGTGCATGCGGCGCACCTCCTCGCGGCGCGCGGAGCCGAGCGCGGACACCTCCTCGCGGGACATCCCCCCGCCGTCGGGCAGCCGCGGCATCCCTGCCACGTCGGGGAGGGACTTCTTACGTTGCAGCGTTTGTGGAGTGCTTAACATCTGGAAATTATATTTAAATTTCAAAATAGATTAGACGCGTTGGATCCTATTTGGTGAGGAGGTACCTACTACTTCTACATAAAAAATTGTTATACATATAATATGTGGCTATTTCTATACTTTTTTTAAGTTCAAACATCTGGATGTAACGTGTGCCAAATTAATGGTATAGAATCTATACCTAATAAAATCTATACCTGCTATAGAGGTATTAATTATTTGTATGTTGACGAAGAATTGAAAGCGTAATTCAATTCAATTCTCGGCTTGAAAAATATGCCTACGACTTGGCTTTGTTCATCACGACATTATCGCCGGTTAATTGTAAGAACACAGAACCTAGCCATTCGTGCAAATAAAAAAAAATACATAAGTATTTTAAATTTTAGACAGGAAAATGAATATAAGTAAAATGAAATATTTTAGATATGGCGTACTTCACTTTCCTATTTATATATACCAATTCTTTATAGTAGATGTTTGATAAACATATTTATTAAATCTGTCAGTCGGTCCAAGAATAACAACAAGACATTCTCTCTAATGTGTTAAATTGTAAAGTTTTTACATATCTCTACTAGAATAAATGAGTTTTAAATGGAAGAAACGTGTCTCTAGGAAATTAAAAGAAATAAAAATAATGAGAATATATATTTTATACATTAACCTATTATTACTTCATTAAGTAACAAGTAACAGTACTGTGATATTTAAAAATGAAATTAATATTTAATTTGAAAGATATATAATATATAGCGTCAGAGAACTTAAGAGCATCATTAAAAATATAATATTATAAAGAAATATTGACAGGAAATATCATGTTCTACGTTTCACCTCTACTGGAGGTACATTAATCCAACTCTCTGATGCGCGGCGAGCCAAAATAGCTGGCGAACACATAAGATCCTCGTCTTCATCCTCGTCGACTTGATACCACATTTTGTAATAAAATTATCAAATTTGTTTTAATATCGTACAATTATTTTATAATTTACGCAAAACTCACTCTAACAACTACTACAACTAAAATTTTACCACTTCTTAATAATGAGTAATTAGAAATACAAAAAAAATAACTCTGAAATTGCAAATTTTATTGATAGAATTGAAAAAAAAAATTTGAATTGATAATATCTATTTATATATGTAGCGAATAGGTGATGCACGGAAAGCGGCGGCGAATGACTGTCTTAAATTAGAAACGGAACGGGCTGACGAGGCGAGCTCGGCCGCCCACCGCCTACATAGCGAAGCGTAAACGCGCGTCCACCTAGATGTAGATATACAGACCACTAACATATACTTTTTATATATAACTAACACAGATGTACTAACTATGTTTGTATCGTAAAATACTGCATATAATGGTACAACCGTAATGACACTAGAGTATTAACAATCTCTTTGATTGTAGTGCCAATTTATAGAGATTACAAAGCGCCGTAGGTACGAGTACATTACTGATTTGCTATGATGAAATTTTATATTACCACTAGAATACTAATACTTTACCAACTAGAAATATTTAGATAGAAGACAATGCGTGAAAATTAAACAAAGAAATATTTTGCATCTGTCGGTAAGTGACTTTTTAAGTGGATTTATGGTCCATTATAATTTGATTTCCCCATAAAACGAACTCTATTAATTGAATCTCTCACACTGTAACGACTTCTATACCAATATAAACTTTTTTAGATTACAAAGTTTCAAAAGACTTAAAATGTTTATTTTCATAATTGATATAGCTGCAGCTGAGGCATAAGTCGTAACTTGGGCTTAATAAATAATTATGAGTTTAAATTCTTTTTACAAAGGATGTCGAAGAAACATGTGAAATATGTATCTTAACAAAGTTAATAATGTTAGTGGTGAATACTTACTTTTCGTCCGCCGCCGCCTCCTCCCGTTGGCGCTGGAGGTGGTGGTGTCGCATTTTGCGCTACATATAAACTTTCTGTTCGTTTAGGTTGATATGGTGACGGTGAAATTTCTTGTCCAAGATTTCTTTTTCGCAGAAGTGAATCTTCGAAAGGCTGATGTTCTCTCGAAGATGCACGAGAAATGGAACCTCGGCCAGAAGCCAAGTGACCATTACCGGCTGGAGTTGCCGCTCGAGAAGGTGGACGTGATGTAGTGATTGGTTGGGGAGCAACGGATCCAGCTCTGGATCCACCACTTGGAGGAACAGCTTCTACAGATGGCTGTCTTGATCGTCTGCCGTATCTATCCACACTAGAATCTCTACTTGGGGGTCGTTTGTAATGGTCGAAATAATCAATAGATGGGCGTGGTCCTTGTTGTCTTAAATCACGATCTCCATTCATGATATCTTGATCTGTCGCAGCAGGAGGCTGATAAGAATGCTGATCCATGGCTTGTTGCCGATATAATTGTTTATCCGGCGTCTGTCGATACCCTGATTGATTTACGGAAGTTTGTCGATATATTTGTTGTTCAGCTCCTTGTCTATGCATCTGTGGGTCCGTTGTTTGCCTATTTATTTGAGAGCTCATATTTTGTTGATAACCTTGAGTATCCACATTTTGAGCTTGTCTTTCTAGGGCGCCTTCCGAATGTACAGTACCTGTACGTAGTTCATTTCTTCTATAAGCAGCCATACTACTGTCGATGTATGTTTCTCCTTGTGGATCATTCATGGGTTGTGCTAAAACACTTTGGCGTCTAGAAATTCCTGGAGGCGCATTCCAATCCTGGGCAGGCCTTTGAGTTGTGGAAGGACGTATGGATGATGAAAAACGACGGCTTTGATTCGCAAATTGTTGGTTATCAAGGGCCTGTTGTTGTGTTTGATAAGGTGAATGTGGTGGTTGGTTCTCTGGCATATATCCACTTGGTGGATTATTTGAGTAAAGCTTTTGGTTTTGTGTTTGACTTTGTAGACTACCAGGGCCAGTCCAACTGTCCTGAGTAGTCTTATAAAATTGATCGTAAGGAGGGTTAACATTTCTGTCATCCGAAATGTAATTGGGGTTATTAGGATATCTCTGATCAATAGATTGACCTGTGTTGTGATATTGAGTTGACGGTCGCCTTGATGACACAGCGTTTGGTACTTTATTCATTTGAGGAATATGTGAATGCATCGGAGGGATATGATTTGGAATGCTCTTACTGTCCATTATTTTTTCGGTCTCTTGTGAAGGAAGTATAGGATTTACTTGTTGTTCATAAACCTTTTGCCTATATTTCTCTCTTAATCCTATTCGGTCAAAGCCAGGGTGCTTAAAATCGGGTGCAAACTGCTTGGCAGTGGTTTGTGCTATATCACAGTCTTCTTTCGCTTGGTCTGCTGCTTCATCAGCTTGCTCGGCTTTTCCTCTGGCTGTCGCAGTCCTGGTAAAAATCAACATAAATTTTATACTCTGCAATTATGAGTATGATTTCGATAAATCGAAAAAATAAAGATGGACATATTAACAGAATAAAATTTTATGGGTCATACGATTTATATTTTTTAATTAATATTAGTTTAATATATTTAACATCCACAGTATCTTCTTTTTTATACTTGGATATAGTAAAGAGCAAAGATTAGTATATAATTTATATGGCAAGATATGAGTAGTTTATATACATACATATTAATTTTTTCATGTTTTATATATTTACAAGTTTGTAATTAATTAATTAATAGTCTCTTTTCATTTTTGTTTCTACATTGTTTTACTTTACTATTTATATTTTCCGTTAATTTCATTAAATAATAAGAACAAGCTCAAACTAACTCTTATTTAATTAACCGTTATACTAACCTAGAAATAGCAATATCGGCCTTTTGTAATGCTATTTTAGACGCACGTTGTGCTGCATTCACTGCTGAGTCAACACGTTCCCGGAACTTAGCCGAGCGCATTAGAAACATATGTTTGCGCTTTTGGCTGGTGATAAGCACATTGTTTTTGTATTTGCCTTCTTCCCTGGTCCCGTCGCGGAAGGTCGTAACACCGTACCCGTACTTCCTATTCGCAAACCACTCGCCCTCATAACGGAGTCCATCACTACGCTCACTCACACCGAATCCAGTACGTTTATCGTTTTTCCATTCGCCCATATAAGTTTCAGTTACACTGGCATCTAAATGTTCATTCTGAAAAATAAAGACATATTCAGTATTACGGTAACACTTCAAAATAACACGACAATAATGTAAGAACAAAAAAGTACATTCATAATCTATTATATAAATGCAGATGTTCCCTCTGGCTGAGGTAAGACGCACGCACAGCTGTAACCGCTGATGATAGAAACGTGAAATTTGGACAGATGTTTATTTTACGTAATGTGGAAACCCGCTAAGAAGGGATTTGAAAAAAAAATTGTGTGGAAACATCTTTAAATCGGCACCGATTTTAATAAAATTTTAAATTTAGACTTAAAAATATTTGACCTATTAATTGAATACCGTGTTTCATGATTATTTAGAAATTATGAAATTGAGGTTATACATACAATTACCTTGGTTACTACAAGTTTTCTTAGCAGTGCAAAAATCGTAGAATAAATTTTAACATGTATTTGTTACGGAAGTAGAATAAATAATATGATTATTATTATTATATTATATATCTGTACCTCTACAATGAAGCTGTTATTCGAGTTTGTATGTAAAGAGACTCTAGTGGTAGCAGAATGCGTGCTCTCGACCGATGACACCCACGATGAGGCAGACCCGCCTGAGCCGCCTGACCGCACCGACCCAGTGCCACGCTTGTCCAGCTCTCCTGTGCTGCGTTGCTTTCGTATTCGCTGCAAAGGTATATATAGCTTTTTACTGTTTGCATATATATAACATTTAAGATTTTATTTGATAAAATACAATGCTGTTAACAAAATGTGAAAGAAATAATTAGTAAAGTTGCAAGATTTTATACTAATCTATACCTCTATTCATGAAAGATATTTGAGAAAATCTATTATAGAGGGTATTTATTATTGCAGTAGACCACAAAACAATTTTATCTGATTTTACGTTTGTTCACGCTAATTTCTGAAACGGCTTAACCGATTTAAATGCAGTTTTAATTGTTGCATTCTAATAATATGCCTCCAGAATACGGTGGATAGTGTGGAACGGAGTATCTTAACACTTGGCTCCCTCAGCCTTTCCTGCTGTGTGCGGGATACACCATGAAGTTCAAGTTGAATGCAGTAACTTTTATAGTATTTATACTATAGTACTTGTACAATTAATAATAGTTCCTGTTTAAATGAAGTCGGGCCAGGACTACGATAGTTACACCGTGGTAAAGTTTTATCGTTTTTAAAAATTGCGAGTCGTAGCGCGCTACGGCGATGACCGACACAGACCCTAGACTTGCGGGTGATGCAGTCTGTTTACGTTTATACCTGATTTGTCACTTTAGAGATAATAAAGGGTTTTCAAAAAGGACGGTTGAATAACGTATAAAAACAAAGTCTATAGTCTATTCAATTCGGTTTGAGGCAAAATGTTCAATGTAGCAGTTGGTTTGGGGGATCTGTTGGCAACCAACCTGCCCCCCCTCCCCCTGTTTCACTACGCCTTTGTAAACAGAGAAAAATTAAAAAAAAACATTATTGAGGCTTCTATCACATTGATAAATAGCTAATAATATTTTTTCTCACATATCTTTTATTTACAGAGCTTTTATGAGCTACGAACGGATAGGCCGTTACGATTTTTATCAAAACTATAGATATATAGTTTTGATAAAAATCATTTTTGATGAAAAAAAAAGAAAAAATAGAGATATAGATATTTCGAAAACATTTCTTTGTAAAAGTCATTCTTATGAATTCTTTAAAATGAAAAAATGAATACTCAAGAGAATCTGCTTTTTTTAATTGTTTAAAAATAATATATATTTTTAAATTGTTTTGTATAGAAAAAAAAAACTGGAAACGAGTGAATCGAAAACTACCCTCTGAGAGTAACAATTTCATGTTTGTAGAACAACGGGAAGTACAACTTATATAAATTGCCAAAGGTATTTGGCATAAAATAATCGAATTTTTTTTTTCTTAGAAATAAATATATATTTGTAGTTCAAATCAAACATTATATATGCCCATTGCTTTTTTACAATGTTGTAATTGTTACAAAAGCTTCGATGGGTGTATCCAGCTCACACTTAACTTCACAATAATTTTTTTATGCTGTGCGATGCCTTTTTTAATAATAACAAAATTTTAAACTTACAGCAAATAGTCCCTTTTTTGTTTTTTCGACAAGAGAACCTCGTCTGCCAGAAGGTTCGTCAGAACTTTCCTTAAGAACGAAGCCTCCTCTGGCGTCGTCCATGCGAGTAGTCCGACGGTCCGAGGGGTCCGGTGTGCCCGTCGCCTCCGCCAGTGAGGAGAGGGAGCCGCGGTGGTCGCGTGCACCCCCGCGATAGTGTGACGCCAAGCCGAAGGGTGCCGACGTCCGCACTCCGTACCCATGTCTGAGTCCTCGCATCCATTGTCCTTGGTATGTCCCTGTACAAAAATTGCTTGTATTTGAACCATTAATTTAAGCAACTTTCTAGTGAAACTGATGAAGCATCACGAAATCTGGTTACTAGAATGCGTCATTGTAAACGAGCTCGAAATGTACGAGTGTTCGATTAGCTGACTAATACTAATGAATTTTAAGATATTTAAGCTTTTCCTAATAGCATGAAATAAGGCGTCGTCATTATTGTGTGGTGAGGCGGCGCGCACGGCAGGCGTGCCTGCGCTATATTTAACCAGCGAGGGCCGCGGATAGCGGCGCGTGCTGCAGGGCCGCCTCATACACACCGTTTACATACTAATCCCATAAAAAATTCCAATGTAAAACGACCACTTATAGTATCTTGTTTTTATTATTTTTATTAGGATCACGCTGTATCTGTATCTCACACACCTGTATAGCAGGCTAGGCAGAGGTAACCTGGGAATGTAGTATTAAGACACTCTGTTCTCTACTTTCCGCCGGCGAACGCAACGCCGCGATGGAATGAATATAAAATATTAAATCTATCTAGAATTTATTGATTATTTTTGTATATACTCGTATAAATAGAACATAAATTTAAATATATAAAGATATTTTTTTAAATAATAAACCGAATTTAATGCCTAATAAAATTACAGTTTCTGCTAAATCTCACCGGAAGGATGGACGTGAGCCATAGCAAAATTTTATGAACATTCTGTATCATACATATTTGTTAACTCATGAATGACAAATCTTTATACAATCGTGACTCAACGAGCAGGCGTCAAGAATCGCATGACGTTGTTTCATGGTAATGTACGGCGAGAGCTGTATTACGCATTACTGAGTTCTGGTATTGCTTCGAGGGAGAATAATATTTAAATTACTCTAATTATTTTACTTCATATATTCATAAAATAAATGTAACCCTATTATGATCATATTAATAATTCGCTATTATATAAACTAAACTTATTAATGTCACATTTTCTATGTCACATTGATATATTTTTTTATTATAATAATAGGTTGATTTCCTTCGTGACTTTTCGTTGAGTCTTATTATTTGAATATTTGTTATGTACAGATCAGATAGTAATTAATAATAAAATAAGCTATATACGCACAACATAATACGAGTGTATGACATATATATGAATATCGCACACCAGTGTGGCTGCCTGCCACACATTTATTTTCCAAGCACAAACGTTAAGGGGTTTCTTTTTAGTTCACGCAATCATAATGTAGGTCATTAGGTGATATACATGTAGGTTATTATTAGGTCGACGAAGCGTTGAAGACAGATTTAAGTCATGTTTGGAAATATTTATGTGTAAAACGTGGAAATTACATTAAAATCTCATAATTAATATATTTTTTTATAATAAATTGAAGTAGACACAACTTATATGTCCAAGGCTTGTTTTTTTATTTATAAAGTTATGGCAGGGAGTACATGGGAATACAAGTTACGTCGTACCTATATACGTATGTGTGACAGTACAGTATACATATATCGTATGAATAAATATTAAAGCAGACTGTCTATAAAAAATTCTAATAATCTTCAATTGTTCTGATTAATACAATATCAGAAACACGAACTTCATGGTCATGTAGACTGAAATATTTTTGTCGGTATTCTAAAAATTTGGCAATGAGGCAAGTCTTACTTACCACCATCGGCGTATGTTTCTGATCCGTATCCATCTTGAAGGCCGTTGGCCCATGTGCCCTCGTATTTTGCATTGCTTGTGCTGCTCTGTCGGACGCCGTAGCGCCCCTTGTAGCCCTGCGTCCACTCTCCTCGGTACAGCCAACGGTCGCGCGTCTCGACGCCCAAACCGTGCCTTTTACCGTTCTGCCATTGTCCCTCAAACGAACTGCCACTGGAACCAGTGAAATTATACTTTAGATTTTAGTTGGAGAATTGTTTATAATACTTATTTTATATTTTTTATATACGCCTTATTTTTGTAAAAGTTCCCTACTGATAGTGAAACTATAGTCTTTAATGTGACTCGGCGTTCAAAACAAGCTTATTTTAAAAATTAAAAATAAATAAATTAGCTTTACACAGTATTCCGCACGCAGCAGGGTAAGGCAGTTAAGTCTTCAGAGTAGTTATACATATAACTTATGAATTTATATAAAATTGTTAGTAGCTATTAATAACTTGAAGGAAAAAAGATTTCTCACAGTACGTGGAACAAACAATGAAAGCGGTACTATGGCTCTCCCGATCAGGACATTTATTTTTTGGGTTAAAAGTAGGGACGTCCTGCAAAACTCGGGATGTGTGGCAACGCTGGCACTGATTGACTTTATGAATAGTAGTATAGGGAGCATAATACGTTACGCCGCGGGATGAAATTCATGTAACAAGTTCCTTTCGATCTCCTCGTACGTCCTTATGCACCAGATTTACAATGCAATGCTTGTGTTTATTCATGACGAGGTCAACGGGAACTGCCCGTTGACCTACAATTCTTATAACTTATAAAAGTTGACAAACTTAAGTTTATCTTCTCCCATCTTGTGGGAAAATAACTACAAATATAAGTTTGTAATTATTTTTTCTATGAAATAAATACCTGTAGATTTTCACATTTTGGATTTTTTGTACTACAAGTAACTGCCCCCGATTGACACAATTCCATTGCTTTTGTAATATTTTTCACCTATATCTACCGTTTTTTACACGAGTTTGCTAATACTTTTATAAGTTACTGGCTGACCTGGGCGGCTTCGCCCACTTGAACTATACGAATATTTGTCAAATATATTTATAAAGTTATTTTCAGTTTAGGGGGTGAATTCTAACAAACCATGAAACGCGTGTACAATAAAATAGTTTTAAGTCTGAATTTCAAATTTTATAAAAATCACTGGCGATTTAAAGAGTTTTTCATACAATCTTTCAAGCCCCATTTCACCTCTTCAGGGTTAAAATTTTTCAAAATTCCTTCTTAGTATCTAATCTACATTATGAAAATCCTGTCCTGTCCAAATTTCACATTTCTACGCACAGCAGTTACGTCTGTGCGTGTGTTTCATATATATAGAATAATCAATAAATAATAAATGCCTAGTTAATCACAAAATCCATTTGTCAGAACTAAATTACATACCAACATATCTACAGAAATCGAACGTGTTACTTAAGTGATGATAACGTATAGATACAATACAAATTTTAGTAATATTCATTTTATATTCTTTACAAGTAGGTGAGTTAATATCCTCACTAGTTAGTAGTATATAAATTAGTCAAGACAAGTAATTATTTAAGAACTGTGGAAACGATCCCTGCTAAATTGTATCCGGGACTTGAATAATTAATTTTAGATGAAACAGGTTTTCTTAGACTTTGTTTTTTTAACACAGTTAGGGTGAAATTTGCCAGGCATGATTTTACTGTTAAACATTGTATATTAAAATATTTTTAGTTTTTCGACTATATGACGTTTGTGATACAAAAAACCGGTTAAGTGCGAGCCGGACTCGCCCACCGAGGCTTCCGTACCGTTTTAGATTTGTAGGTCAACGGGAAGTACAACTTATGAAAGTTGACAAAATTATTTTGTCTACTACCATTATGAAAACAACTAGAAATATAAACATTTAAATGGTGTTTTTCTATGAAATATCTGCAAATTCTCATATTTTGGATTTTCCCCTTTTTTGTATTGTAACTTCTTGCCAAATTTCATAATTTTATGTCCCGTAGTTTTTGATTCGACGGCAAATAAAGTAGACAAACTTAACTTTGCACTAATTTGTATGAAATGGAATACAAATATAAGTTTGTAATATTTTTTGAAAGAAATACCTCTAAATTAATAATAATAATAATAATAATAAAAAATACGTAACAGTAACTGTTACGATTTTTCTTTCCATATATTATGTATAGTAAGTTCTCGCGCTGCCGTGCCAACTTTCATAATTTTAAGACCACTGGATGTACCTTATAGGTTTTGATTATGCGGCCAATGTCATACAAAATGCAGCAAAAACGATTCATAAATCCTGTAGCCTGTATCTTTTAATTGCAATGACTTAAAGGATCAATATTTTCGGCGCGCAAAAGGACCGTAAACCTGAATATTTGATGTTAATTTCAGCTTTATCCCTCGTGACGTGACTAAAAACAAACGAAAAATTCGAAAAATGGAAATTTCTAGATCTTACAAAACTTAACCTTACAAAAGTTTCACAAATTAGCTTTCAAAATTTTGTTAATTGTAATTTACTTTAGAAGGTTTCCTTTGCGATTCGACCAGTTTACATGTCTTTTGAAGAAAAAAAAAATTAATAGATATACATTTTCATTGGAGTTACGATGAAAATAAATATCAAAAAGTATAATCATATTTTGCAGCTTCACGCTGTATCCCGCACATAACAGGGTAGGCAGAGGGAACCTCCGTTCCCCACACACATAAAAAAAAATCATATTTAATTTAATATTAAGCTTAATTTTTTATAAAAAAAAAATAACTAAATGAACTGTCATCAGTATTGTTGATAATTTACTTGTTGCCGTCGTAGCTTTTTTTCTGACTATAATCTGTAGCTATAAGAAACGGTTAGTTAATGATTCGTCATTAAGAATGTTTTGTATTTTAAAATAGATTTATATTTTTAAATGCAAAGCGCTAGGCTAGTATGAAAATAGTTCTGTGATTCTCTTATGATCATTTTATCATTTTAAAATTAAAGCTACTGTATATCGTACAGATTCCGTAGATAACATTACATTTGTCAAGTCTTTTAAAGAAATCTTACTAGTGGGCTCTTACTACAAATAAAATAAATTGTTATACAAAAAACCAACAATCGAATAGAAGTATAATGTCTACAGTGTCTATGTAAATGTGTGTACCTAATATAGATAAATACTTAAAAGCCATTGTTTACACCTAATATACTTACAAGTATAATTTTTTTACAAATCTAACTTCTAACAAAATATTATTATTTCAACCTTGATGTAATGAATATTTATTGCGTCTAAATACAGTCGATAGATATTCCGCGGCTCAATTTGTTTCGATTGAATCGTGTCATATTATATCTAAACATGAAATTACTACTTCCAGCTGCGCACGCGCATATACTATTCCCAGCTAACTAACTAGCTTGGAATTTTAAACATCAACACACGTGCCCTAGTGAATAACACTGAAATTCCTTTCAGTTTTTATTAGTTGCGGTAAGATAATGGATTGGTCTGTTCTACACATGAGTACGGGCGTAACAAGTCGACTCTGGCCGCTATTTATAACGTAGCAGTTACATATTCTGTGGCAGCGTAACTGAATATTGCAAGTTGAACTGTTTCACTCTGAGCCCTAGAGAATGTCGACCTTGGACACGCAATTCGAAATATCATCGAAGATACGTCTTATTCATGTGTCGTTATTATATACTGAAATGAAACAACATCCTTGTAACTTATAATCCAACTATAAAAAAACATAAAAAAAGAACTGTTAGGTATAAATTTTGGTATAAAAATAGCACAAGGGTAAAACAAGTGAGATGCTCTTGATGTAGAGTGCTTCTGTGCTGTACCTTGTTTTAACCTACTTGTCCTTATTTTAGAAATGCGGTGAAAACAGCTGTTCCGTTAGATAACCTTCCGGTACCTACTACGTAAAATATTAAAATATTATGAACGAATCCACAACCAGTCGGATTTTAGAGTCACACTTTGTGCCCGTGTGCCTCGACTGGCGTAAATATTATTCGTCATTTTCAATCAATTCATTTTTAAATCAATATTTCATTAGCCAAAAATATTTAGATGTAATAGCAAATGACAGTGGAACTTGATATACAATTTGCCAACCATAAATTATCTCATAGAGCAATGATCGCAATGTGTATTTTCAGTCATATGAAACGAATTTCTTTTCTAAAAAGTAGAATTTATACTGTGAGCAAAGTGGCAAATTCGGTAGCTGAACTGCATGACCTACAACTTGGCTACGGGCCGCGGCACTGACGCACCTTGCCTGTCACGCAAATGACAATGGTGTAGCTGTAGGCTCAAGTGCGACATTACTGAGACAAAAACACGGAGTTTACGCTATAAATTTTCCGTTTGCCACATATTGTGATTAAATTGTTTTTAAATATCTTTCAAATGTGTACCTATAGATCAATAAATAAATGTTGATGTTATCGTTAGTTTCCTAATACAAATTCCGGAAACGTTATTATATTTTTAAAACGATTAAATTAGTATTAATGGTTTAAGCTTTTAAACATTAATTTTTTGAGACATTAAAAAGAAAAACGGGATAAGCGAGTCGGGCTCCCCCACACAAGGTTCCGTACAAAAATTGGAGGTTGAGCTTTTTCTGAATTTCAAGCTTAGCTTAGCCAGAGCCATTTCATCTGATACCTCACTTGAACTAGCGGCTTTATTACCAAACTTTGCTCTCTTTTAAGGATATTATTTTTTTAGGATTTCGGATTAGGATTCGATTTAGGAATGAATTAGTACTACTTGAAGATGCTAGCTGGCAAATTTCGTAATTCTAGGTCAACGGGAAGTACTCTATTAATTTTAATTCCCTTTATAGTGTCGAAATACATGTTTTTGCGATATAAACGGGCATATATTTTTTTAAAGTTAATGTAGAAATACGATTTTTTCAGAAAACCAAGGGACTGTAAATCTGACTATACGGTTCAAATTTACGGTTTCAACTCGATATCGTCAGTCGCAATATGGGACCATATTGCACTCTCACCAATGTAAAATGAAACTATCTAACTGGTTATTAACATTAAACAACGATCAGACAGACAGACAGAAGGCCTCCTAGCCACCTATTTAAATATAATATTAACGTTTAAATGTCATTTTTTATTTTTATTATATCTTATTATTGTCTTTCAATAACGGTCAATTGGCGCAGCTAAAGTAGGTTGGGTTTTGATCATTGACGAGTATATCTTAGCCTGTCTTCTATCTATGAACGCTCTGCGTGTATTTTCTATTTAAGCTTTTAATTATCATATAAAATGAATGAATGAAAGTGAAAAGTGAAATGGAAAGCTATACCTATATTACAGATAAAACCTACTACACACTTATAATTGTAGTTCACTTAGTACAAAATGAATGTAATGATCCGTAAACTTAATTTTGTTAACTTTTATGAGATATGTCCTGTTCACTTACAATTCTAAAATTGGTACGGAACCCTAGGTGGGGGTAGTCCAACTAGCACTTGACGGTTTTTTTGCTTTGTTTAAATTGTATTAACGGCTGTTGGTTTAAGCTTGAATACCCTCTCAAAAGAGAGGACCCAATGGAGGGCAAATTAGAAAAATAAAAACATTTTAATGTCAGATTAGCAAGTTTTTTTCGCATGTTTACTGACCATACTGTAACCAGAGGGAACCTTTCTGCGCCACAACGGCCTATATTTGCACAAGTAAAAATAGTTTTTTTTCTGTACTATAATAAGATGTATACATGTGTATTTATATTTGTTGATTTAATCTGTAGCTTCAATATTTTTTCTTTTGATTTTCCATGTCAAGCTTTGTAAGTTTAGTCATCAATTTTAATCGATATTATTCCAATCATAAATCAGAATTTATTTAAAAAAGTAAATAGCAGAATGTAAGTTTTTTTATCCGTGGTACCATTTATAAACTAGCGACAAAAAACACATTAATTTTGTACTAAACACACTTCCCAGAAATATTAAAACTTCATTCGCTTTTTAATATCTTTTCATTGACGTCGATCTTGCTTGGTTCTGTCCTTTCTTAATTTTATTTTCTTTCTTAATCTTATATAGTCACAATGCTCTAACCGTGCGGGACCACTCCTGATTTCAACCAGAACAAGTCACACACGCGTGGCCCAGTATTTTTCATTCATCATATCAAAAATGGGGCACGCGTCGCGTCGTTGAATTCGGCCACTCAACACGCAACGCCTCCTAATTTCATGGGGAAGTGGGGAACGGAGTGTCTTAACAGTAGGTTCCCTCTGCATACTCTGTTGTGAGCGGAATATTTTTTATTTTTCATATAATTCATTCGACGGTCCCCAGCGCCGCTTTTGTCGCCACTTATCATACCAGCAAAGACGTATCGGTGCGCCCTAACATTGTACGGCCGTATGGTGCTCGTGGTGTATGAAAAGTTGTAGTCCTAGATAGGGCTAGCATGGATCGGCCCTTATTCATAATATTTTTTAAAATTAATTATTATACATTTGAAATAATTTTGTTTCTAATAGTTATAACCTTGTATGTGTGGACGATAAATATTTTGAATTTAAAATAAAATCCTTTTTTGCGGAAATTAATAGGGCCATGTCGTCGTTGCCTCCACATATCTAATTCCACCCTTATTATACCTATTATTTCTAGAAACTAATCATTTCCCTACGTATTGCATATTTTATACCGCCAGTGTCAACACATATTTTGAAACGAGACTGGAGATTAAGAGGCCAACTTTAGTTGGTCGCATCGTGTTTTAAAAATCACGTCTTTTTAGTCTTTTTGCCGGCATAAGTATGTAGGTAAGATAAAGCAAGGTAACATTAGAAACCCCCTTTGTAAAATATGTAACTGGGAGTATTGATTTATGATAGTTACTTTAATTAGGTTTTAGAATAATATTTTCTATTTAAATTGATATTTTTCTTCTAAGTTATATCTATATTTTAATATTGAAATACTAGGCTGACCGAATAATTATGACCTGATTTAAGGTTATACTCTGCTAAGTCTGAAAGTATTCTGAGCTGTCGGCAGTAAAGATTTTTTTTCAATAATGCCACGTGTTTGATTTTTGTGGCTATACCTGCAACTATGAAATTTGGGTTATTTATATGGCACCTCTCAAAATACTCCAAACAGAGGTTATTATGGAACCAAAATGAAACATATTTTTATGCATATGTTTTTCCACTACACAAAAGAGAAAGCAAATACGTGCTTAGGTATAAATAGGTAATGACAAAAGGAGTCGAAAAACGAGATAACACTTCGTTTCAAATTAAATTTGTAAAGTAATGAAATCATAATTACGATATGAGAGAATAAGAAAATAAAAGAAAGAAGAACGTCGTGGCGTAGCGGCACAATGATTTGACTGTAACGCGACGGTTGTGGATTCGATCCCGAGGAAATAAAATATTTATTTATTTATATTGATATTGATATTTTCAAGTCTTCGTTCTGGTATCGAGGCAAAGAGGGGCGGTGAATTCAGTCACTCCACACGCTATGCCTCGAAAATTCGCCGGACGGTGGGGAACAGCATGTCTTAAGACTAGACTTTCTCTGCCTAACCTGCTATAAATGGCATACAGTGTGAAGTAAAAAAAAACCTGTGGAGACGATTTCAACGCCAATCCATGGTTTCCAAATTTATAATTTTTCAATTGATAAAGTTTTAAATCTACAAAGTTAACGTAACACGAAACGCTTATTATTTTAAGCTTTTATAGCTTAAGGTAACAAACTAGATGTGATAGACAGAAGAGATAAGGGTTTGGATAGTATTATTTCAGAAAGTAACAGTAACGTTTAGAAAAATATTAATATGGCATTATTACAGAATAAAACCTAAAAAAAACCATTTAAAATGGTAAAGTATCGAAATGCTATTCCATATTTCAAAAATAAATTCTTATTCTTGTCACATTAAAAAACATTATGTTAATCAGAATAATATTTGAGGCGTCATTGGTACTTTTAAAACAAATTAAAATTTAATATTTACCTTTTAAAAATTTTGCTGGTATTTAAATAAATCTACCTTTATAATAAATCTGCAAAAATTTATATATGAATAAAAATTGTGATTTAGCTGTTAGTCTTGATTAATATATAAACTATCATTTATTCATTTACTCCAATTCCACGAAGGTACAATAAAGTTATCTCAACACTTGTTTCAAAACTTTATACTTCAAATAGCCAAGTTCTATCTGATATCTCTATTAACTTATTATCTGGTACAGCCATTAAGTTTCAACATCCATTATTTGCCTCATTTTTTTAAAAAGGCAATGTTAAAAATAATAGTATTCTTTATATTGACTAAAAGCTACGTTCAGTTTTCAATTCAAATCATTTATCTATATAAATAGTAAACGTCGTAAGAACATTAAATAAAATATACTTTCATAAGATGAATATTTATAAACAAATCGAAATGTTGTTCTCCGAGTATGACATCAGTAATCATAATCTAATACCTAGATGTAAATAGTAAAGCACTAGGTACACGCCGGTTTATGTAAAATCACAATGTCGGGGCTCCCTATTTTGATGGAGCAACGACCCGCTGAAAGTGGGTTAGATGGAGCAGGCGTCCGTCGAGATTTATAGGAAGGTCTGGCACAGTAACGCATTCTGCCAGAGCCACGTACTCACACTGTGATGTCGGTATAACTCTAGCGTAGGTAAATATCGATAGCCATTAAAAAGATAAAAATAATTCCATTTACTCATTATGATGGAGCTATTGATGAAGCTTAGTGTCATTAAGGTGAGCACATTAAACGATTTAATTTGATGAAAGTTCATAATTAGGCCTTAAGAAAACGTAAATTCATCACTAATTTCAATTACAAATCGTACAAAATATTACCTTTGTCATTAAATTGTGATGCATGAATCACTAACCGTTTACTTTTAGTAGCCTTTTATGATCCTATACGTAAAAGTATAATGAGTGACTATATATAAGTAAATAAGTCTCAGAAATGAGATGAGATGAAGAGATGAACTTGTAATCACATGTCTGTTCCCGTGAGTGCGGCACCAAGCAGCTGCATTACATTACCCTCAATTACTGTTCATAAATTGCGCTTTGCTTCACCATGCATTGTGAGATCTTTAATAGTTGCGTCTATAGAAATGACAACGGGTCAATTGACATCGAGGCCGCAGCATCGTGATACCTACTGTTATCACTTATCGTTATCAGTAGCTACAGATCGATATGACTTTTCTTCGTGGTTGGACCATTCGGCACTTTCACCGCCGTTACACGCGTTTTCTAGCGAAACACCGAACTCAATTATTAATAGAAGACTATTTTTGGAGCGGCTTCGGACGCGGATCTCGGGCATGTGCGAGGCCCGGGCGGAGACACTATCTCACCTGGGCCAGGTGTAGACGCCGGATACTTCGAAGCCGAAGTGCCAGGAGCCGGCGTACGCCCCCTGTCCCTTGGGGCCGGTGCACACACCGTGGCCGTGGGCCTTGCCGTCCTCCCACCCTCCGCAATAAGTACCACCATCGTCAAAGTCGAATCGGCCACCGTTGGGGCCACGCTGCGGGGGGCTTCCGCTAGCGGCGTGCGCGGTGTCGGCTAGCTCGCTCGGCTGCATCACGCGAAACCGTGGTGCCGCGGAGGGGAGGGCCTCCCGCGCGCGCCCTCCGCCGAGCTCGCGGTATAAATAAACATCAGCTGGGCATGTCGCGCCGAGGCGCGCGGCCGAGTGAACACCCCTCCGGTCCTGCGCGAGCAGCACTGGCGGCGACGCGGCGCCCGCCCTCCGCCCGCCCGCCCTGCGCACTGCGCACTGCTCGCGGCGTTCGGCGTTACTATTGTATTATAGTCGCCGCTATTGTTTCGAATAACTATCTCAAATGGACAAAAAGCCTTATTTACTTTTTAGCACTGCTATAATTTTAATTCTTGCTTGACTATCGAAATGAAATTTAACAATTATTGATCGCAATATTATTAAAGTACGAGGCATTACTCATCAGCAGAGTACGACACCATAATTTAGTAACGAAGAAGTTAATACAAAATTTGCGTAGAATTTCTTTTAAAGGTGTTTATTAATTACGGAAAATCTATTTTAAAATGGGGTACCGTATCTACATATAATTTATGTATGGGAATGAAAATATATTTTTAAGAGTTACATTATTTGCAAAAATTACAGTACATACACGATATTATACGTTAATTGTCTTCTTATAGTGAATGTCATATTATTTTAAAAACTTCTCTAAAAAATATTTCTATGGACTGTTTATAAAACAAACCTTGTCAATGCCCTTAAGAGTAAATTTTATTTAAAAAAAAAAACAAATTAACTTCACACTATTCCATACACAGCAGGTAGAGGGAACCTAGTGTTACATCCTCTCCACTCCATTCCCCACGTTCCATCGTATTTTGGAGGCATTGTTTGTTCAGTGGCGAAACCCAATGCCCCGCTTTGCCTGGACACCAGAGTGAAGAAAGCGAAATATTAATTTAAATATTTCATTTCATTGAGTGGGGATCGAACCCACACCTTTATTAATTTAATTTCTCCTCCATCCTAAATGTAATTAACATTTTTGTTTGCATCACATCTTAGTAAATTTATAAATAATTTCTTGGTCATCAGTCTCAAGTATTAACAAAATAGATTAAAAATTAATGATTAAATAAGGATAAATAAGGATCAGAATAAAATAAATAGTTCCATAATAATAATTTATTAAGGATGGTACCATTACATCTTAAAGAACTTTCAGACAAATACTTGTGTATAATTATATTAATATTATTTATAGTTATAGATAACAATATAATCATCCAAATACACAGCATAGTATAATTTAAGGCTACTCTTAATAGTGGCAGTGAATTATCCTTGCAACATATGTAAACATTAATTATTCATCTTGGGTATTTAATGATTTTTATTTGAATGTTAAATAAAATTGTTGTGTAATTTTCCTGAACAGGCATACTTTTTTTAATTGTAACACATAAATGCTTATTATATTAAAGCATAATATATATTTCTAGTAAAAACAATAAAAAATAGTTAATATAATTAACATTTTTTTTATTATTTCATTATATTTTAATTTTTTATATAATTTATAGTCATGTTTACATAAAAAACTAGTATATTTTATTAAATTTTTCAACAATATAAAATATTGTAAGTTTATTTGTGTTTATCTTCAACAACCCATTCTAGACCATTGCCAGGTAAATCACTTTGAATAAATGGAGAAATCCAAGCTAAATACCATCTGTGACCAAAAACTTCTATTAAATTAGATTTTAAACCCTTATCAAAAGATATGCTTTTATTAGCAGGTTTAGTTTCAGGTGTTATTTTACCTCTTAAAAGGTTACTCAAGTGATATATAAATAGAAAACCGGTAAATGCACCTACAATGAAATTTATTTCTACTAAAAATACATATAAACTTTCCTCACCAAAATCAATCACAAAGCTAGCTAAAGGAAATACAAATTTACCAATTATAAGGCCATGATTCCATTTAATAAAATTACTTAAAAATACAATATTATAATAAAATGAATACACCATAGCTATAAATATATAAAATGTAAAGAACATAAAATATCTGTGATTATAATAACCAACACAACAAGCAAAAAATGTACAATGATGGTCTCTTTTTAAAATACAGACATCACATGTATCACAATGCCACGCTCGAGGTGGGCGAAAACACTCACACACACTACACAAACTCCAGTCTTGCTTGTATTCACTTTCCATAATTTTACCCTTAATGCTTGTATTTGTAAACATGCCATATATCATGTTACTAACAATATTAAGTAAAAGAAATGTAGCACATACATAGTGAGCTACATAAGGTATAGTCCAAATTTCCACCACAGTTGGTAGTACTATGCAGAGTTCAAAATATACAAAACCCGGTACTAAGACAAAAACAATCATAAGATAAACACTGTGTTCCAAAATCCTCTTCCATTTTTTATTTTTTATTTTTTGTAATGTGAGTAACATATTATTTATTATCAGTCTTAAAGAAAATGGATAGTATATTTAAAACCAACATCGACAATCTTCCTTAGAAATTATTCATACATAATGACTGAAAATAAAGTACACTTCTATTATAATATAAGCTAAAATATAATTATTATATTACGGTGAAAATTTATTTATATTTACTTACACACAGGTAAATTTATTTGATATAATAACAATATTTCAATAAGGAATTTTTCATGTTAATGTCTGTCGTATTGACAACTGACGTTGACTTTAGTCGTTTGACAATTTGACGTTACAAGAAAATCACGTGCGGGTTTATTTTTTTAATTAGTACATGAAATTAGAATGGTGTACATACATCCTGAGGAAGACCCGCGACGAATGGATAATCCTAAAACTTCTCGTAGTGAACCTATTAAAATCTAAAACACATTAAAATATAAAACCCCGATATTAAATTATGTTTTTTTATATATACTTGAAAATATTTGGAGTCGGGAATATTGCATGTAACTTAAAATATAAAAATACTTCTATCTAATCCATTTTAAGTTAAATAGTTAGAAATGTATTTTGCAATGATCGATATTATCATACTAGGTCGCGTTTTTGTATAGCATTTTGTATATGTGTTTATTTAATTATCATCAATTCAATGAGGCCAGTCGTGGCGCAGGGGCATAAAGTGTGACTGTAAACGCGTGGGTTCGATCATCACTCAAGGAAATGAAATATTTATTTAAATTTACATATCCATTTCTTCGCTCTGGTGTGGCGCGTGTCTTTTAACAATAAAAATTCTAATTAAATAAAACTCTCATCAAGCTACCCTTAAAGTGTATATTTTCCAATAAAGACGTTGAAGTCAGTCCATTTTCGCGCTCATACTTAATGTAAATTTAAAATTTATGTGATTTTCTCATGGATAGCATCGTCAGAAGTGGGCCAACGGGACCACACGGGAAACACCAGCTTTCAAATAAAAAACAATCGTCAACATAGCTTCACACAGGTAAGTCCAGAGGAAAAAAACAAAAGAATACAGTCTTATAATCTTCCCCTGAAAGGAGTCAGTCAGAAGTTTGTTAATAATAAATATAACATGACACTTGCAGAAGTGATTAGTGCTCATTGCTCAACTGGCACGTTGGCCAAAAACAAAGAAAATTTTAATCTAGTGAGATGTGGTTTAACAATGCAATTATAGAAAAATATAAACTTTTTTTTTTCAAGTTCACGCTGTATCGCGCACACAGCAGGGTAGGCAGAAGGAACCTCGGTGTTAAGACACTCCGTTCCCCACTTTCTGCAGAATTCTGGAGGCATTTCGTGTTGAGTGGCAGAAGAAAAATGGAAATATAAACGTACAGAAATATTTCACTTCCTAGAGTGGGAATCAAACCCACAATCGTCGCGTTTACGGGCGACACCCTTGTGCCACTGCGCCACGACGGCCTCAAATATAAGCTTGTTCCTCTCAAACAGTATGTTGGTTTTTAATTTGGGAAAGCTCGAACTTGTTCCTTAATTAATATTCAGTATCTCTTCATTCTTTTCTCCTTATGCAGTGCATAATTTAGGTGGTACATTTTTACTTAAACTATAAAATATCCAGTTTTTGGGAAATAAAAAAAATGGTGAAATTACTTAGTAATTACATTAAAAATAAAACACATTACAATTATAAATAATATAAATATTCTCATCTTTATTCAGATAAAGTAGTCACTGAACAAATTAAATGAGACAGTTGAACTAAGTTAGTCTACAATAAGTTTTTTCATTTTCACACCAATAGATTGTGTACATAGCAAAATATATTTCTTCTTATATCTAAATAAATATATCTAAAACATTGACAGTCACTTTAAGTGTAAATACAGACATTCATTTTACATTATATGAAAAAGATTCACTTTTTTACATTATCAGAAATACTTTGCTTAGAAAAAACAATAACTATAAACTAAAAAAGTTTCAAATCAAAAAGGCAGTACTTTAAATATAAAAACAGGACATTTTTGACTTTTTACTTGATCTTCTGGATTTATTTAATTTTTGTGAAACTTCTTGTTATCTTTCGCCATATCAACAAGAGTTTGGGCGGGTTTGAATGGAGCCCCATACAGTCCCTGGAACTCTTCCATTTTCTTAACCAGCTTATCAGCACCGAATTGATCGACCCACCTGAGCATAAATTTAAATTAGCTGCGATACACATAGCATTGTATAATCTCAAGTAAACTAAACGTTTTTTTTAATTACTCTGAAACTAAACTAAATGTTTGTTTTGTTTACTAATAATTTGAATTACTTTCCTCTTTCTTCTAATAACAATCATTTTTAAGACAATAGTCAGTCATATTATAACTAAAACTTAAGTGTCAGTCAAGCCATAAAACAATCATTATGTAGCAATTTCATCAAACAAAATACTTGATATTGGTAAACTTTTCTATTTATGAACCGGTTACAATATAATTACATGTTACCTGCATAGTAGGTGTACAGATAAATACAATAATACAATAATAAATACCTGAATGGTCCACCAGTGAAAGGTGGGAACCCTAGACCAAATACTGCTCCAACATCTCCTTCAAGGGGGCTGTGTAAGATTTTTTCTTCTAGAGACAATACCGCTTCATTGACAAATCTACAAATAAAAAGTTTCACATGGTAAAAACTATGAATTACAATTTCATTTTTAAGTAACAAAAATTAAGGATATTCACAGATATTACATAATAATTACTTCGCTTTTTTTTTTTTTTTTTTTATGTGAGAGGACAAGGCAAACGAGCGTTCGGGTCACCTGATGGTAAGTGATCACCGCCGCCCACGACCCCATGCAACACCAGAGGAGCCACAGGTGCGTTGCCAGCCTTTAAGGTGGAGATGAAGGGCACCGGGGCCCGGCATTACCTAATGCGAAACGCAGTGGCAAGGGCCACTACTTCACGCCGGTTTAAAATGCCGGGGGTGGTATTAAATCCGGTCGAGTCTGCCCAAAATGCTTTATGTTGTTCAACTGAATATAAAAGCTGTCGTGGTACAGTTGCACAACGTCTGATTGTAAAGATGCGACGTTTGCTTCCTATTTGGGGGAATGAATTCATGATATTCATTTCCTAGCTGTGGTAACAAGCGCAGCGTTAAGTTCCACTATTCAGCACGCTCTAAGCAAAATATATAATAAAGTTTGCAAAAAAATTAAAAGAAAAAGAATAATAGTAAATACAAACCTTGATACCATTCTCAACTGCTGATCTTCAACAGTGTTGGCTCCACGGGGTTCAAGAGAGTACTTCTCTTTTAATATCTGTATGGCTTCTTGGTTAACATCTCTATTCTTTGTTCCCTTCTCATATACATAGAAGCCTTTGCCGGACTTCCTTCCCATGAATCCAGATTTAACTAAATCTTGCATTATGTTCAAATCTCCACCACTAATACGGTCTCCGAAAGCCTGTATTTAATTAAAATAACTGTAATAGAAAAATCCCAAGAATGATACTAAAATTTTTATTCAAATATTTTAAATATTCATTGTCATATTTACTAGAATAAACACTTTTACGTTTTCAACTTATTGCAAAGTCTAGTATGTTATTAAAAGAAATTTTGAATATATTGCTAAGTTTTGCTTAACTTCTTACTATTAAAATACTTAGAAGTATTTAAAACCTACTTATATAGTTTTATTTATATAGGATTTCTAATTTATATAAAAAAATTTGACCCTCCTTAACCCCCATATAACAGTTTCCAAATGGTCTCTAAATGTTACATAACACTCAATTGATATTGTTTATTATGGCACAATTATGTAACTTAGTTTTCAATTCGGCTGTTCCTGATATATATCGTGCGTTGAACGTAAACTTTTTTAAGCTTTTCAGCTTTTTAATTACGTGTAAATAAACTACAGGCATAATTAACCACACACCTATATAATTCATCGCCCTCTTTGTTATTGTTAACTATATTACTTATATTATATATTTTTCAATAAATCGCTTTTGTCAAGACTTGTATTTTTTATTATCCTAAAGGTTATTTTTTATAAAATGTGATCTAACAAAATTAGATAGAGATACTATTTCTTTTGATCCAATATTAAAAAAACAAAGAGTACAATTAAATGAGCCTGTGAGTTTTAATCTTCGTTCTTATGAATAAACTACGTATAGACCTTAGCCAAGTCCACAGCAATATGAGAGCCGACATCAATTCCGACCTCGTCCGCCAGCGTGGCCGCGCCGACCGGGAACCCAAATTGTTTCGTCATACTGTCTAGATCTTTAGGATCTACGCCTTCCTGAAGCAACCTATAAATTTTAAGTGAATTATTTTTAGCGTCACGCTGTATCCGGCGTGTCATATCGTAACAGGGTAGGCAGACGGAACTTGGTGTTAAGATAAGAAGTTTAGAATGGTCAATAGTCAACTCGTCCTAATAGTTTACAAAAAGCAATACATTGACTGCTTAAATAATGTTGTCTTTGGCGTACCTATAATATTACATTATATTTGTAGTGTAATATTATATCTAGTAGTAGTATCTAGTAGTAGTACTAGTATCTTTGGTAAATGGTATTGGTTTTACACTTATATATTTTCTAATGGTGTTTTTTTTATTTTACGTGTATTTACATTGTGTGGTTACTCCAAAAAAAAAAAAGATACCAGTAGAAACTCGCAGAACGATTAATTGTAGACTTTCGAATAATCGAATGTGTGAAGTGGATTTTGTGCACATAATGTTGTGTTAATTAAAAACAACAAATACACATCAACGAAAATTAATGATAGTGAAGAAATAATTAATTTAACATTTTCCATAGTTGGTCGCGATTAATAGCCCAGAAAACCATAAATCCGTATGACTGAGGGCCGGATAATCAAGTTTGTGTAACGATACAATACGCACCTGACAGCCTCACTGAGCATGGTGGACAATATCCTGGTGGTGTAGAAGCCGGGACCGTCCCCTACCGTGATGACCACTTTCCCCTGTCGCAGGCCGATCGCCACCGCCGCTGCCGCCGTGTCGTCGCTGGTGCCGGGGTGACGGATGATCTCTAGCAATTGCATCTTGTCAACAGGAGAGAAGTAGTGCATGCCTGTAATAACAAACATTATTAATCATTTTACTAAGCATATAACGTTTTTAATGTAGCAAAACTTAACTTGCGTGTCTTGAAAGCCGACCTAGCGCTCAGCTATCAAGATATATGGAAATTTTAATCACTGTGACAAATTGTTTATACAAGTGTATAAGCATTTTTGTAACAAGCGAAAAAGTTATTATAATTCTTTTAAGTAATGATCAAACCTACAATCATGTTATTTCAAAAAATGGCGTCAGAAATATAAATAAAAAATAAATAGCGTCACTCTGTATCCCGCAAATAGCAGGGCAGGCAGACGAAACTTAATATTAAGACCCTGTTCCCCACTTTCCGACCAATTTTAGAGACATTGCCTGTTTACTGACGGTACCCAAGGCCATGCTTTGCCCTGTTACCATAGAATGAGATAATAAATGTAAAATGAACCCACATCTTCCGCGGAACCCCCAACAACCTTACGTGCCATGAAGACCTCTTAAAATAAATAAAATACATTACCAATAACTTTGTCAGGGCGACTACTGCCAGCAGCAATCTTAGTAATAGGAATAGCACTAGTGTTAGTCGCTATAACACAATGTTTAGGGACCACAGCTTCCAATTCCTTTATCACTTTGTGCTTTATATTGATATCTTCGAATACAGCTTCAATAACACAGTCGACATTTTTAAACTTGCCATAGTCAAGTGTTGGGTATAAATTTGACATAAATTTGTCTTTTTGCAGCCTGAAAATAATTTTAATAAACAATGTTAATATTAAATTAAAGTCTTTTTTTTCAGCGGCACGCTGTATCCTTCACACAGCAGAATAAACAGAGGTGACCTAGTGTTAAGACACTTCATTCCCCATTTTCTGAACACATTGCATGTCGCTTCGCATTGGGAACCACTCCATTCTCCACTTTTCTCTTTGTAATTAGGTAGAATGTGGAAATAAAACATTTCATTCTCTAAAGTGGGAATCGAACTCACAACCGTTGCCTTTATAAATCAGATGACGCCATGCCGCTGCGCTACGAACGCCTCAAGCTTTATTTTTTAAATGCTGTCTTCTGTTTAACAGCATTAACCAAGCCATGATGTATTTATTTAAGTTAATTTTTTCTGGTGAACAAAATAACTAGTAAGTATTACGTAAAATATAAATGACCATTTTTAACTAAAGTTACAAAACAAATGAAAAATAAAATTGCCAAATTAAGTTTTCACACTATACAACTGAGGGATTGTCCACAAAACATAAAAAAACTTAAGGATATCAAATTTTTTCAAATACCTAAATAAATAAAAAAACACTAAGCCCGATTCCGCCCCTGTTAATAAAATACTTACGAGGACACTCTCTTTCGTTTAACAGCATTGACCAAGCCATTTTGTATTTGTCCCACACCTCGGTAAAGGCCAGTGTTGGTCGCATCCTTCAAAACTACTTGGTAACCCTTGTCTATGGACACTTGTACAATGCCAGCGCCCATCAAACCTGCTCCTAACACTCCTATCTGTAATTGTAATTTTATAAGTTTTGATTTACGCGCTTTGGCACGACTTGTTACTTTGGATAATGTGTGTTGGGTAGAACATCTCTTTTTCAACATATGGATTTACACATTTAAAATTAAACTAACTTAATATATTAGAAAATTTTAGCATTTTTAACTATAATAATAAAATATATATGATTATATTGTTAGCATTAACATAATTATTGACATACCGCTTTAACATCAACTTGAGATTTGCCAAATCTGTTCTTTTTGCATTCAGTTTGCCCTCTGAACAAGCCAATGAGTCCTTTACTTTGTGGCGTCATTGCAAGTTCGCCGAAGCCTTGGGCCTCAGCTTCGTATCCCGCCACAGGCCCTTTATCAACACCTGCCCTTACAACTTCTAGTATCTAAAAATAATATATATGTTTATTTGAATATATTCAAAGATGTTTTCTCGCTATATCTCGCCTATAGAAGAACACCCTGCTATAGCAGGGTAGGTAGAGATGACATAGGAATAAGAAGCTCAATTCTTACTTCCCGCTTAATTTTTAAAGTATTACGTTCTTTCGTATTCATTCCACCAAATTAGAAATGAATCCATATCTGTGACACTGTGGCTTCAGCGACACAACAGGTTTTAAATTTTTATCTTTAAGATAAAAAATGTTCATAGAAATGTTCATTGTTTATACATATATTTAGACATAAGGCAATATATTATATTACATCACGTTAATATTTAATGAAGCTAATTTAATTTGACATACAGTCAAAGTTAGTCCACATATACGACATATGTTATGTGATGATGTAACATTTTATAGATGTAGATTACAAATCTTAGTTACATTAATTTGGCCATATCGCCAAAACTACTGACGAAAGCCAGTTTTAATATAGAGATTAAGGATCATTTGTATTAGCCTCCACTTGCAGTTTCAATATTTTTTTTTTTGAAAAATCTGGGAATATCTACAATCAGCGCATCACTTTAAAGCAAATTAGTCATGAAAACTCATACAGTGAGAACAATGCTCTAAAATAAAGTTTTAATATAAAAATACCTTAAGAGGTGCCGGGTACAAGCCACGGGAAGCTTTCATAACTTGTTCCTTAGCTTTATTGAAGATCATGTTCTTCACCCACTCCCATTGCATGGCGGACGCTGTTACTTTCTCTATAACACTTTTTTTAGATCTATCCACTGTTATTTTACCAGCTGCTATATCTTTGGCTATTTGAATTGCCACCTTTTCTAAATATTGCATTGTATTGTCCGCTGGCTGGCCCAAACCTAAAAGTTTTGCACCAAATTGTTAGAAAAAAGCTTTTTTTACTTTGTTATCTTTTCCAGCTTTAGAGAAACGATAATAATTAAGTGGCAATCAAATCTATTACTAATACGTAAATACAGAGATGGAATTTGATTATAATTTGTGATTTCAGAATTTTTTATGTTCTAAATGCTATATCACATTATTTTTACTTATTATGGTTTTTATAGTTACTTTAAATTTCTGAAGAGACATAATTGAAACTTAGGACAGATTGCGAAAATAGTAGACATAATATGTCAGAAAGATTTATTAATTTGGTTTGAGAATTGAGGATGAGAACTAGGCATCACAAGCTTAGCAAATCAGCTTCACTTTGTATCCCGCTCACAGCAGAGTAGGCAGTGTTAACTACTGGAATTATGGCGGCATTGCGTGTTGAGTGGCGGAACTAAACGCCACCCTTTCACTTCATTTCTCGAGTTTGATCCCCATCAAACCCACAACCAGTCAGTTTACAGTCACATTATGTAACCCTGTGCCATGGCTTGCCTCACACACAACAATATACAAGCTTATTGTTAACTCAAATTTATTATTTCACATTCATTTTACACTTACCAGGTCCAAGTGGTGATACTAACAGATCAACTATACCAAGTTTTTTTGCTTTATCTGCTTTAACATTTTTTCCTGTGAGAGCCAAATCCAATGTTGTTGGAATTGATGTCAACTTTGGCATCCTAGAAATATAATTTAAAAAATTTACAACATACAAACATTTTTTTCATTATTGGTGATTTAACATGCAAAAAAAAGTATTTAGTAAGTATCAATATGTAGTATAAAAACTAATGTTTCACAAAAAAACAGCTTCATGCATTATCCCCCATAGCATTCAGAGACTCCTCTGAGTAGTGTTCCTTACATTCTGAACAATTTTCAAAAAGTCATTAGTTGAATGGCCGAGATTAATGTTGCACTTTGTCTAACATAATGGGGAAGCACAAATAACCCACAACCATCTCGATAACAGTTACATGCTTTACAAATAATATGCTAATTATTTCATTTAAAATATATAAAATAAATTTCAAATTTGTTTAATTTTCAAACATGTTTGTCATTTGAAAATATAAAATTGTCATGTAAGTAATAATTGTATGTAAATTTAATACTAGTTGATTTTTTTTTATGGCAAATGACTATAAGTATGTGTTAATAATGTACCTATTTACAAAATTTCAGTATCAAAATATATAGATAAATATCCTCAGTTGATTTAATTTTTAATTGAAAAGATTTTAACATATACATCTATTTCCCATGTTTTAATAGCTTTATTTTTTGTTTATGGATACTAATATGATGATTTTTGATATAATGATTTTTGTTTCCTGTTATATGAAGGCATGTAGAATTTAATTTTTGTAGCTTCACACTATCCTGAACATAGCTGAGTAGGCAGACAGAACCTAGTCTAGTTGTCACTCCATTTAAGATATTTTGTTCCCCATTTCCCACTTAATTTTTGAGACGTTTCATTTAGTGCCTCAGCACCACAAAAGACTCCATGAAATGTTATAAGTTAACATTTTTATGTAAAATAATATGTGGTTGAGTAAACAAAAATTATTTAAATTAACCTCTGTGTGCCACCACCTCCAGGTAGTAGACCAAGCATAACTTCAGGCAATCCAAAGGAAGTTTTAGAATCTTTAACTGCTATTCTATATTTACAAGCAAGAGCTGTCTCCAGACCTCCACCCAGGCAACTACCTTGTATAGCAGCCACATATGGTTTCCGAGAAGTTTCAATTTTATTAAATACTTCATGACCTGTTTTAATGAGAAGATACAATTTTATGTATTGAAAATAAAAAATAATGTATTGTTATAATTTAGAACAATTGTCAAAATATTACATAAATGTTAGTAGTAGACGAGTATTTATCAACATACCAGCTTTTGAAAGAGTGACAACTTGCTCTTTAGTTTTGCAACTCTCTATCATTCCTATATCAGCTCCGGCAATAAAGCAGCCAGGTTTTCCGGATATTAAAACAGCTGCTTCTATAGCTGGATTGGATTCAATTTCATTTATTATATTACGAACTTCATTCATTACTGCTTCATTTAATGAATTTACCTAAAATATAATTTAAAAAGAGTAATCTATATTTGTGCACTAGGTATAGATGTTGTCATTTTGTAATGATTATTTTATCTCAAAATGAAAAAATATTACTTTAATACTAAAAGTAACACATACCTTTACATTTGGTGAGTCTAGTGTAACAACATATACTCCATTTACCAACTTGCATTTCGTATGGGATTGAGTAGCTGCCGCAGCCGCAAAAGTTCTGCTATGCAAACCTATGAAATAAGAAAATAGCAACTAATGATGAGCAATGAAATATTTTAACAGAACACTACTTGAGAAATATTATAAAAAATTCTTTCTTATTTTAACTTTGAAAGTTTTTTTAATCTTCTAATGCTATAATAATTAGTTGGTACTTACAATTTAACAACTTTATTTTATTGTAGTTTCTGAGAATCTTGAGTGCGTTTAACATTTTACTGTTAGACATATTTAATTACTACCTATATAAATAACAACTTAATAATAATATGCCCAATAATAACTAAGAATTTTGAACTCAGACTTTGAACCTAAACTTTCTCGTCAAATGGAGGTGATAAAGATGTTCAAGTAAGGAGGGGAAGGGGAGAGGTGAATCGACAGGTTGACAAGTGACATAGAAATGTAGTTGTATAATCTGTAACGTCTATATAGACCTAAAATAGTAATTGAAATTTTTACCTTAACTAAATTTCTTGCTAAATACAAAAAATATATCCAGTTTTTCTTTTCAGATTGAAAGAAAATTAATTGTCATATATTAATTATACAATTAGGACACAGGCCTGCAAAGAATAGATTTGCCTTCTTATCAATTCTTGTATAATTTTTGAAATATGTTATTATGAAAAATTAAAGCCAGTCGAAGCGCATGTGGGTTCGATTCCAAATTGAAGAAATGAAAAGTAAAACACGGCGTTAAATTCCGCCAATCAACACATAATGCCTTCATGGCTGAAATAGGGGAGCAGACTGTTTTAACGTTAGGCTCTGGGGCGGCTCTAGCTGGTATAGCGCCTGTATGCAATGAAACCCTGGCGCCCCCTAGACCTGACATAACTGACTTTCCTTTGTCAACTTTATAATAACTTTATTTCATCTTTTTTTTGAAGAAAGAAAAATGTATAGTTTTCTAACGTTTAATTATAATGGTCATAGGTAGACAGATATAAAATTTATTTTCTGAATTCATAAAAATGAATTTGTAAATTAGGTACATTACACATTGTTGAATCAATACATGAAGACAGAAGGCTAAGCATGTCAAATAATATAAAAACCGTTAATATATATTATGTATACTTTTTTATGAAATTTGGCACCTAGCATCTACAGGAAAAAATCTGAAAGCTATACATTTTTAGTTAAAGTCTAAAGAGTAATAGTGTTAAAATGGAAAAAAATGGTATTAAAGTCGCAAATTTAAGTGAGATCAACTGAAAGAGCTTTGGCTTAGTCAAGCTTGAATTTCAGAAAAAGTTCGAGTCCTCTAATTTTTCACTCAAACATAATAATCAAAGTTGTCGTGCTTACAGACACACACTTGTATTTATGCGATAATTGCCAAAAAGAGAACTATGACTTATATAGGTTGATATAAGCAGGCACATTACATACACATTTATGTACATATTTCTACTACGTCTAAGATAAGCCTTGGAAGCGTAACTACCCGTGGCAGTAGATTTTGCAAGGATGACAAAATTGATACACATGATGACACAAATAATATAATTATTATGAATTTACGTTTTTATGTTTGTATGTATAATTAAATAATATTAAAATGTACAATAATTTTCATTGCTAAATTACTACAAATACCTATACTATACCTGCTATTTGCTCTATAAAATATACCATACTTAACGAGCCACGATAAAGTATATTTTTATATCTTTAACCATAATAAGTAATGAATACCTACCTACACATAGTTAATTCAAATATTAAATGATAATAATATATTAGATGAGATGTGAGAACCCTGACTGGTATAATATCCGATCTTTACTGGCTAAGAGCAGGGTGAGGGGTGGTGGTCGGTGGGTGGCAGTTAGCGTTTCTGGCATCAAAGACCTACGCATCTCAAGAAACTTCAACAAGTGGCACTTGTAACTTTAAACTATTTATATCTTATTTTTCATATTAGGTTTATTTTGATAGTAAATTGTTTATGCCATTTTGATATGTTTTTCACAATAGAAAACCATTAAAAGAAAAATGAAAAAAAATTGCTGAATTAAAAATTAGACAAAAAGAAAAACAAACTCAAAAGTAATTTAGAGTTTTCTTTTTCATTCGATAAACACATTAAAATAAAACAAACATTTTTTTCTAGTGCTAGCGGAACCATTTAAATTTTATTCTGATTTAAATTACTGATTCTCATTCACACGATACCAGGGAGAGTCAAGTATAACCGACAACACTAAACATTTTTTATATTAATAAATATTCTTATCATTTTTATATTAATAATTTAACATCATCGCCTGTAAATTTGAATCAAACTGAAGAATAAATTGAATAAAATAATAAATAAACGCTTTCCATTCAATATAACATAATATTGCAGTCTATCTACTTCCGACTTGTTGAGAGCAGGGAGGCAGGCGGTGGTTCGTCAGCCCGTCGTCATGGTTACAAAGTACCTAGGAGGTGCTGCAACAAGTGAAAACGCTATATAATTTTTAATAAAGTTTTTCGCTCAGTATGTGAATTTTGGGTAACATTAAAAAATATTTGAGGCCACCGTGTCGCAGTGGCACAAGGGTGCCGCCCGCAAACGCGACGGTTGTCCGTTCTCTACTTTTCGCTTAATTTTTGAAACATTCCATGTTGAGTGGCGGGACTCAGCGCCGAGCTTAATCTTGTTGCTAGAACTAGGCAATGTAAGCTATTCATATCATCGAGTTGAAATCGAACAAATAATAGTCGCGGTTAGTCAGACATGGACTACTGCCATACTCTCTACGATCACTTTATTTTTTAATTTTGACCAAATACTTTGATTTCATATCTTAGATTATATATGTGTGTGTGTGTGTGTGTGGGTGGGTGTGTATATGTGTATATATAAGTATTATTGACATCTTTGTTGCTGAGAGACGAATGAACGATACAACAAGATGCGACTCTTATATTTAAACTTGGTTTCGGCAAAACATTTTGAGCACTTTGACGAGCCAGTAGATCTGGACTTACGAATTTAATATTATATATATATTACACATGTTGGTAAATTATACACACAGACAGGACACTAATATACATTAATATTAAAATTAAATATTTTTGATTAATCTGTTAAATAAAAATCACGTAGGATTTTCACCAATCGTCGTGCAGATGGAATTGATTCAATTCCCTTGTCCTGGGAGAGGGTGGATCGCCCGGTCATTATTATCGCTTGCCTCCACATGCGCGTTTTAACGGTAATACTTCGAAAAAATTTTTTTTCCACTTTTCTTTTTTCATCATTTTTGTTGTTCTAATTTTCATTATTTTCAACCTGCCTCAATTTAAAAAAAAATAATTACTTTGTGCAAATATCAATGTATTAATACATATATTCAAATATTATGTAAGCAACATACGAGATGAAATTGCTACTGCTTACGGGACAATGCTCATAGGTTACACATAGATGTTGAAATTTGGATTTTAAAGCCCTTAATTATAGCCAGTTTATTTGATCTCATGTAAAGTATATGAGATAATTAGTAAATCTAGTAATCGTCTAGACTATCATTGTATATGCATGTTAATAAATTTTTTTGAATAATATTTAAAATGTGATTTAATGAACATTACGAAAAACACGTAGTACGTAAAAATTTGATGAGTTCCATATACCTGATTTAACGAGCTCTAATTAATATTTAATGTTTGTAATTGATTCAATTATTGCTTTTTATAACAAAATATCATTATTATAATTCAAATTAATATGAATATGAACTATAAAGTAGTGGAATATTAAATATTGTTTAGAAGGTGCTCGGCGTTAACATTGTGTTGTTGCATTATTTATAAATGTGACTAAATATTGCAATTATACAAAAGTTAACAAATTTACAAAATTATTGTCAAAATAAAAAAAAAACGAATTTTTTATTAATATATTTACTGATAATGAATTTATAATTTATAACTAATTTATAATATAATAGTGAATTATAAGAATATTGTATATTCATATTTTTATAGCTTTTTGCTGTTCAAAACCACAACAATCTGTGCTAAATCTGAACAAGATCTCTCGACATCAGATATGGGTATGTTCACCATAAAAGTGATTTAAAAAATAGACTGGCCTGTAAGCGTAGGTAGGATATTTTTTTACAAGTTTTATTAAATTAGGCTATCCGCGGTACATTGACTAATTAGTCTCACCAGATATTTATATACTATTTTAACCTACTACATATTAAAATATAAAAATAAAGTAAATAAGTAACTATTATACATTAGGTTCATCCAATCTGAGTCATAATGTAAAACAGTTTACAGTACTTTACTATGATCTATATAAATATTGGTAATATACGTCATGTACAGACGAAATGTGACACGTTATATGGAGGAAAAATCTGACAGAGGTTCGTAGAAAATTTAAGCGTGGGAAATACCGATATAAGGACGTCTTGCCTACATCGAAGTGAACTGGTAATTTTAATTTTACATTTCTTTTAGTCTGATCAGATTTATCCCGTTAGTTTTTGAACTTGAATTTCAATTGAATTATTTATTTATAATAGTACTTCTCAAGTTTAAAGTATTTGTATTTAAAATGCAAGTACAAAAAAATGTGGAATATTTTACAATGATTTAGACTTACAATATAATATTTAGGAATAAATATTTTATGGTATATGGATAAATTATATTTACCAGCTTAGGTAAAAATTGATGAATTTTTCTCAATATATTTTTGAAGTGTAGAGTCCTAATTTAACATATCCAGA
The DNA here is from genome assembly GCA_037355905.1 of Heliconius aoede. Classification (NCBI taxonomy): domain Eukaryota; kingdom Metazoa; phylum Arthropoda; class Insecta; order Lepidoptera; family Nymphalidae; genus Heliconius; species Heliconius aoede. The sequence goes on from JBAIZZ010000012.1 coordinate 877,683, forward strand.
TATTGATGAATGTGAACACGGTATTGGGTTACGACACTTATTGGATTATCCGTTAGTTTGTATAATTCGGCGATACGGATCATGCGCTAAAGTTAATCTAGTAAATTGAGTGTACGGCTGTACGTCTGTATAGCGCACAGCCCGATCCTTCGTATAACATATATAAAGTGGCGGGCGCGGCGGCGGGCGTAGTGCGCGAGAGGTATCGGTCAGAACGCGCCGTGATTTGCCGCTGTGAACGAACGGACATTCTCCTCCTGATTTATTCTGTGATAGTTTCCTTTCACATAGTACTAAACAAAATTTGGTAAGTGATACATATTATTATTATTGCCATTATTTTCAATTTCTTTTTAATACTTATTATTATTTTTGTGAACTCGATATATTCAAAAATAAATATAATAAAAATATATTGATTTTATTTGAATTCAATAATGAATTTTTTTTTTAAATAAAATAAATTACTCAGACTCTACTGCTCTACATCGATGTAAGATAGTTATTTAAAAAAAATACATAGGTATGTTATTTAGTATTTAGTAAATTTATTTTAGGCAACAAGCTATTAGGCAATAGCGGAATGCTCAGAAACTACTTTTAACAATTTAATACAAAAACAACCTTGAAATTGTGTACATTATTGCATCGACATAATATTGTCCTTTTAATTCTAGTAAGCACGAATTCTTTTCACATAGATATTTACTTTCAATCGTAATCAGAAGCCTTGACCTTCCTTGTCTAGATTCATTGATAATGTTGATATAGTAAGTACACTAGCTTACTCTACTTGAATGAAAATATTGTTTATATTTTCATTCTCAATTTGACTCAAGTTGATACAAATTGCAATACTATACTTAATTCGGTGTCCTTTGTTTGTAAGACGATATCGACGATAAAAACCGGACAAGCGTGAGTCGGGCTCTCTCACCGAGGGTTCCGTACAAAAATTAGAGGTTTCGAGCTTTTTGTGAATATCAGGCGTAGCTTAGAAAGAGGCCTTCATCTGTTACCTCACTTGAACAAGCGGCTTTAATACTAAATTTTGCCCCCTTTTTCACACCCTTCACCACAAAAGTTTTTAGATTTTTTCCTGAATTAGTACTACCTGTACCTGCTAGCTGCCAAATTTCATAATTATAGGTAACCAGAAGTAACCTATTAATTTTGATTCCCTTTATAGTGTCGGAATACGCGTTTTTGCTATTTAAGGCTTATACTTTTTAGGATTTAACCACATACGAATAGTTTTCTGAATATTTCCTGAGCTACCTCATCAAATTACCTCAGGAAATTATGGGGCTGTGGATAGTGGGGGTCGATATATGGTTTGAATTTCAATTCGATATTTCCAAGCGTTCCTGAGATAAAAAGTCTTGACAGACAGACAGACGAACGGGCAACAAAATGATGACTAATTGATAAAATTTTAATCAATTAGAACATCGACATTTAACGCACAAGGAAAACCTAACTTGTTTTTACGTCACAACATTTATGTTCAAAGTCAAACTTACCGTAGTAACAGGGGAAATACCAGTTAGTTGTTACAAGAATTTTAATTTCCACTTGAAAATATATATTTTTTTCTTATTATTTTTATACGCATTCCATTTCCAATTATCATCGATAATAATTAGTGGGTTGTCGTATTTGTTGTATATGTTCTAATGTTAATAATTAAATACTTAATTAATTTTGATTTTCGTTACAAAAAAATGATTATTAGTTATTGAGCATTAAGTTATTAATAAATACAATTGCGTTCGTTGCTTTCATAAATAGGTTTATTATTAAAACCTTATCATTGTAATCTAGAGTAAAATTACCATTACAAATAGACTTGTAATTAATGCAATGATTATCATTGCTTCATTAAAATACATAAGAATTTTTTTTTATGCAATTCTTAAATTTATTGATATATTTCAAATGATTATTATTATCTTTGAATGAGTTTACAAAATTATAATGTACCTACCTACATAAATTATTTGTCTATGTTTTTCTTTATTGGAATGTGGAGCAATTTTTAATGTATATATCCTGCATATTGCAGAGTAAGCAGAGAGACAAGCGTGCGTGTGTAACGATTGTGGGTTCATTTCCCACCCGGGAAATGAAATACTCGTATTTTATATCTTCATTTGCTGGATTCCATTTGATATTTAAGTGATGACTTAAACCAATCAATACAGTTGAATTATTTAATATTGAAATTGTTGAACTTGAGAAACACTTAGGTTATTACTTCAATTTTATGTATGAAAGAAAAGATAGAAGAAAAGATAGAAAAAGAAAGAAAAGAGAATATGATAATGAAAGAAAAGATAGAAGAAAAGATAGAAAAAGAAAGAAAAGAGAATATGATAATGAAAGAAAAGATTTTTCTTAGCGAAAGGCGCCGTTACGCGTTACGTGACAGAGGGATTTAGCCGGCCATTATTAACTCTTAAAATTCTTGCAGAGTTAATGATGTAATATTTACAACAGATACATTCAATTATTAATTTGACGTGTAAGTAATTCTCGAAAACGTTGAAAGATAATTTTATTTGATTAGGGGTTTGCTTCAATTAATTGACCCACTTGGTGACGTACTTTTCAATTTTAAAACGCTATCTAGCGTGATCGTCATTGCCTTGACCGCATCAAATAGTATCAATGATAATTTTATAATTATTACTAGATTTATTTTAGCACATTGTTTCTTTCATTAACAGTGAGTTAATAAATAAGTTTTTATAAAAGAAAACGATATCATAATATATTTAAAGAATATTTAACCACACTAAGGTGAATTTAATTTTAATATTAATATGTAGGTCATGAATACAAAATATGCTAGAATTTATTTAAAAATTATCAAATACATTTCGTAAATCTCGTTAGGTATATTATTATTTATCAAAGAAGAGGAACATGAAATGCTTCAAATAAATATTTAAATTTCAAAAAACGCTGTTGAATAGTTTTTTATTATAAAGTATTTAAAAAAAAAATATATAAACTATAGTTTATAAAGTATATAAAGTATAGTGAAGACGTGTTATATATGTACATGAGAAAATCTTACTTTTTATTTTTATTTCTTTTGTCCGCATACATATATATGTACGCATATATGCTGTTTAGACAAACCGACATCCGAAATGAAAGAAAGAAAGTGATTAACAGATCACGTACAATTTTTTGTAGGTTTCTCTGCTCTATCAGTTCTCAGAATATTAAATAAACAGTGTATTAAGTTATAACTACCTACCTGTAATTTTATAATTTTTACGTGCGTGTAAAAGTTTACAGAACATTGGGTACGATTTGTATTAAATTTTTAATATATTTTAAATTAAATATTATTTTATACTGGTACATTATAGTTGATTCAATATATAGTTCATTAATTTACTTTTTTGATACGTATACCTATTAAACATAGAGTTAGGTTACAGTTATCTAATTTTGTTGTACATATTTATAGACATGGCTAACGTGCGCGAGAATAGATAGTGAATAAGAAATATTTTTGTATTTATATTTATATAATTAAATAATATACAAATATAGACTACAGACATTTTGTGTTTGACTTTGGACAGCTTGAGGTTTTTTTTTTAATTTCTGCAACAAAATCTTAGGATATTTCTGTAATATTAGATTTATAATTACACATCAATCAATGTCAATTTCGATATATTATATTCAGCGACGGATTTATTAACGTAATTTGTAGACCTTGTATTTATAAATTGGCTGATTACGATTTAAAACGGATTCTAACAGTGTTGTTAAGTTAGCACTTAACAGTGCGGTGAGCCCGCGAGGTCCGTGGGTAACCTCGCACCACTTGCCAGCTTATGCAACTCGTGCCACTCTCTCGACATTGAACGAATTTAATGTAATATTTTTTTCAATTATTTAATATAATATTTTATGTCATAACAATACTATATTAACTTAGTTAATTAGGTTAAGTATACTTATATATTTTAATAGTATCTATAAAATATTGCCGCAACTGTATATAGTAGCAGGTAGTTGATATAAAACTTTGTTTGTTTTTAAGGTCTAGCATGTCGGATCCTTTGAAATTCAAAATTGGTTTGTCACATAAAATTGTATTTATCTTGCTTTTGTTATGAGCATAATCGTGGCTATTTTATTTCGCTTCTTGTAATAAAACTTTAAGTATAAGAAAACAGCTTCACGCTGTATCCCGCACACAACAGGGTAGGCAGAGAGAACCTAAAGCTAAGACATTTCGTTCCCCAATTTTTGCCGAATTCTGGAGGCATTGCGTGTTGAATGGCGGAACTCTATGCCGCACTTGACACCCTTCCTCGAGTGGGGTCGTACCCGCAGCCGTCGCGTTACAGTCACACCCTTGTGCCGCTGCGCCACGACGGCCTCATAAAAGTATATGTAGTTCATTTATATAGTATAATATGTGGTTTCTAATATAATAATAATATTTAGTGGAACTAAAATCATTAATTATTTTTCTTATAGATCCAATGGAAGCAAAGGAGTTCAAGGATTTTGCCAAGGCGATGGCTGATTACATCGCAGAATATTTAGAAAATATACGCGACAGGTAAATTAAATACTAAATAACTCCAAATTCAAATTAGGTTGAGTAAGAAGGCAGTAGCCGGGATTAATGTCAGGAAGATAAAGACCTCCTATACCTATGAAAAGTATATAAATTCATTAATTTTTATTAATTTGTTTTGAATTTCAGACAAGTAGTACCATCTGTTAAGCCAGGTTACCTACGACCATTGATTCCCGACCAAGCTCCAGACAAACCTGAACCCTGGACCGCTGTGATGGATGACATTGAACGCGTGGTCATGTCCGGCGTTACACACTGGCACTCGCCGCGTTTCCATGCCTACTTTCCCACAGCTAACTCCTATCCATCTATTGTAGCTGATATGCTGAGCGGTGCAATAGCATGCATTGGATTTACTTGGGTAAGAAATAAGAATCTCTGTTTATCTATATTAGATAATAAATTACAGCGTTTAAATAATTTTGGTAAAAATAAAAAAAAATTACAAGCTATTACACAATAATGATAATGTACAAACAATCCACACAGTGGAGATCATTGTCAATGACAAAGTCGATTGTTCCGGTATAAACGCGGACAAGGAAAACCAGTAGGTTTTTATGAATTACGCACTCGTGTGAAATACGAAACGGAATATGACTTCTTGGATTAAAAAATATTATTTTCTGTATAATTAATAAGGTGCCCTAATTTCATGTACTCGTATAATAATAATAATAATAATATGCGAAGGTCATGGCCAGGTACGTATATACTTTGTATTACATAGCCAGACCTTCATATTAATACGATTGGTTAACTTGTTGTGTGTGTTGTTATTGTCAATAATAACATTAATAATCTATAAATATATCTAGAATTTAACTGTAAAGGGGGGTGAAGGGGGGGGGGGGTGTTATATATTTTATACAACAGAATTACAAAATACAATAAAAAAAGTTTGAATTTTTTGTGTCTGATTTTAATGATGATTTCATTAAAATCACTTCACTAACCATAGCGTCGTATCTCTTGGAATTATTCATGTACAATGTGGTAAGTGGAGTAGTATGGAAAAGGTTATATGATTATATAGTCCACAAAAGAAAAGCCGGGTGACATCTAGTAACTTATATATGTATAAACCAATATTTTAATATTACTTGATTTTTGTCACAATTAACAAAATACCGACACACATTAACAGTAGTAAGGATCCATTCCATAATGATTTGTATAAAATAAAGATCTCTTTTAAACTGTTATAGATCGCGAGCCCAGCGTGTACTGAGTTAGAGGTCGTGATGATGGACTGGCTTGGTCAAATGCTTGACTTGCCTAAGGAGTTCTTGGCTTGTTCAGGCGGAGAGGGTGGCGGCGTGATCCAGGGTACAGCTAGTGAAGCCACTCTCGTCGCTCTCTTGGGTGCTAAAGCCCGTACTATGCAGAGGGTCAAGGAACAGCACCCTGAGTGGACGGAAGTTCAGATACTATCTAAACTTGTGGGATATTGTAACAGTAAGTATTCTATCTTCATACTGATGTAAAATTATATGAAATATATATTATAAATTTAATAAAAATATAAATTTATAAAATATAAAATTTGTTTAAGGTAGGAGTTTAAGTCTTACAATAAGTAAAGCACTTGAACAAGGCAGCATATACAGATTAAAACGTTAATAATACATACATTTACAAAGTAATTCATTTCATCATTTTATATGATAGAATATGTTGTGAATACTAGCATTTTTTATAGATATCAAAAGAAAGTTGCTCTCTGCTTAAAAAAATATAACCGAATATGTATTTTATATAAATTAGAACAAGCTCATTCATCTGTCGAGCGCGCTGGTCTTTTGGGTGGTGTCAAACTCCGCAGTTTAAAACACGACAACAAGAGAAGTCTTCGAGGGGAAACTTTACAAGAAGCTATTGATGAAGACATCCGCAACGGACTCATTCCATTCTATGTAAGCATAAAATTATAAGACAATTATTGTATATCATATAAGTGTTTAAATAAAGATATTATTATATATTATTATTACATAAAACAATCTCTAATAGGTATATTTATAATTTTACAACTTTAATTACATTTTATCAGTAATTATTACTTAAATCGTAAAAATACGTATTGTAATAATATTATTATGCGTTACCTTTGTGAATATACATATTTAGAAATTAATTTATGTAATAGGAATAATATTAAACATCTCCATACATACTGACCAATAACAAACAGATAATAAACCCAAATAGTAGCTAACTGAATACTTATGTGTAATAGAGCGTTAGTTGATATGCTATTAATATATTAAATACATAAATTCCAGGTGGTAGCCACATTAGGCACTACATCGTCGTGCGCTTTCGACGCCCTCGATGAGCTCGGGGACGTGTGCCAGGCGCGCGACGTGTGGCTGCACGTGGATGCCGCGTACGCCGGCTCCGCCTTTATTTGTCCCGAGTACCGCTACCTTATGAAGGGCGTCGAGAAGGCCGACTCCTTCAATTTCAATCCTCACAAGTGGATGCTGGTCAATTTCGACTGCTCCGCCATGTGGTTGAAACAGCCGCGTTGGATTGTTGACGCCTTCAACGTCGACCCTCTGTACCTGAAGCACGACCAACAAGGATCTGCCCCGGACTACCGTCATTGGCAAATACCACTCGGACGTCGTTTCCGTTCACTGAAACTATGGTTCGTTCTAAGATTGTACGGTGTTGAAAACATCCAAAATCATATTAGAAAGCAAATAGCCTTGGCTCATTTATTTGAGAAGTTGTGTCTTGATGATGAGAGGTTTGAAATATTTGAAGAAGTTACTATGGGGCTGGTATGCTTCAGATTGAAGGGTAGCAACGATATCAACGAGACACTCTTGAGACGTATCAACGGCCGTGGAAAAATTCACCTTGTACCTTCTAAAGTAGATGATGTTTATTTCCTTAGACTCGCAATTTGTTCTCGTTACACGGAAGATAGCGATATTCATAGTTCCTGGAAGGAAATTAAGGAATCTGCTGAGGAAGTCTTAGCTGAAAACTAACAGTGGTAGAAAATTGGCTCTAGTTCAAAACAGGCTTCCTTGCAAGTTTCATTAATGCTTAACATGCGTATGCTATTCCTTATATATCTTTGCCAAAGTATATGTATAAGGCGACAAATTTTATAATAATAATATTAAGTCAAACCATACATCGTCGTGTGAATGTGATCCATTTACGTCGTTTAAATAATTATCAAATTATAAGTGACTAAGGATATCCCTAGTCACTTAATTAATACTGAAAAATCAATAAGCGTTAATTGACGTTAAAATTAAACGGGTAAAAACGTTAACTGAGTTCTCTGAGCGTAACTTAGATATCTTGTCTGCATATATCTATTTAACCAAATTATGTAGTCTATGTACTGTTGACGCTCTATATAAAGTCGTTGATTCTTGCCACTAATATATATATAGGTATTAATATGAATAGATGTTGTGAAAAAATCTGTATTTAAAAGTATTTACTTTGACAATATTTTTTTTACGTATTTATGAGCTTATTCATACTTAATCACATGACAATAATAAAATTTTATGTGTAACATTTAACATAACCTACTATTGTAGAGCTATTCGACGACACTTGTCACCGTTTATTATCTCTTCACATAAAGGAAAATTATTTACATATTTATATAATAGCTTTCTTTTTATGATACTACTTAATTGTGTAACATAATTATAAATGTATAGATAAAGCAACTTTTACAGGAATTTCATTTATTTCTCTATACTAGACACCTATAATAATCAATAACATGTATATTTTTATATTTTATGTTGTTTATCTGTGTGTTGTGTTCATTTATTGTAAGTATTGCCGTATTAAACTTTAAAATTTTTAAGTAAATTATATATACTTAAATGATAAAAATATTTGTTTTATTGTTTTTTAATTAGTTTATTTAGATGATGAATAAATTGAGGCCAGTCATGGCGCGGGGGCACAAGCGTGTGACTATAAACGCGACTGGATATGGGTTCGATTCTCACTCGAGGAAAATATTGAATAAAACATGACGCCGGTCTTAGCATGTTGGTAACGCAAATCTATAAGAAATGTTTAACAGCGCTAATGTTTTCACTTCATAAAAAGATAATGATGTATCGTTGTTATATATTGTTTATTAAATCGCCTTTCTCAAAAAAAATATATACAAGTCTATGTGTTTATTACATTGTAAATGGCCATAAGTAATTTAAACAAAGGAGAATATAATAATCTTCTAGATAGACGTGAGCTGTCTTTTCGACAGTCAAAATTAAGCAGTTATGGTCCAATAATTTTAAACTTTTAGTACGATATTATTACTTTTTCAATGGATGAAAATGAAATTGTTACGTGGAACATTTCCTTGGTGTAAGTCTACGAGCTTTGGTATTGAAGAGCGAATATTGGGAATAATAAATATATATTGTAGGCATTTAAGTAAATCTGTCGGTGCTTCGAAGCAAGAGTGCATTTTAGACTCGTGTAGCATCAATCCATCATGCAAAGAGCCACGTGTTATAATAGTGGGCGCCGGGATGGCGGGTCTGTCGGCTGCAAGCCGACTTACTCAATGCGGCATACGGAATTTTCTAGTTTTAGAAGCTAAGGAAAGGTACCCTACTAATTTTCTAACTATCATTGATAATTTAAAAAGCTTCTTGTTATCATAATATTTTGATGTTCATTTAAAACTAAAGCTAACTTGTTATATTTCCTTAGTGTTATTTCAATATATTCTTGCAGACCAGGAGGAAGAATACACTCATGTTGGCTGGGAGATGTGATTATTGAAATGGGAGCGGAATGGATCTTTGGTGCTTGCCTACCTAATTCTATCTACACATTAGCGTCACAAGACCGGCTACTACAGGCACCTCTGCCCCGGCTAGATTCTGCAAAAGGTTTATTTTGTACCAGCGAGGGACGAGCGATCGATTTACCAGTTACAATAACAGCCTACCATACATTCAGGCAAATAGAACAACAAGCTGCAAATTTATTTCGTCTAGGCTGTGAACAGCAACACGGCTCTTTACTTAATTTTGTTGGTTTGCGCATACAACAGGAACTATATAATTTTCCTGAAGACCAGAGATATGACGCGGCCAGAGTTATGTTTGGTTTAACAAACGTGTTGAGAAGCAAATGCGGTGACGACTTGTCACTCGTCAGTGCCGATCAGTATGGAAGTTATATTGAATTACCTGGTGGAAACGTACGGGTGCCGTTGGGATACGTCGGGGTTATTGCGCCGCTACTTAGAGGTTTACCCGATAACTGTATTCGTTACAATAAGCCTGTTAACGTAATACGTTGGGCAAGGGGCCAAACTGGATGCGGTCGTGCTTTAGTAAAATGTTGCGATGGTGAAGAACTATACGCTGATTATGTTATTGTTACAATTTCTTTAGGATGTCTCAAATGCCAAGCAGACAAGCTATTTGCTCCACCGCTTCCAACTTGTAAGTTAAATGCTATATGTTGTCTAGGTTATGGTCTATATGATAAAATATTTTTGGAATACGCGGAGCCATATTGGGTATGTCATGAAGGTAATTTAAAATTGGCATGGTCAGCTGAGGAATTGCAGTGTAGATGTGACTGGACTCGAGGCGTTTGCTCTATCGATGAGCTTCCTGGCAGTAAACATGTGTTGTGCGCCTGTATTTCCGGGCAAGAGGCTGCCATGATGGAGGCGACGCCAGATAATGATGTTGCGGAAGGTCTGACTTGTCTTCTACGCAGATTTACAGGAAATCCATGTCTGCCATACCCTCAAATGTTGTTACGGTCTAGATGGGCTCTGGATCCTCATTTCTGTGGAGCTTATTCATACATGAGCTGCACTTCAACTGTAAGCCATCAGTGTGAATTAGGTACCCCTGTCCCGGGTCCCTGTGACCCACAGCCACCTGTACTGCTATTTGCTGGTGAAGCAACGGTGCCAGGCCATTTTGCCACTGCGCACGGTGCTAGATTAAGTGGAGTTCGCGAAGCGGAACGAATAATACAATTAACCAAAAAATTCGATGGACCTCCTCGTTAGATATGCGTACGTGATTTGTATTGTTTTGTTTATTCATTGTGTTTTGAAAAATGTTTGATAAAAAAATTATTCTTTACTTAGTTTATTAAAATTTGCATCTGCTTAATGCTTTTATATTCGGAGACTCTCAGAAATAATACGGAACTTAATCACAAAAAAAATAATGTGTTTGTAAAAAAAGTCAATTATACACATTAAGAACTTTATTATTTATCACTTTTGAATAACACTGGAATAAGATTCAAGATGAGATTTATCACTTAATCTAACATATGTATTTTCTTTATATTAATAGCATACACATATATTTCCTAATAGAAAGTAATGAACATTTATAATTTTAGTAAAACATTAAATTACCTTTTTTATAATGCTTATCTTAGCAATTAAAATTATTTAAGGCCATGTTGGTACATAAATATTGTTTCATGAAGTGGTGGTTGGAATGGTTGATTTGTCTTTTAAGGAAGTTGAAATTTTTTTTCACAACTGTACACTTTTCTAAACTTAACTTAGCTTCACGCTTTATCCCTAGCGGGGTAGTAAGAGAAAACGGAGCGCCAAACGGTCTCTACGTAACTCTTTCGCCTCGTCCACTGTCATCAACCTCTTCATGCATGCCCTCCGGGGGATCCTCATGCTTTTTACGTGACCTTCCTCCAATATCTTAGATACTATGTTTTCGAAGGTCAACCGAGGTCTCCCCTTGCCTCTCTTACCACTCACATTCCATCATAAATATTTTTTACCATTTTTTCATCATTCATTCGTTCGACGTGCCCAAACCAGCTGAGCATGTTCTTCATTCTCACTGTAACATTCTCGCTAGTGCAACGCGCAGCTGTGCTGACGTTTCGCCGTTAATGCAGCTAAGGCGCCGTTAACCCTGTTACTGGCAGCCACCTCGTATCTTCCATCTCTCCTGAATATACTTCCCAAATATACCACTTCATTCACTTGTTCTAATACCTTATCATTTACATTGATCTTGCATTCCGTCCTTTCTTTATCTCTCTCAAAAACCAGAACCTTCGTCTTGTTTTCATTCAGGCCGTTATTTTCACACTCTTCTTTCAGCGTGGTGACCAATGCCTGCAACTCGTATTCTGAGGATGCAATGAGCACTGTATCATCCGCGTACAGCAGGCAATTCACATTCAAGTCACCTACTTTCACTCCCATTTCACTTTGTTTCACTCCTTGGAGTTTCACTTTTTTTCCTAAAAATATTTGTTTAATTTCGTTAAAAACATTTTTTTTAATCTCATAAGATTTTCTTATTGTTTTGAGATACAGTCAAATATTGTTGGCCTTTTCCTTAAGAAATATCTGATCTTATGTTAAAATTAAAATACAAGGCTATTTGTTGGCACATATTTTCAAGATTAAAAATAATTTTATAAAGATTTAATTACTAAAGAAAGTTTTAGTTAAATATTTTATCAAGTATATAATACTCTAGAGGTCTTATTATTTAATTAAATATAGAATTTTATGCTTATGTAAAATAAATAACTTAGTGCCTATTGATTTTAAAATGAAACAATTGAGGTGTAAAATTAAAATAAATATGTATGTTACATTAAAAATGATAATCATCAATATAAATTAGGTTTAGATCTTTATAAGTATATTGTGGCGCAGAACCTCAGATTGTGACTGTAAATGTGATAGTTGTATTCCAATATGAGGAATTAATAATTTTTGTACAATAAATGGCACAGCATATAAGTGAGATCTGCCAGTCAACATGCAACATCTCAATAAGCAGGAAGTGTGTCTTAACACTAAGTACCTTATGCTAACACTGTTAAAGTAGATGTTACGGATAAAATATAGCATGTAAGATCTACTTTATATACTATAATTTATCCCTACGAGAAAGCTTCCTCCATCTTGAGAGCCACATAAAACATCTTCAAAATGAATTTTTACATTATCATTGACAAAAAACTTATCTCTCTTTTGAACTGCATAGTAATATGGATAATAATTAACATGCCAAGGCCAAGAAAACACTATTTTGTAAGTTTGGTTCATATTCAGCAATAAAGGATTCTCAATGCTTATGTCAATTAAAGAATCGTGGTCTACATTCTTTTTGAAAATCATCTCTCTCACAAGACTGTTTTCATCTTCACAAAATATTTTAATAGTAAATTGCTCACAATAAGTTTTTGCATAATAAGTTTTTGTGTTATAGTAATTAATAATTGGTGAACTTCTAGATGGGACATTTAAAGAGCTTAAGAATATAGATTTGGTACTTTTCATCCTTGCCTCTACTATAGCATTGTTTTGATTTATAACCAGAGGGCATTCCGATCTGATTGGAGTACGCCGGCATAGGCCCCAATGTACTTTAATGGTCTTCCGAACATTATAATTGCTATTACAGCTAACTATGTCTTTGTCATTTTTAGGCATTTTACCTTTATCATGTTTTTTCATATCTGTTATTTCTTTGCAATTCAATAAATTATCTTTGAGATTTATAATTTCATTGAGATCCTCTTGAGAAAGGCTATAAAATCTCAGGTATTTAAATATATCATTTTTATCTAAAACCTCCCTACGATTTTCAATTGTATTTTCTATACCATTTTGTTCACAATAATAATTTGTCCATTTGTATACATGTTTAATGAGATCTTTTTCTGTAATATTCATCTCAGTGTTTTTAATTACTTTTTGCATACAAGAATAAGTAATATCAGCATTGTGTTCTCTAAAAAAATATTCAATATGTTGACAAAACAACTGTAAAGCACATGATACCACTTCTTTGTCTTGCATGTATTCTGGATAGTTTAAAATGCTGATAACATTATCAATGTTAATATTTGTAACTAGGTAAGCTGCACAAGTTTCTGTTAAATATTCCAACATGTACTTTCTCGAAGCATACATTAATTCATAAGCTTCATCAACAGATTTTATATCAACTTTATCTGTGTATATAAAAGTGAGTAACATTTCGAATATATTCGGTTCTACATCAGTTATGGTAACATCATCTTTATTAGACAAGGGACCATAAAACATCGCTTCAAAAACTGGACTTGTAATTCCTAGTATTAATTTATGTGCTTTAAATTTTTTACCACATACTAAAAAGATGCAATCGCTCCATTCGTAAGATTTTAATAATTTGTTAACACGATCATATAAAGTATTATTATCTCTACATCCAGTCATGTGGAATCCCATCTATAAAAAGAACAATAAAGATTTTTTATTATTTTGAGTAATAAAACATTATATATATATATAAATAAATAATATAAATTGACATAAGCACACATTAGATTTCTTTATAATAAATGATTAAACATGTTTGTATAACGGTATAATGTTCTACAACTTGTTTTGCAAGTAACCTTGAACTTGGAATATGAACTGGGATATATGTACACAATATATAAAAAATAAATTCTAATCAAAATAAAAAATTGAAATAGTACCTTAAATTATTGTATTAAGTGTATGGTGGATATGTACCCTCCGTAAATTGTATTACGTATTCACTTAATTAACACCCGCCAATGTTTGCAAGCAAAGATGAGACTTGTGACTTCCTATAAATCTATTATTGAATTATTGATCAACAGACGAGGAATAATTTAATTACACGGAATTAGGCAACAAGGAGATATATTCTTGTACCAATACCAACTCTTAATTGTTCTAAGTTATAATACGATAGGTCGGTATATAATAAATATGTATACTGTATTGAAAAACTAAATTTCATTTATTTAAATTGTAACTAGATATTTTCATGTTTCTATTACCATGTTAGAAAATTATTTAAAATTTGTTGCGATTGTAATATTTATACAATTTTTTAAATGGACGATTCAATACAGTTTAAAGAAAACAGTTTATATTTTATACATATTTTGAATTTTCCTAGTAAGTTTTCCTACGTTACTGGTTGATAACTAAAGGTGAAAAATCTATCCAAATAATCAGTGGCGCTGCTAGCGCTATATCTATACTTATAATAAAATCGTAAGAGGGTCGGTGTCCGTACTTGGAAAATATTTAAAAAAATATATAACAAACCCTTATTATGGTAATAGAACACAAAACAACGATTTTTAAAAATTTTGTCTGTTTGTCTGTGCGTTTGTTATCGCTAATCTTAGAATTGGCTTAACCAATATAAACGCGGTTTTCACTGTTGGATTCTGGCAAGCTTCCGTTAAGTTCTTATTATAATCTTGTAATTAATAAAAAAGTTATATCAATGTAAAGTACCTTGTTCGTAAAATTTGCTAATTCCCGTAACAGTTACTTTATACAACTGTTTTACTGAATTGTTCTATTGAGTTTTTAATTCATATATTTTTATGGTTTTAATTTATATATTGGTAAAACTACAGAAATTTCAAGATTTAGGTTGGGGACCGCGCGTAGTTACAGTTGTTATATAACTAAACATATTTTTATTTAATATGAAAATTAAGTCAATTGCCAAAATACTTAAATTATGATTTATTTAGTGCATAACCAAACTAAAATAATTATTCCAGCTTCAGAATTTTGTACGTCAAAAAATTAAATGAAACCCTTATAAGATCACTTTATGTAAACTGAAATTATAATATCATTGAAGCAAAGAAATTATCTAACAACGTAATCAAAAGATATGACCATTTATGTATTGCTTTTGCTTCTTTTTGTATGAAATTCACAGCGTGATCAAAAATTAATAATGTACTTCTCAAAGACCTATAGTTATGAAATTTATGACGAAGTAAGATTTTGATTTCCATAAAAAAAAATACGAGGAACAAAAATTTATAAGTGACTAATTAATTCATTTCATACTAAATCAGTGTAAGTATATGCCCGCAAACTAATGTTTGTTAATTTAATGCGCCGCAAAGGTCTGTCGGTGATATCAAAATAATCATGTTTTTTCAAGTGCATCATAAATTATACTTGTTTATACGATAATAAAACGGATACAAACTATATTAAATTTGTTGTCTGTATATCTGGACTGGACTTGTCTGTATATCTAGACCACCTGAATTGATTGCTATGAACTAACCTTGAAAGTTAGAGAGGGTTGTGGAGCTACATGAAGGCTATTTTTATCCAGAAATTCTTGCGAAGAGAGCGCCGGAGAAATAATAACACATTTTTAAATACCAATAAATTACCAAAAGACTTTACGATTACGATTAGATAGACGAATTACGATTTACTTAGTGCATAACAATAAAGATAAGCATACTAAAATTATTAATAGTTTCTTTTTAAATACTCTTAAGCAAATGTTAGTATTTTTTCATTTCTTCGCTCTGGCACCAAGGCAAAACACTCGTCGTTGGGACACTTAGAAGGTCTCAACACTTCCCTCTCTCTGCCTACCCTGCTGAATGCGGGATACAGCGTGAAATTGATAATATACCGTATATAAAATAATCAACTAATTAAGATAATATCTTAATTAATTATCGTATACGGATATTTCATATTCTGTACTATGATCAACAATTTATCTGACTATGGCGTTCCGAATGTGTCAGTTGAGCACAAATTACTTCTCCAATCCAAGTCAGTCACTCAAATTAGCTGTGTAAATTTTTTCACAATAAATTCATTTAAAAATAAATATCCAAATATAATTATAAGATAAGATATATTTTTCCTTACCATGTGACATTATTTTATTACCTGTGTATTGTAACTTATGTATCTGTATATTTGTGATATTTCATTATTTATAATCTATTGCTTTTTTGCAATTTGTATATCTGTTTAAGCAATATTTAAGCTTGTAGTGGCGCGCCGGTGTAATAACATTGAAGTGGTACAGTTTTATTAACAATGAAATGAAAATGAAAAGCGTTATTCCTATTATCGTAAATATATCTGTTTATAATGGCCTCGAAATTTGACGATACAGTATTGGATTTTGATTTAAACTTTCTTCAACAACCGCCTACTGTTGTGGTAAGACAGAGGTTATAATAAATTTTCATAAATTGAACTCTTAAATTTAAGCATTGAAATATTTATATATATTAAATTTGATTCATCGTTAGTAAGGTGAAAACATGGAATAAATATTATTTTATTATATACACTTCGAATATTGTATTTGTTGGTTATATTAAGCATGAGCTGATACTGTGAATATAATAACTTGTTTTCCTCTTGAAAATATGAAATCATACTCTTATAATATCATAACTAAATTATTTTTAATAAATACACTGTTAATATTAAGTAATATCTTCATTTTTAATTTCCAGAATGATTACAAGTATGATAAACAACGAAAATCAATACTTATTGCAAAAAAGAAAACTATTGCCACTGAGTAAGTATAAAGTTAATATACGCTTTACGCTATGGGTTTTTGTAGGTTGTATAGTTTAATTTATTTTATTTTTGTAGTTCATTAATAAGAAAATATTATGCTAAAAATGAACAATTTGAACATACGGAGGTTCTACTTTTGGCTGCTAAAGAAGAATGTAAACAAGCTTGCATTGACTATAAAGAAACTTTGGAAAAATGTAGTCAGATGGAAAAGGTAAATATTTTTATAATTAATATAACATATTGTGTTGCATTCCCGGAACTACACCAATTTTATTTTTAAATTTAAATTTTTTTTAAATTAATGTGAAAAATATGTACAAATTGTTTACTATTACACATTCAATACTGGTCCAGTATAAAAAATATACATTTGTCTGCTACCAGTTATGTTAACATTTCCTTCAGTGATGGATATTAAATTATATTACTGATATTGTACATAAATAATAAAAATAATTACATATGTTCTAGGATGCTGTTATACTTAAAACAAGAAATAAAGAGTTAGAGGACAGTAATGTTTTATTGCAAAACCAGTGTGATGCAATAAAATCTCATGCTAATCAACTGCAGGTAAAAAATAATTTGTAAATTACTATAATATTTTTAATTGCTTTATTCCACATTTTGAAGAGAGCATGAGCACTAAATTATTAAGCACAACCATATTCATCAGCAAAAATAAATATATTTCCCTTAAGGAAATTGGACATACAACCATCTTATATACAGGGGCACAATTGAGCAGAAAATGAAGGAACAGATTATTTTGACATTTGTTTACGTAAAGGTAAAAGAAAATTTGTTAAAAAACTTTAGATTTTTGTAAATATTTTTTACAGGTACTAGTTGATGAGCATGAAACCACAATTGAAGGATTAAAAATAGAGACACAATTAAATAAAAACAATACTAAGGATAGTGTAACTAAGCTTACAGAACTTCAAAATGATAATGAAACTCTTCTCAAACATTTATGCCTTATTAGAGACATAGTAATTGGTAAAAGTAAGTAATTGTTAATTTTATTCCATTTGTGATTAAAGTGTTATCTTTATATTATGTATTATCT
>JBAIZZ010000012.1:900760-1010401 GCA_037355905.1 Heliconius aoede
AATACTTCACGGCCAAACCAAATTAATATTCAGGACTTGACAAGTCAATGTGAAATAGAATTTAGTGGTAATTCGTCTTCCATTAAAGAAAAGATGTGTTTAGAGAGAAATAACAGTAAAAATATAAACAGTGAAGGCATCAATGATACTGAAATTGAAATGATTTTAAATACAATGCGTTTAACTGAAAGGCTGATTACTCCGATCCCAAAGACACCAGCGAAATTAAGAAGAAAGAAATCTAACCAGTTAATATCACCAGTACCAGAAAAATCTGAGCCACTAAATAGCCATACAGGTTGTGTAGAAGCTTTAAAGGTAAAAGAAGACAATAAAACTCTTAAATCAAGTATTTCAGATCTTAGTAAGGAAATTATGAAAATAAAACGTATTTTAAAAAATCATATGTTAATGCCGGAGTCGCCAAAAAATGATAAAAATAAGACAATAATGTCCGATTTTGAAGATTCTAGTCAAGATACATTAGTTATAAATGTTAATAATAATGTAAAAAGAACTGTAGACCTAAGTGAGGATCTACCCCTTAGTAAATATATATGGAAAGAAAAAGAATCAGAAATACTACAAAATGTAACAGATGTTAGAGTGTCTCCCGGAAAACATGACAGTATTGATAACATGATAGTAGCGGATACAAATGAATCTGGAAAGAAATCTGATACTCACACACCTAAAAATAATTCTCGAGCAAATAATCATGAACATATTATTAATAATGACAAAGAAATTATTTCTCAAGATCACAGTGAACAGTTTAGTGATGCGGAAACGCCAGATGAGGATCTGAGGAAGAGGAAAATGAATGCTATGAAACTAAGTAGGCTCGAAAAGTTTAGGAAAAAGTTAGTACCAAAAGGTAAAATTCCCCGAATTAAGGCCCCTATAAGAAAGTTACAAACTAAGCCTAAATCAATACAAAAATTAGTAAATACAAATAACTTAAATAATAAAACAGCGTTCGAAAAGGCAGTTAATATAATGAAGGAGCTAAAACTAAAAGAGTTAAGCAAAGAAAATGATGTTTTACAATCAAAGAAACAAAGTGAAACTGAATCAAAGAAGAAAGATGACAGTGAAACTGTAGCTTTAAATTTAGATTTAGTTGAATCTTCAGAATGTTTGTCGTATAAGGAAGTTCCGATTAAAATTGCGCAACACGCAGTAAATAAAAATATTTTAGTTAACATTGCACAACATACGCCAAGTAAAGAAGATTTAGTACAAAGTACGCAACCCTTAATAAATAAAAACAGTTTAGTTAAAACACCATGCTCATCTGATAAAGAATATTTAGTCAAAAATGGACAATGTTCCCCAAATAAAAATAATTCAGTTAAAATTTTGCATCACTTAGGAAATAAAAGAGATTTACTTAAAGTTCCACCACACTCACTAAGTAAAGAAATTTCAAATAAAAATGCACACTGTTTGTTAAGTATGGGAGATTTAGATAAACTTACGCAACCTATACCAGATAAAAGTTATTTACCAAGTAAAGAACTTTCAGTTAAAACTGGACAACCTTCACCAAATAAAAATAACTTAACTAATATACAATTCTCACCTAATAAAGATGTACTCAAGAATGGAAAATATTCACCAAACAATGATGATTCATTCAAAAGTTCACTGCATTCCCCAAGTAAAGAAGTTTTAGTTGAAACTCCCCAATCTTTACCAAATACAAATGATTTGGTTAAAATTACACCATGTTCGCCTACTACGGAAGATTCAGTTAAAACTGAGCAATGTATACCAACTAAAGAAGATTCACTTAATAATATCAAACAAACTACTGTTTGTTTGTCTCAGACAAAATTAGATACACTTATGAATAAAGACAGCCGACATGAATGTAATTCTGAAACAATTCAAAATGTTTTGAAAATTACTCACTCACCGCAACATCACGCCTCTACGCACGCAAACTATATAACTACTAGAAGTCGAAGTAAAATGAGTGATCAAGAATCTATTACATCAAGTAGAAAATCTAGTACAGAATCCATGACAAAGTATACGAAAGTTTTTGGAAATGAAGGGTCTCCATCGAGAAAGAGAAAACAATCCAATTCTGAAACTTCATCTGAAATAAGTTGCAAGAGAGTGTTGCGAAGCTCTAACGTTCGAGAAATAGTAAACAACTACAGTGCCCAAAACCAAAGTCCAGAGTTTGTAAATAAAACACCTCAAAAGCGAAAATACACAGAAAGTGAAAACAGTGCAAAATCCTGGCTTCAAACAGACATTAGTAAAATGTTTCCAAAATGTAACGAACCTTTCTCTCAGTATGATATTAGCAAAGAACTAAATGATGCAGGTTTTGATGATATGATCACAACAGAGCCAGAAAATCATCCTAAACAGAGTATACTTTGTAAGATGATAGATAAATATGGAAAAGTTACTATTAGATTTATTGCCAAGAAAGTTCCTGGTAAGTTTTTTTGTCTCTCATTTTGTTCATAGCAAAGATACTGGTACAACAGTAAATATATGAAAAATGTTTAAGTATTCCGATTCCTAGCATTAACAGACTTCACAAATGAAGTTTATTCTCGAGTATAATAATATAATATAATTGTACAGTAAATTTTATTATATTTTAATAGATATGAAATGAAATTATTTATTTTTTTATTACCATAATTATAATTACTTTATTATTTTTTTTATAGATAGTATATCTAATGCTATTTGTAAAAAGTTAGAAGATAATATAGCACATATAATAGAATTACCACCTGAGAAGGCAAAACCGGCTATGTCAAAACTTGTGGACGATATACAACACAATTTTAATTTAAAGAATTTCCTGTGTGGTTTTCTGAAATATTTGAAGGATCCAGCGCGAAAAGCGGAGCTTTTCAAGAAAGTCGCTTCCCCGCCTGCGCCCCCCATGAGTAAATCCGAACAAGTCGTCCTATACATAGTAAAACAGCTGAGCGCCTCTGTACCAGACATAGTCAACATTATCTTAATGCAAATAGAATTTTCTTTGTTCCAATTTAAGAAGACTCCTGAGTTTGAAGTCATTGAAAGTCTATCTCACATATATGCTTTAATATGTCGTTACTTTGGATTGAAAATGCGACTTCGCCTTTTTATTCTGGATGCCATGTATTGTCTTTCATTCAAGGTGGTGCCGTTGATAAAGCAGTGTTTAGATGTTTGGATGCATATACTGCCCTTAGCTCATATGGGCATAGGTAAGTTCATAGTTCATTTATAACTGTTAAAAACAATTATTTTTATGCCGTCGTGGCGCATACGTTCAAACGTGCGCGGTACGATTATCTTTAGGGGGAATACAATTTTAATATTTTATTTCCTTGCTCTGGTAACAAGGCAAAGAGCGACGTTGAGTTTCGCCACTCCACAAGCATTTCCTCGAGAATTCGATGGAAAGTTGGGAATGGAGTGCCTTAACACTAGATTTCTAGGCTCGTCATGCCTTGCCTTTTCTGCTATGTGCGAGATTTTATACATAATGTCTCGAAAATTGAACGCTGAACACTGCTGCAGGAAAAGGTGTTTAGTTGCTTTTTGTTTAAATAATATTTAAAACTTGTATTTTTATGATTCCAGCCAAGACCCCACTGGTCACATGCTTAGTGTACCTTTTGCACTTTTACAAGTGTGAGGACCGCTTCAACCGGGTACAAGATATTAGACTAATATTACATACAAAATATTTTTATCAAGTAACAGAGTGGACCGAGCCTAATATATTGGAATTATTCAGAACATCTGTTTTGGAAATAAGAGGTACTTAGTTTTTTTGTTTTACTAAACACACATATCTTAAAAATTGGATGCGACAAGTTGGAAATAGTGACCCTTAACCCTGTTGCTTACTGGTTTCTTCTGATTCTCTGCTATATTCGGAAAACAGCGTGAATAGAAAAAACAAATTTCGGTGAATAAAAAAGAACCTTTACTGTTAATAATAAAAATATAATTTTTTGTGAAAAAAAAAACATTTTGTTGAATTATAAAGTAAAATATATGTTTTATTTTATATATATAATTTTTTTTTTTTTTGTGAATAAAAAAATAACATTTATATATATATCTATTATATATTTATATCTATTATAGATATTTCAGTAGAGAAAAAGACATTGCGAATGGCTCTAATAATTCTCGCAAAGAGGCAAGGACCAGAATGGTGTCAAAAGAACATTATAAAAAAAATGCTGATGCCCCTCATTGAAAAAGAAGATATACCTCTTAGAGTTAAACAATTTAGTATACAAATGCTTGGACCTCTTTTGAAACCTTACCCAGCGAATATGAAAGTGCATTGTGAAATAGTAGGGAATAAGCTGTTAGACATGTTGGATCTAAATCGTAAGTATTGTAGATGTTTGAGATTTCTATTCATTTAAAGTTTTTTCTTACTCTATTTGTTATTTCATGTTACTTAGGGGCCATCCATAAATTGCGTCACATTTGGGCACAGTTATATTGTCATGACATATTATTTTAAAATACATTATATATACATTATGTAAGCAATTTCGGAACTACTGAATTCATTTAATAATTTGTAGCTTGCAAAATTTATAAAATATATGATGTCACATTAAGCAGGGGGAGGGGTGACAGAAATTTAACAAAAAGTGACTTAAAAATCGTGTAATGTAATTTATGATTGGTTCCTTATCAAATGCTACATCTGTGGCATTTGCGGTCAAAGAATGGCTGCAAGTTAATGCTTCTTTTCCGGACTTACACTTTTTTTATTACTAACCTTGTAAATATAAATATTTAAAACATTATCTTATAAATAGATAAAACATCTTAAACATAATGACATTTAAAAGTGTTTTTCAGCCCAAGACTCACTGAAGGAATCAATTTTTGCAAGTCTAATATATATGAGCAAACACAATCAAAACCGGGTGTTACAAGCATTACTTTCGTGGAAACCGAAACATGTCACACCTGAATTTGAACTGCTATTGAAAGATTATGTTCAAGAAAAATCATTGAAAGTATGGAAACGGCTATTATCTAGAATAACATTTTAAAGCTTTAAATTGACATTTTGTGTATTATACATTTTAACTATTCACTTTAATTTAAGTAATTTGAATGAATAATTGTTATTATGTTAGGTATATTTGTACAAATAACTATTTGTCCAGATTTTGAGAGTAAGGTGTGTACATATTTCCAAACGCTCTGTGATTTTGTAAATTTACTTCATTTTATAAGTATTTGTAATAAGTGATTAAAACTTTTAATTTTTTACTTACCTTGCTTTTAACCTTTAACATCTTTCAATTTTAATTTTTAAAAGCGGCCCGCTCGCGGCTTCTCACGCCTGAACTGTATAATTATTTATTTAATATTGTGTAAGTAAAATAAATTTGTATTTAGGAAAAAATATTTTTTTTCCTTGCAAAAATTTACATATTTAATAGACGAAAGTTTGTTTATTTCATATCTAAATGAGAGGTACGTTCCTACTTCCCCGCGTTCACCTACTCGCTCGGTGAAAGTGGTTTTTCCCTCGTAAATCCCCGCCACAATTTCTGGGAAAAGTAACCTGGTTGCTTTTCCAGTAAAAGTGTGATAAAAATCGGTTCAGCTGTTTGGGAGATTAGCCAAGACAAACAGAAAGAGGATGGATAAATAAAATATTAATTTTTAGTGGGACTGAATAATGCCATACTCAATAGTAGTAAATGGATCTTTATTTATCAATGAATTCCAAATTTTTCGGTATGACATTTTTTATTTAACAATGATTATACACTTCTATGAGGCCTACAAGATTCATCCTCTCTTACTCCTAATTTTATTTCGTATATATAGAAACAAACAAATACTTTTAAATATTTAGCTATTAATAATTAGTCTTATACTTTTTAATCTCCACCATAATGACATGGATATTTACAAGTTGCGTACGAGCATTGGGTGTCAATAATTTAACAAACTTGTGATAATACTGAACGAAATTAGTAAGCGCCATTTGCAATAAGCCAGATCCGGTTACAAGATTCGGGAATGAGACCAACACTTCTCTGTGAATTTCCTCCAAACTTTGTTTCCAACTATTAGTAAAGGATGTGACAAGTGATATTGTTTTCCTTTCGAGATTTGCCAGATCATTTTTCCTATTGTTTTCTAACAATTGTTCACCTTCTTTAACAAACTGCATAAGCCCACCAAAGTGTGGACTTAATATTTCTTCGACATACTCAGAACTTCTGGCTTGCAATTGTTCTCTAAAGCTCTCGGCCTCTTTGGTGTTATCTCGAGTCCGTTCCATTAAAATACTTAGAACCATATCGTAGTTGTTTATTAGGAATATTAGTTGATTTATTCTTTGTGGGAATTCGGCAGCCATTTTTAGTAGAAAGCAATGTACTTCATCTTGTAGTATTAGCAATAGGTTGCTTAGTTCTTCTGAAGGAAACTGTTCACTGAGACTTAGCATTGCGGCTGAAAACTCGGCGTATCGTCTTGTGATCTATAATTATTTTTTGTTTATTATAGTTATATCAATTTATTATTAGAAATAGGTTGGGAAAACTTAAAGACATTTAAATAGAATAATATAAATTAATCAGTACTTAGAATAATATACATTAATCAGTATACAGTGATAGTTCGGCTAGTCAACACAATGTGACCAAAAAGTGGAGGGCACGGTGTCTTGATCTTGTCTTGTCTAGGTTACTTCTGCCTACCCTACTTCATGCGGTGGTACAGAGTGGAGTTGAAAAAAATAAAAAAGTACTTACATAATGTGGCCCCATTTCTTTATTAGACAACTTGGCCGGGTCACAATCTCTTACACTTTGAATATTTAATTTCAATACATAGTCCAATCTCGGCCAGAAAGTAGCCAATAATGAATCCCAATAACTGTAAGAATATATTATCACTAATTATTTATTACTTATTATAGCAGAATAAGTTTTATTTGAAGTCATTTTCTGGGTAAGAAAGGAGGGATATTACGGAGCTCCGTAAAGTGAACCAAATATCCGATAGGATATGCGAAATAAAAAATTATTAATCTGTAAACGCAACCAAATAGAATTCAAAAGTTAAATGAGATTTTGTATGACAAATTTTTGATTTTACCAGGCCAAGCTACTAGCGCTTAGCTTTCGTTACTAAAAAAATAAATGTTATAAAATATCACAAACGGCAAAGCAGCTGACATCACTTCTGACTTGATCTTGTAACTGAACCTTCCATCTTTCCGCCGAATTCTGGAGTCTTTGTGTGTTGAATGGTGGAACTCAACGTCGCGCTTTGCCTCGACACCGAGCGAAAAATTGAAAATATAAATTTAGATAAATGTTTTAATTCGTCGAATGGGGATGAAGCCCACAACCAGTCGCGTTTACAGTCACTCACTTGTACCCCTGCGCCACGACTGGTCTATACTTGTTCTGGAGGGTCCTCATGCTTTTTACGTGACCTTCCTCCAGTATCATTGATACTGTGTTTTCGAAGGTACACCGAGGTCTCCCCCTACCTCTCATACCATAATATCAGAAATATTGCTTGCGCGGCGTTGAGTTCCTTAACTGGACACATAATGCAAGGGGATTCTAGAAGTTACCAAATAACAAACTAATAATGCTCTACTTTAATTATTTTACCTATCCAAAGCTGCAACTGCCCTCTTATGGCACATCCACCTGTATCGATTTATGAGCTGAATGCACAGGAACAGTGCAAGGCAGTCATAACATTCCAAAACATAGTTTTCTACATTTTTCTGAAAATAACAGAAAAATGTTTATATTTTTTTAAATCGTGGGCATTCCAAGGCTATCCAAGGGCACCCCAGAGGCATATATTAAGACTCCACTTCTACAAACGGCAATATCAAAATCTCCAATCCAATTCTGAGGAAGCCAATGGACTCACTACTGTAGTACTGTACTGTACTTCACACTGTATATTGTGTATAGCAGTGTAACATTGGCCACTTTCCATCCAATTTTCGAGATATTGCTTGAATAAATAAGTTTATCAAAAGCAAAAGATATATGACAATTATGAGTTATTAGGTAAGACAAGTGCTAAATAATTAATCTATGCTATAACTATTGCATCTCTGTTTCATGAGTAATGTAAATCATAAGCTTTGTACGAAATACCAAAATAATTTATGTGAAAATAAAAAAGATTCTATAAAATATGTTAAATTACTTACCACAAGTAAAGACAATGTTTTACCAAGTATTCTATCAAATAACTCTTGTGCATGGCTTCCTTTCACATGGAAAAATTCAGTAGTGAATAGATATTCCCTGCAACTGTTGTCCACAAGAGCATATTGTAAACTTCGAAACAAAGCTTCATATGAATACTGTAAAATATTTTCAAATGTAAGTTGACTATAAAATATTTGATACATTGTCAATGCTACATATTCTCAGTCCATTTGACAAAAAACTTGCTAAAGAATTTAAATACTTCTACTTTGGTATAATAGTTATACTTGTTTTCAATATTATATTGCTTTCTATATATCACAGTAATTTTTAACTTATTATTGCATGAAACCTTATGTGTTTCCGATTTTGTATACTTCAACATTTTGATGTTAATATAACTTCATTTGTATATAGGTATAATATATATTTTTTCTTATAATATAAAATATAAGTACACCTTAGATTTCTGCTGTACATGTGGAACAATAATTGGTGCTTCTAGTTGTTGGGCTAGAACATCTCCACGATTTCCAATTGTAAAAATAGTGCTTTTGTTTTTTAAATTGGATTTTTGAAAAAAACCTCCCTTAGAGCCATCTTCGATTCCCATTAAATCATCTTTTGTTGGTACTTCTTCATATTTTAATTTGTCCAATCTTGATGCATACGATTTGAAATATGAATAATAAACCTTGCTTAAAGTATCAATGTATTCATTGCAAATTTCTTGAGCAACATTTCTTTCATTAGCCAAAATGAATTCAAAGAAAAATTTATATTTTAACATGGCATTTTGCGGTATTTGATAATTAGCCATTGGTTTTCGAAATTTATATATTTGTTCAAGTACATAAGCTCTAATTTTTGATACTGATTTTATTTTTAGTTTTTCTAAAACATCTTTGACATCATGACAAGCTTTTGTTTCTTTAAAGTCCTGTTCCTTAACAAAGTTTAATTTCTGATTTAAGATTGCTAGCTGAACCATAAATTCTTTGTCTATTACCGGAACATTGTTAATACCGCTGAAATACGAGTTAAGAATAATAAATTAATTATATTAGTGTATATATTTTATTAGGTATACTGTAAATGCAAAGCTTTTGGGTTTGAGCTCAATTGAACAAAATGAATAACTCTTATTTCTTTATTCTGGAAAGACAAAGGGTAGTTCTGGTGGCATTGCCGTTGAGTGGTGCAACCCAACACCGCACTTTGCCTTGAAACCAAAGTAAACAAATGGAAATATTTAATATCCTCTATTGGGAATCAAACCCACAACCTGTTGCAATTGCTGTTGCACATTTGTGCCTCTCTGCCATGACTGGCTGCTAAAAAGTTATATTATAAGATATAATCAAAAATATCTTACAAATAATTTATAAGTTGAAAGTTGATAATAATCGTTTTGATTAGCATGAGACAGCTCAAAATATCAAGTTATATTAAAGACAAGGTAATCTATGTTTACTTACAAAATAAGTGTCTCTGACACAGCCATGTCTTCAATAAATGACGACAGTGGTCCTTTTAGAGCTTGTCTGTTAGTAAGTTGGACTGACATATTGACAGACCTTTTTTGTAAGCTAATAATCTCATTACTAATACTTCCCAAATCATTCTGAAAGCAAGGAACTAAATAAGTGTTTTTATCGTTTTTATAATAATTAATCTTTTTTAAATTATGCCTTACCTGAAAAACTAACAACATACTTTCCATTCTTGCTAATATTGAGTCACAGTCTTCTATTTGATTGTGAAGCGTTGCAATATTTTCACTTTCCTTTAAATAGTCTGCTACAGAACCTTTTTCTGCTTCTTTTATATTTTTATCAATTTGTAAAGCGTATTCTCGTAAATCTGTCCCATTTCTCAAAACTTCTTGAATTTCTAAGTCTTCTAAGTTTTTGTCTAAGATTTCTGTCACATCGGTGCCTTCAGACATTTTGAAGTTAATAATAATGTTTTATTAAAGAACTCTATTCACAATTTTTTAATCTCAATTTCTAATAACTATATCCATTACTGAGTTATAATAACTTTTAAGTTTAAAGAAAAACTTCAACCACAATATCACACTAACCATAGATCTATTCTACTTGTCACTTGTCAGTTGTCATTGTTGAGTGTACAGACTTGTTGTTGATTTTTTATATAGACCACAGATTATATTTCTCAAATTCTATATTTTGCACCATCTATAAATATAATTTTAACAATAAGAAGATACACTTCATTAGAGTCGCACTTTAACTTATTTCTATTAAATTTTATTTTCAATTCAACTATTTTTTTATGTCTCCCAACTTTTGACTGGGTAAACCGATTTTGATGATTATTTTTTTATTTAAAAGCGAATGCTTCCCGTGTGGTCCCATTTTGATACTGGTTTCAACATATTTGAGAAATTATCAATAAGCTTATGATCACGTTATTAAGATCTGTCAATGAAGAAAAAAATAACAACTATGTTACTATGTCCCAAGAATTGAAATGATATACTAAAGATTTTTTGAGAAACTAGTTAACATAATATTGTAATTTAACAATATGTTAATTAGTTAGATGTATGTAGAGTAGTTGGGTAGAATTTACTATTATTTTAATGGAAAAAGTACCTATATAATTATAAATATATAATTAGTTTTACATTTTGTATAGTTATAAAAATAATTTGTAAAAAATATACTTATAATAAATTTTTATAGAAGTTAATATAAAAAATTATATATTGTATGTATTCAAAATATACGGAAATATTTATGTGATTAATAAGTATTTATATATTTATATTGGAAAGTGAGTGGTAATAAGGGAAAAAAACACAAGTTTCATATACGCGTATGCGCCAGTTTAATTGTGACGAAATATTTACAAAGAAAAAGTATAAAGTATAACAAAAGCACATCAATCATTGTTGAGACAAAAAATGCAATTGAATTCGGAAAATTTCATAACGAAATGTACAGTTTTCTTGTAATATAAGTCTAAAATATCTACATCTAAGATAAAATTAACGTTTGTTAAGTTCAGAGCTTACCTACTTTTGTGACAAGGGTGTGAATATCAATTTAAAATTTAATACATAAAAAAACTTGGTGTCGAAAATCGAAACAATAATGAAATGATTTTTGGAATGTAATGCAATAGTATATCTTATTATATTAATTTATGATGTATCGACTTATTGCTAAATTATGTCTTGTAGTGATATGAAAGCACAACCAAGTTTCTCGCAAAAAGCTTAGGAAGGTCCTCTTTAATAATAAATTTTCTATCAGCAGAACAAGAATTTATATTGTTGAAGTAAAGTATTTTCTATTATTTTGTGCAGTAGGTAGGCATCTGATTCGCACAGTTTCACTAGTTACCAACTTAAGAATCGCGCCACAGTGAATTATGAAAAGACACATTTCTCAATTATTCTTATAAATCTACAAAATTAACTAATACATGTAAAGGAGCCCTGGTGCTTCGAGTAAAAAGTTCAGCATTAGTATTGTTTACAAAATATGTAATTACAAAATAATATACACTGTATAAAATTATCACGCTTTTCTTTATATCCTATAACGTTACATCTACAATTTATATCTCATACCTGCGTATATTTTAATTACATTATACTGATAATTTTACTATTATTACAAAAAAAAGCTAGTTTGCAATTTTATTGCATTAAAGATTAAAAACGCTCCGTTTTTAATTACAATTATATTGATACTGTTGTATTATGCGTTAATGAAGCCGCTTTCCTTTTCTCACTTACCCAATTGGTCCAAGTACACAATCCATTCTGATTCAAGTAAGGAGAATTATAAGTATTTTAAGGATAGTTTACGTCAAATTAGGTCCTAACCATTCATTTTATCAGCAATCTAAAAAGGTACTGATATGTCTTAGTTGTCTACTACTACTTGTTTTTTTTTTAATTTAAAAAGATTATATATGAAAATTTCTAGGCTACCTATCTAAGAAGGTACTCTTTAAGACACGTTGGAGTTGGGAGTCTATAATAGAGATGCTGAACTTTTTCTCTTACCTTAAATGTATTATACATACATATATTTTTATTTTAACAATTCACATTAACATTTTATGAGATAGTTATAAAATAATTTAAACCTAAAAAAGGTAACTTCCATCGACGTTCTGGGCCCAAATTTATTCTTAAGCCCTTCGCGTGATTCGCACACGGTCTGCGAGACCCCGGCGTTGTCCATAGTTCATATCCTTTATGGAATATATAAGCGTGTATAAGATACCTTAGTAAAAAGCGCTTTAAAGAGCTTGCACCTATAATATTTCAGTTAATTATATTTTATATTTTATTAAAGCTCCTTTTCAAGGTATTTACCTTCGCTTTTATTTTCGATAACGGACACGAAACTCAGCTTTTTCAATTACATCACACTGAATTAGATATTAACATATATATCTTAATTATTTATAAAATTTTAATAAAATTCGGTGATTGCGAGCCAAATTTTTAACATTTGTAAGTCTTGTGACTAGATTTTTCTTATTAAATAATACACAAGTAAATAACGTAGGAATATTTGTACGACGAGATGCCATTGCTTACGAGCGGTAACTTAAATGCAGACTTCTAAAAGATACCTTTATAAGATAAAACGGAATCAAACCCAAATATACATTAGTAATAAATTAAGCTTAACTATAAGTGCCCAATATATTAGGACTTACATTGTAAGGTTGTTCTCTTACATAAAATTATTTAATTAATTATTAAGTACAACAAGCACAAACCGATACCGCAGAGATCGAGTTATGTAGAGTTCTATTAGTCTCTAGAAAAATAGTTTTAATCTAGATAAACACTTATAAAAATAACGGAGTCAGCTCTAGAAGAATGCGTCTTGAAGGCGGAGGTGGTCCTCGGGATGTAATTGTGGGAAAGCGTGCAGATCCCTAGAATGGCAGACTGGCGCGAAACATATTTTCGATGAGTGGTGGTGCTGGAACTAAGTCTTCCAATTTCAAGTAGAATATACGCTGAAGACCTTGCACGGAAAGCGACCGTAATTCTGGTAAAGCTCCAAGGACACGACTGAAATGCGGAGCACCCACTGCATTTGTGCTTCCACCTCCCGGTATGTGGGCGCGCAAACATCCAATGATTTTCATTTG
Source organism: Heliconius aoede (assembly GCA_037355905.1). Taxonomy (NCBI): domain Eukaryota; kingdom Metazoa; phylum Arthropoda; class Insecta; order Lepidoptera; family Nymphalidae; genus Heliconius; species Heliconius aoede. The sequence continues at coordinate 914,131 of JBAIZZ010000012.1, forward strand.
AAGTTGCTCTACTCTATGTGGCTCTTTTAAACCATGCCGCTCTAAAAACAAATAAAAAATATATGAAGATTTTGATATTATAAAAAACTAATTTCTAAAAATTCTGCAGAATATCTATCTATATAGCTTTGTATAAATTAAAATAAAAATTATATACAGAGTTCAAATCAACTGTATTATGTTAATTGTAAAATGTTTATTTTCAGTTACTTGGTTAGTGGGATTACGTAATATACAAATATATTTAACAAAAGTATATTATCAAAATATTTCATAGTAATATTTTATTATATTAATATAAAATGTCATATTAGCTAAATTGGAGTTATGTAAAAAGTTACGATTCATACCTGTGATTAAAGTCAGAGCACACAGACAAGCGAAAGTAGAAATGTCAATATCCATCGAGTGTAGAGTGTTACTAAAATCGAGTACTGCATGTAGCCAATCCCCAAAAGATCGCTGACATTGTCGCTTGTCGAGTACTAATCCGTTGCAAAAGGTGAGCTTAGTGTCTTCGGGACGAGTACGGTAGGCAAGTCGTAGCACAAACAATTCAAGGCGCGCCGAAGCGAATAATTGTTCTCGATCCTCTGGGCATAACTCGCCATATCCTGGTACTTTTTCAGCAAAAATCTTTATCATATCTATGGATGTTGTTAATAATGAATAAAACTGCTGAATAACTTCCAGATCAGATATAGGTGGTTCCATAGGGTTAGGCTCCCTATATTGTGAATAATCTAGATTCGCAAAATCTGGCGAGGTATCCACATGGGCTCTGACTAGTGCTGTGATTAAAGAAATAGGTGGACTCGGAGGAGATTCTTGTGGGCATTTTGGCTTAGAAGGTAATCTACCTCGCCTTCCTTTCAATGAATCAGTACGTACTACTTCTTTTACCATGCCGACTGCGAGACACTTTTGAAAACGGCAAAATTGGCATCTATTTCTTCTTCTCTTATCAACAGGGCAAGATTTTTCCGCTAGACATACATATTTTGAACCCTTTTGGACGGTTCTTTTGAAGAAACCTTTACAACCTTCACATGTGCGGACACCATAATGTTGACAAGCGGCAGTATCGCCGCAAACAGCGCAAAGTTGGCTTGGTGACGGTGGCGCTGCTCGTGATACTGTATTATCTTGTGGTACTCCACCTGGAGAACTAGACGCGGAACTAGGCGCTGATGCTTGCATACAGTGAACTCTACTACCATGTATTTTAGGACTATCATTAGAACTACTGGATTCTGACCTTTGAACTGGCAATGATGACCTTCTTTGTCTGTTTCCTTGATCAGTAGTTATATGTAAATCAACGGAACTCGGAAACGGTGGTAAAGAATATGAATCTTGAGTATTAGTTACCCCACCGGTATCAAATGTTGGTGAACATGGTTGAGCTGGAGCATAGTAGGGCGACGGAACATAAGGCAATGAAGGTTGATGATATTGATATAACAATTGCGTTGATGCATGTCCTGGATGAGAGTAGGCACTGACATTATAGCAGTCCTCATCCATTTTTAATCCGAATTCTGCCATTTCTTGTTTTGGATAGCGCACTGAGTAGGTTTCTTCAAAACTAGGTAAGGCTGGGCCTAGAATAGGCGAAGGCGTTTCGCTCACAGGAGTAGCACGTTGAGATTTCACTTCAGGAGGAATTGGTGCATGAAATTCAACGTCTGGGAACGGATCTAAGTTTTCTTCCAAGATTTCAGAAGAGTCTTCTTGATATTGTGGTGACAAAAGATCAGTGAAGGACGTACCGTAGTTGCTCTGCAAAAGAAAAAAAATCAATACTAAAGGCGTTACAATTACAGGAGGCGGTTCTAAGCATGGGCGGTCACGCCGCACCAATGGCGTATCAAGTGTAACATTCGTTTCATAATAATTATTTTATGGTGACACCGCCTGTTTGTTGTGCAGGTGTGGTAATAAGTTTACATTCTACACTGTTGTAAAAAACTATTTTATGTTTTGTTTATTTTATATAAATAATATTAATTTGTAAGTGGAATTCGTAATTTGAATACATACGTGTGTTTGCAGCAGTAGCATGCTGGACGAGTTTGCCGTAAAAGCGCTTGGCGAGCGCGGCTCAATGGCGCTCGGCCCTGTAACATAAAAAAAAATTACAATAAGCAAGTGGTAGCAATTACTATATAGCTAATTTCGTAGTGAAACCAAATTACATAAATGTATGCACTATCAGGACCGTATCATGTTCGCTGTAATTTGATATGATTATACCGATTTTGAGTTTGTATGAGTAGACCAACAACCAGAGAGGGTTGATCGTTAATGCGCCGGAAGACAAGTGGTCAGCGTGTTGACGGCACCGGACTTTGAACTATCACGCTACACAAGTCATGCATCATTTATATTTACCCTCGACGAACATACTTTGATTCCTACTTAAACACAGGCACGTATTTTTTTTAAATCAATAACATCGCGGGATGCAACGTATGTCTGAACACTGCTCTCCTATTTCGAAAAATGGCGGCGAAGAATAAAAGTCTGTTAATTTATACGGTAGTTTTATCAGCCAAATATTGCCGACTTGAATACATTGTGTCACGGTGCTTGATTCGCCACGCCCCTAAAATTGAATCTCATATATACACCTCAACAAACGCTATTCCAAACTCTACAACACCACCCTTACTTTTAGTTTATTTTCAACCGTGACCCTCGCATCTAAGATTGAAAATGTAATAACAAACGCGGCATCAAAATTTTTGGGGCGAAAACGCGATAGATCCCTTGGGAGGTTATGAAATCAGTGGCATTTGCAGTTTCTATTATGTTAAGAACCATTAATTTCAGACTTGTTAAGTTATAGACAAAACGCCGAATCCTTTGTTATGATGTGTTTATTTTTTATTTACAAAAAATATTATTCTTTGTAAATTTTAGTCGATAAGTTAATTATTATTTAAGTTGGCATCATGGCTTAAACAAAATAAGAAAAATTAAAAAGTTAAACATTACAACTAAAAGTTAAACTGTCTAACGCACAATATGCAAAATAAGTCAGGATTACAAAAAACACACAATTTAGTCTCAGAATTGATCATAATTACTGCGCAAAATTATCTAATATATATATAAATATGTTTGATATAACTTTTTGCCCAAAATTACAACTTTATGTAGTATTTTATATTCCATGACAGCTTCTTTTAAGTGGTTTGATGCTGACACTCGTATTTATATATTCATGTCACGTTATTTCCTAGTTAAGTCTAGACATTATTATTCTTTAACCATTAAGTTAGAATTTGTGTTGTTTTTATAATGTGCACACATATGAGCATGCCAGACCGAAATAATGTGTCTTCTGCACATGAGATGATTTTTTGTTTCTTCTTTCGATAAAGAAGATATAAAAAAAAAGAAGACAAAAAATAAAAAAAAGAAGATATAAAATTGTATAATAAATAATATCCACGATTATTATATTTCGTTAATAAACGAATAACTCTTCATGTCTATTCAGTTATAGGTATTGGTTATAGTTATAGTTATAGTTATAGTTATAGTATTCACTACTTTTGATAATTTTCATAGTCAACACATTACACAATATAAGCCCAGGAATGTTTAAAATTTGTTATTTATATTTTATATAAAATAATTTTGTTATATGGACACGAAGTAAATATGTATTATATACTTAAGATAATGTAAATATGTAAATGTAGTGTAAATATGTAAATAGTGTAAATATCCTAAATACTACTTAAATGAAAATCTCTTAATTGACTACTACTTAATAGACCTAGAATTATGAAATTTGGCAGCTAGTATGTATAGGTAATACCAGTTCAGGAAAAAAATTTAAAACAATACATACAAATGTAATGTAACCACAAGGTTACATCCTAAAAAATAATTAATCCTAAAAAATAATCCTAAAAACCGCATATTTCGACACTACAAAGTACTTCTGGTTAACTACTACAGGTAGTACTAATTCAGAAAAGAATCTGAAAACTATACATTTGAGGTTAAATCTTAAAAAATACTAGCCTTAAAAGGCGGGCTAAGTTTGATTTTAAAGCCGCTAACTCAAGTGAGGTATCAGATGAAAGCGCTCTGGCTAAGCTAAGCCTGAATTTCAGAAAAAGTTCGAGACCTCAAATTATGTACAGAACTACCGGTGAGCGAGCCTGGGTTGCACTGGTCCGGTTTTTCTCTATGTAAATGCCATTTAGTGAGATAGGTATAAAGAACCAATGACGACGGTTAAGATTTTCATAATTTTGCGCCCATTTTAGAGACATTGCTTATATATATAATTTATCGAATATTACGGGCCAATATCACACATATCAGAACAAAAACCTACAATTCTTTTTTTAAATATATATATTTTTACAAATGGAAAACCAACCTATAGCTATCTCATGTACAGAGTCGGACACTTCGAGATTCATAATGGCTCATTGAATCAATGAAAGATAAGCACATTAAATTATTTGTAAAGATATTCAACACTTATTTCATAAGAACTTCTTAAAAATTAAGTATATATTGCTAGCGGACTAGTTATAGTATTCCTTTAAAATATGATAAAAAATTGAAATAATATATAATTTAATATAATTTAGTCAACAAAAACTGTATCAATATGAATCTTAAAAAAAAATCAGCTTCACACTGTATAGCTAAGTAACCTCCATCCCCCACTTTCCGTCGAATTTTTCAACTCATTTCGTGTTGAGTGGCGGAACTTACCATGGCGGTAAGTCCCGCCACTGGCACCACGCTTTCCCCTTGGTGCCAGAGTGAAAAAATAAAATATAAATAAACAATAATTGAGGCCGTCTTGGTGCAGGGGCACAAGTGCAAACGTGTTACTGTAACGCGAAAGTTCGATCCCCACTCGAGGAAAGCTCGTGACGCAGGGGCACAAAAAGTGCCTGTAAACGCTTAACACACAATGCCTTCAGAATTCGGCAGAAAGTGGGGAACGGAGTGTTTTAATACTATGTTTACTCTGCTATGTGCTAATTTTTAATAATATTGAAAATAAAATTGTCTTAAATATTACTGTGAATCTAATTGCAATTAAATATTTTAAAAATATATTTCCTATTTATATGTTGTATATAATTTATACAATATACGGACCTACTATCGAGACAAAGAAATATGAAACTTAAAAAATTAATATATATCATGTTTAAAAATTCTCCCAAGATATTTTATGGTTAAAGTAAATTACCGTACAAAGGACTGTGTAATAAAATTATAATTAACAATTTATTATAGTAAACAAGTATATTGTATTGTATATACAAGCATATAAATAGTATATTATATTATTATATTATTTTATCTCTAAAAAATTTGGTGCATAGTGTCTGTCTGTAAAAGCAACGGTTATGGGCTCGACTACTAGTCGGAGAAGTGAATTTTGTTAATTGCTTTGCTATCTCAGAAGACAAAGAGTGGCGTTGAAAATTAAGAAAAAAAATTTAAAAAAAAGAAATAATTCAACCAAAAAGTACGTAAGGGAGTATTTCGATACTAATTTTCAATGTTTTGAAATGCTATATGCAATCTTTAAGTACGTACGGTATACGTTTAGTAGGTACATACATTCATATTGAAAATAAAAGTACTTCTCCATAAAAAAAAACCATTTTCGACTAGTAAGACATACTAAAGTTTCTTTTTATGTATTCACATAACATGCAAATGAAACAAAACGATAATAATATTTGTTCACGTAAAATTATTTTGTGCATACATTTTTATAACTTGTTCATTTTTTTTTTATTATTTTGTATTTACGATTAATAGTTGTTTTAAGGCATACTTGTTATGGTGTGTTATTTTTTTCTTTAAATATAAAATGTCTTAATACATAAATTGTTTTATCTGCATTGATTATTTGAACTGCTATCTGTATTTAAAATAATAAGTTCAACTAAAAATAATTTTAATAGGTAATTTAGAAAAATTTGCTACTAAACTAAACTGAATTGAAACAATTTTATAACTTTAATATAAATTATCCTTATATTTATATGAAGAGGTCGTGGCGCAGCGGCACAAGGGTGTGACTGTTGTGGGTTTGATCCCCACTCGAGGAAGTGAGATATTTATTTATGTTTATATTTCCATTTTGTCACAAAATGTGGGGAACGGAGTGTCATAACACTAGGTTCCCTCTGTCTACCCTGCTATGTGTGGGATACAGCGTGAAGCTGATAAGCTATATCAGATTGGTTGGTGTACTTATGTCGGCCAGGCAGATATAAATAAATATACGAGACTGTCATGTCAGTACAATTTTATATTTCATGCAAAATAACTTTAGTGCTTCCTATGTTCCAATATGGTATTACAACTTGTTTACTGTAATTTAGTGCGGATTTTTATACATACAGAGGTTGTTTCCTCCTTTTATAAATTATGTACGCGAACATTTGGTAATTTGAAATACATATTTTAAATTGCGGTCGTCACCTAATTTACAAGGTTTGATTGTTAAAATAGTATTAAGTGTATCTATCTATCTTTTTATATTACTATTTAAACATGTCAAACATTAGATATTGTACTTATATTAATAATATTATTTGTAACATCTTTTTTTAAGTACTGAAAGAAGTTACTGAATTGTATGCAATAATTATTGTATAAATTAACTTAAATGACACAAAATACATATGTCTACGTACATACGCAATTTATACTTTTGACGCACTCGAAGCTATAGTTTGGTTTTTCCAAAGTTGAACAAGGGTATATAAAAAATGTACGCCAATGCAGTTAAAATTAGGTTACAGTAAAAAAATAACTCTCATAACCTAATAACTAAATAATTAGTAACAATGTTTCTATAAAATATTAATACAAGACAAAGTTGTATTATATTCACGCGCACCGCGGAGAGACATATCCGAGACACTTATGGTAATGCAAAGTTAAACATTTTTGAGATTTTTGAACTAATAACAGTAAAGACACTCAGTCCCCCACTTAATGTGATGTCACATTAAGTGGGGAACTGAGTGTCTTTACACTACGTTCCTTCTGCCTACCCTGCTGAGCAATATATTTTTGCATTTGATATTCAAGTTACATATATAATACAAATGCCATAATATATTTTATGCAAGGTAATAGGAGTAACGTATAGACAAATGTTAACACACAGTGGATTTGTAAATTATTTTTTTAAATGATTAATGAACGATGCTTTCAACTTTGCCTTTGAGAATGACATAGCTTCATTATATAAAGCTTTTTTTATATATGTTATTTTTATAAACAATCTTTATATTGATAAAGATTGTTTAGAGTTAATTTAAATATGTAAACCTAAAATAAAGTTGAGAACGTAGATTTTATATAAAATAGCATCGAGAAATAATTTTCACACAACGACATCTATCACAGAGAACTAGCTTTCATCTTCGACAATTACAAGAGCTTTTTAGTGAAGTCCGTAGACTAGCAGGTTGGGAAAGTGATGACTCAAGCTAGCGATAGGTGGCTCTGTCGCAACTACATAACATGTATATATTTCAGTTATCGTATAGTATAAATATTTTTTAAATTTATTTTTTCTTTTATATAAACAATAATTATAACTTTCATAAATACATAAAAAAATATATATATATGAGAGTATAATTGTAATTGACACCTGTGCATAAATATATATACAAATAAATAATAAACTATAATGTAAATAATTTCTTCTAGAAATAGTCAGTTGAGTAATTTGAAATGTAATTATTTTAAAAATAGTTTTAAATTTGATAATCTTTTTAATAATATTTTATTTATAAAACTGGCAATTACCTCGTACATTGACAATGAATTAACGATTCGTTAAAAAATATTAGTGGCGAACGTTTTCAAGGTAAACGACTTAACATAAATATTGGCTTATAATACAAAATGTTCCAATTCAGAGAAATCTGTCCTGAGTGCCTCGTGCAATATCATTTATACTTTGTATATACCTCGGCTTAAAAATAAGAAGAGCAATAATTTATATTGTAAAGAGTTTTATTGGCGGAAATTAAGGTACTTCACTTTTTGATAATTTGATTTTATAAGAACATATATATTTTATAAAAGTATTACTGGCTTGTCACGCTTACAAGAATCACATATTTTTGAAAATTTTTATAATTTCGGGCTTAATTGAATATCGTAATCAAAGGATCTGTGATTGAATCTTAATATCATATCTGTTGTTAATTGTTAAAAAGTTAATGATTTTTAAAAAAATATATAATAATGATTATCGTTGTGATAAATCCATCATAAGTTTATACTATACTCACTTAACTGTCCGTTTTACTATTTCTTAAGATTTACTACGACTGTTACTAGATATTACTACTAGTGTATATTGGTAGTCAAATATCAATAGTCCTCTACGGTATGTTCATTCATTGATTCGCCTGTGACGAGGCACGTGGCTGAATACACAAGGACGTTTGCAAAAATGGTAAAAACCAAGTGTTTTTTCTAATATAAAACGTCATTTGGAATTCAAATCTGTATTTTTTATATAACAGATACAACAATATATTTTCTGTCAATTAAAAATAGATTGACGTAAAGTACTTAATAGAATATAGAATATAAAACTAATCTTTCCGGCGGTCGATTACAGCTGTAAGGCTGACAGGCGATCGGGGGCGCGTGCGTGACGTCACTATGACGCTAACGTCTCCGCCGTTCCCGGCAACACAGTGTTGATAAAGGTTTTCATACGTCACTGAGGATATTAAATGTTACAAACGAGTCGCGGGTCAACTTTCCTGAAATTTTCTTGGCTTAATTTTGTAAAGCTTCAGCAAAAACTTGGTTAATAACAACAAAATCTCAAGTGCTTTTTGATAAAATGGAAAAGTTATACATAATATATAATTTAAATTCTATAAATTGTATAGTAGTCGTCCAGTACGTTAAGACATTCGGTTCCTTACTTTCCGCCGAAATTTTCGAGGCATTGCGTGTTGAGTGGCGGAACTCAACGCTGAACTTTTGATACCTTAGAGCCAGAGCGAATTCATTCCCACGAGTGGGTATCGAATCCACAACGTCGCATATAGTCTCACTCTTGTGCTCCTGCGTCACGACGTACTCGCATCCTTTTTATTTATTATTTCAATATACATAGGTGTAACTAAAAAATATATAAAAACTATTGAATATGTTTTTATTATTGACCTGTTTGTTGTGTTCAATTGTTATATATTTATATAAATAGATTAGAACAATTTACCTAATTAAATCGTGCTAAGGATACTGTAACCTCAGTTATTTCAACTACATAAGTGAAGCGGGCACAAGTTGCCACATACACGATTAAGCTTAATAGCAGCAGGCTGTTTTATTCTACCACTATACTCTTAATATTATATTATTTACATATCTTAAAACTTTGTATGAAACCGGTTATGTAAGAACTAGGCGCCGCATAACATATAAATATATTACTTTAAACATCACTTAGCGTATAATTTGCCTGGGTAAAAGTTTTAAATATTTAGATTTTGACTCCAAGATATTTGTTTGGTACAACTAAACATAGATCTTTTAAAATTTGAAATTATTCGTGCCGATTCTTGTTACAATTGACTTTAGAAGAAAAATAATACATATGTTCTAAAATTGTATAGAACATTATATAGTTGATAACTTTAGGCTTATAAATAAATTTATTTGGCGCTGAATTCTGGAGGCATTGTATGTTGAGTGTCGGAACTCATCGAGACACTTTGCCTCGAGCGGGGAAATTAAAATATTAAATATGTACTTCATTTGTAAGTGGGAGGAAGCGAGTGGAAACTGAACCCATAACCTATCGCGTTTACAGTCGTCCTTTAAATATAAAATATATACTAAAAATGTCTTTTATTAGAAAAATCATATTTTTTATTTCAGTAAAATAAACATGACTTTAGTAGATGCCTATACCCAATATTACGATAGAGTTAATTTTATTTTTAAAATAATATCTGTAACGACCTTGATATACGCTATAAATGACGCATAAGGAACATTTGACGCTGGAGAAGAATTTGAATATACATACATACATACATACATACATATGTATGTATATATAATTTTATTTATATCAGAATAAGGAAAACTCGTTTTATAAAGCTAAAGATTATTTTTGAAAGGAAACTTAATGTATCTTTATATGAGTGTGGTCTTTCAATATATAATTAAATAGTGAATTAAAAAACATATGCACGTGTAGGCGTATTTCGTCTTGATGTAAATATATTCGACAGTATATACTTTTAATTCTTAAGTATAATATTATTTATTATATCAATCCAACGAATATATATTTTTAAAATGTCAAATAATAACAGTAAAAAGACAATTATACAACGTAAAGCAAATAATAGCACTGAAAAGTAGAAAAGAAAATACAACTAGTAAAGATTATCAATTAAAAGTATTTAAAAGATATAAATTGATATCAAAAAATAATTTAAGATATAAAATTAAGCTTATTTCACGTAACGTTGTTGTCTTATTAACACATTACATTAAAAACTTAAAAATAATACGTATTTATAATATTACGATATTAACATATTTTTTTTATATAAAGCTAATATTATAATAAGTTGTTTAGCAAAAAGCGACGTGCGAATAACTCGTTGCGTCTTAACCGATTAAATAGTGGCATATCTTAAGTTTTATATTTTGCAAAGCTTTTGTCCTCATTCGTTCGTCCGCTATGCGTAACTTTGTCTGCACAGTAGGTTTTATAAAAGTAGCAAGTTTAAGGAAGCCGGTAGCGGGTAAGCAAGGGCGTCCTTGAAACGGGGCGCGGGTCGATGCGTGACGTAACGCGGCCGTGACGTCACGGGCGGCGGCGATGCGGAGGCCGAGGCCGCGGGCCCGCACCTACACCCCCATTCTGCCGCTTTACCACACCACCTAAGTATTTTTAGACTTTGTGACGTAATTCCGCTACAGAAAGCGTTAGAGCAGCACCAATTGTGAGGCTAAAAATATGCAGTAGGCTGTAAGTTAGCGTTTCTTTTTTAGATTATGTCACTGCCTGACGTTTTCTAATTATATCTTGAGATATAGTTTATATATAAATGTATTTGAAAAAGAGATAAGGATAGTTTAAAATATTTTTTACTTCGCTATTAACTTGTACTTAAATAATTGACGTCTAAATATTTGTTCTCGTATATTTTGTCAAACTTTATTGACAACAAATTAATATCAGTCAAAAAAGTAAATGATGACTAATGATCTTGTCTAGAGTACACTTTAGTGTTATTAGATATACTTCATAAATAAAGTGCTTTAATATGACAACTATAACCGTTTATGATATTTATATTGAACAAAATAATATGAAATATTGGTTTAACACTGAGATATATAAGTTATATAAACATTTTTCCTTTTATAATACCAATAAAATATAGATAATATTTTTAAATATATGTAGATACATAATAGCTTCTCCAGATTAAATACAAAAAGCTATAAATAGTTTTCCCCGGGGTGGTGTGAGGGTGACGTGAGTGGGAGGACGATATTGTTTCGCCCTGACGTCACTACAGCTGGTGGGTGATAGCGTGCCTTATCATCGTATCCATACTCTCTAATGTTCAACCATAAAATGTACGCGCAATCATTCATATATATCGTATTCAAATTTTATTTTATCACTATATAAAAAGCTCCAACTGTAAGAGATCAGCAATGATGAAAGCTCGGCTTAGTCATTTAATCCGTATTCTTGCCTCAACAAATGGATAGTTTATTTGATCAAAAATTTTTTTTTGACGTTTATAAAACCACTTAATTCTCTTGTTATTTAACCATATGTGCAATCGCCTTTTATGTCTACCAGTTATCAGGTGATAACAAAAGTGAAAGTGATGATGTACCTCTCGCGCAGAATCTCCCGGAAACCGGTGTTTGTTTAGTGTTCATAATTGTTTATCACTTTGGAGGACGCGAAATAGTGAATGGTAAAAGTCAGATAGCTCTCGCCACTTAGTCATTTTTACATATTGGGAGCGATTTGTTGTGTTGATATGTGATCATCGGCAATTTGCGGCACTTCTCATTGGCAGCTGCAACGTCTGCCGGTTGCGACAGCGTATTGGGCAAGTGGCAGCCAACTCGGCTGAGGCCAACGGCTCCGCACCGGAGGCGATCGCGACATAAGCATCCCATACTTACTAGAATTACCTAACTTGCCGCGAACATAACAAAAACAATATTAACTTTACCGGACTGGTCAGTCGAAGATTCATTAAATGTTTCTTGCTAATGTTGCAGTGTGTTCGTTTCAACACTCACTTATTGCTTTGAGCTTTTTTTAGTGTTCAATTGAATTGAAAAAGTCTTAACGATATAGTGTTCGCTCTCCGATGACCAGTTAATTATATTTTTTTACGAATAACTTTATTTAAAATTGATTGAAAATATTCGAGTTTCATTAAATTATCATGACTTTTATCATAAAGAAAAGAAAAAAATATAATATATATATACACATATACTATTAGAAAACGTCCGTTTGTTTTGCCCTCTTTGCTGATAGTTTTTTGCATGAACAAACAATATTTCTATTACAAATTTTTCAATATTAATATGCACGCTGTAGTGCTAATTAACAAAGCGGAAGCACTACTCAAATATATATGTAGAAATTTTTAAGTGTTTATGAATGTGTATAAACACGTTAGTAGTTTCTACTTGAAAAAAAAAATTATATTATTTTCTCACACTCGTTATGTAAATAATAGAACGCGTCAAGATTAGACGAATTTTATATGATTCTATGACAATACAACCTTAAATCTTGAGTTCATAATTGCAATATTTTTTTATAAAGAAAACAATTGATATTTTTTTATGTTTAAAAACAAAACTTTTTATATAACTTATAAAATTATGTCATTTGTAAAAGAAAATTATTTTTTTAATATAAATGAAAAATTCTAGTTATAAATAGTAATGTATGGTAAAATATACATAATTAATAACATTATATTTTATAAAAGTATTCTCAAGATTAGTTATTATTATAAAAGTCAAAGTGTTATCTATAAATGATTTATGAACTTTTGATGGGTTTATAAATGTTATTAGGTTAATCAGACCTCTTAATAAGGAGTAGGTATAGGTTACAAATAGGTTACACACACTATACGCATGGGTCACTGGGTAACTGTGAGCTCAGCTGTAAAACTGGCTTTGATTATATTTAATGTGTATACTATCGATTTATTAAATTGCGCGTAATTTTAATAATAATAAACATTTAAGTTATAAATATTTTTGTACCGCTTTAGTAAAGTTGCAAACAATTAAAAAAAATAGTATTGGGATTAGAAAAAGGGGTTTACAATAAAATAAAATAATAGAACAAAACAAAAATAAACAAAAGGGTACGTACGTGTGTTTAGGAATTGTCTAAGGCCACAGTGTTGGCTGGAGGGCGTCAGCAACGCACCTCGCATTCTAGCCGATGGCCATCGTCACGACAGTTCCACACAAAGTCTACGCACCCAGAGGTTCTACACAACGAAAGCGAAAATAAACACAGAATTGGAAGGACGCGTATGCGTAACGCCGTGCGGGCGCTGACCTGGCGCTGGCTTGTCGGGATCCAGAGGAGCGGCGCGCGACTCCAGGGTCAGACCGAGGCACGCGCCAGACAGTCCTAGTTCGCTCAGCAGGATCCTCATGCGGCCGAGCACATTGCACTCACTGCACGCGCACTCACTCACGGGCGGTCGGTTGGTCGTAGTAGCGGCGTCGCGGCACGGGCTGCGCGCTGGCGGACGGGCGGTGCGATACTGAGGCCGCCGCCGCCGAGGCTGGTGGCTATATCGCGCTGCCTGACGTCACGGCTGTGACGTCACGGCCGCGACGTCACTAACGGTACCTCCCACGGCCCGCCCGCCTCTTCGCGCCGCCCGCCCGAACCTGCGCTAACGGCATCGCTAGTACGAGCGCAGCTTTACTGCCACTACTGCCACAGCTCCCGACGACCCGCTACGTTTCAAGGCTTTCATTTATCACGTTTTCACGGTCAAACATGCGCCCTGACTGTATGGGGTATATTTTGTTGTATTGTATAATTACTTTCTGCAGTTCCACATTTTGTCTCGTGCTTAAAGCTTTATCCTGATTGTCAAAATATTTATATTAATTGTTGTTTACAACTACCCTTCATGTTTTTATATCAGGCACAGTGTGTGTAAGAACTATTGCGATTGCTCGTTTAGCAATAGGGCCGCCTATTGTAGTATCATATCAATAACTATGAACATCCATATAATGTAATAATCTGTGTACAATAAAGAGTATTTTACTTGTTGCTTACTTAAAAACAAAGCAATCCAGTGTCTCTACTACAAATAAGAGATAACGCAGATATTTATTACAATAATGAATAATTTTAAAAATTACAAGTTAATTACATATTTAAGTTGGTAACTGGAACGTGAGTGTCACCTCATCTATTTTGTAAGTACTGGAACTGATAGTATGCGTTGGAGGTTCTTTTATGATGTTTGTTTTAACGTTTTCATTTGCCGTTGTATTTAGTTTCTGCAAAATAATTTACGGAACATTTACAAAAAAATGTAGAGGGCAGTCGTGGCGCAGTGGTGCATGCGAGTGACTTTAAACGTGACAGGTTGTGGGTTCGATTCCCACTCGAGGAAATAAAATATTTAATATTTAAATTTTTTCGTTCTGGTGTCGAGGCAAATGCGGGGCGTACTGTGCCGCCACTCAACACGCAATGCCGCCACTCAACACGCAATGCCGCCACTCAACACGCAATACCGCCACATTTCGGTGGGCAGTGGGGGGATAAGGTGTCTAACACTAGGCTCTCTGTGCCAAGCCTGCTACGTGCGTGATAGAGCGTGATGCTATAAAAATGTAAAGGTTGCGGTAACTTTACATTCACATAATTAATTTGCTACCGACATCTAACTATATAATAAATAAAAAAAATATTTTTATATATGTCATGTTATAGTACACCTGAAGACACTCATACTGAAGCTAGTACTAGTTTTAGTTGCGGGAGACAAATGCAGCGCTGACGACGCATCACGCACACACTCCGCTTCCGCATTGATTGCCTCGTCGTCACGCAGGATATCTATAGGCGACAGATCGAATGCACGAGCGCTATTTCAGTTCAGTTAGTTACTAGTCCGCCCTAGTTTCACTGTGTCTTCTATCAAATCTAGAACTTTCTTTTCTACATAAAGAAAACAATATAACTAGGATTTTGGAGAATATACACTGTTATATAAAAAATCCTTAATTAAAGTTATATATAAATACACAACAATAGATATATATAAATAAAATTTATAATTTTATTAACTTAAAAAAAAACAATTAAAAAAAATACATCCATATCATTTAAAGCATTTTATTTTTTTTCTCATTACCGACTTAAATTGTTTATGGTGAAAACCATTATTAACAAAATAAACCGTCCGTCGGTTATATCGAGTACTGTTCTCGTATCTGAGCTGTTGCATCCTGGTGCACTAGCAGATTTAACTATTTCTTCCTATACAACGTAGACTTGTTCGAATCGTTACGATACAATCTCTGAAAAGCTTTCGTAGGATACTTTGGCTTTGCGTAGAGGTGTCTTCTTATTGTGCATTCTCTACCTTTAAAAAGTACCTTTAAAAAGCGCGTCTATCTTTAAATTAAAGGCCGGCAACGTCCCTCGTAGGAAGCGGTGGTCACTTACCATTAGTGACCCGTATGCTCGTTTGCCATGTCTTTTCCAAAAAAAAAAAATATCAGATATTTGGTCTGCCGTGAGTTAATTAGAATTTATAACAACGTAACGTGACTAATATAAATATAGCACATAACGCTTAACTGTGTTAAAACGAATGCATATGATAAGTACAGTTTTTTTTATATTTTTAATTTCAGGAATCAATAGAGAACGGAGTGATTAGTGATGCGAACACGCGCAGAGAAATACCCACTTGGCTAAAGGCAAGAGATGTGTCAAGATAAAATTTTGTATTATACAAATATATCTAATATGACATGCAAACAAATTGCGGCTGCCGTGACCTATACTAGCTGTCAATATTTAACTAGTAAGTAAGATCCTTTAACGCACTATCAGATCTGAGCTTTAGAATTATTAGTAGGTATATAATAAAGCATTAGGTATTTATGCTTATTTTAATGTGATTTATAAATATAAAACTAAAATAACTTATTGAAATATATTAGGTAGGTATAAGTGTTGGAAATATTTAAATTGCTATAAGGATTAAAAGGCCTGAAGGGATACAAAGCCTAAGCAATATCCTATTTCTAGAGATTGTTTGTCTTTTTGTAGAGACCATGACCTATCGAACGGGTTCCGACTATATTTGGTAGATTTGATATATTAGAGCCTGTATTGGATTTTTATGAATTTATTTATTTTATCTACAAATAATAACGCAAGGCCTCCGGAAGTCGGCAGACAGTGGAGAACAGAGTGTCTTTACACTAGATTCCCTCTGCCTACCCTGCTGCGGACTACAGCGTGAAGCTGATTTGATAATGCAACCGTTCTGGTTATATTAATTTCTGTTGTTATATTCATAATATTATAATGTTCGTAGTTCATAATTTAGCGTTAAAATGTTATATTTTATAAGTTTGGTCAGCTGTGGCGCAGGCACAATTATGTGACGCGATTGTTTGTGGGCTCGATCCCACTCGAGGAAATGAAATATTTATTTAAAATAAATATTTTCATTTTTACACTTTGGTGTCGAGGTCCGCTAAAGCGCGGCGTTGAGGTCCGCTACTCAAAACGCAATGCGCAATGATGATTTAAAATAAAAATAATACTATTATGTTAGAGCTCTTGTCAGATTTTGTCATAAATTGTCTCATTTATTCTAGTTGATATATTTATTAGCAAAAAAATTTTATATGAATAAAAATACATGTTATCGATATCTGTCGATAAATGTAGATGAACAGTTTAGAGGAACTTGTTCTTGACTTCTGTCATTGTGATAAAAATAAGCTAACCTTGAATTATTTCATCACAAAATTAGTTAAATAATATCTATTTATGATTTATTTATACAATAGGCATCAATTTAAATAGCTCTCATGGGAAATAAAATCTTGAGCAATATTTCGAATTTAATTTCAAAACAATTAGTTAATAAAGCTATTGCTTCAATGAATAAATGGATATTTTCATGAAAGCACTCGCTCTATACAACATTTTAAATTTTCAACAAATTATATTGAAGATGAAAGTGATATTATGTAAGCTCTTAGTTCCATGCAGATACATAGGCATATATATTAGTTTAGTGAAGACAACGAAAAATTTCATTTAATATTTTCGACATTTAAAAAATGTCCGTCTACCGATGTTTATAATATCTACTCAATACAAACTATAAATATTAGTATTTTAATGGATTCAGTGACTCATTTGGTAAATACATTCTAAGGTAATATGTAAGACTTATGAACGGCATTGAAGTACTTGTAATCTTACAAGGCGGAAGGATACTAAATCATCGTTGTTTTTGAATAAATTAGAGCTAAATATAATACCTGTATGCATATAAAAGACCAATTAATATAATTTGTTTTGTGAGAAAATTATATTAATTTAGTTTTCGATCGTATGTATTTATATTTTTTATTAAAAAAACTATAGGCAACGTATTTAGTTGTAGGTACAGAGTATAAATATTTATTTTAACATGAAAGGATTAGGTAAGATAATTTGATACCAAAAAAAAAAAGAAATAACGTATATATCTACCTACACATTAACAACATAATACATATAAAAATTATCTCCAATTTATTTAACCAGGTTTTAAACTAACCTACCGGTGGTTCCTATGTATTACGGCGTAAATTTCTTAAATACCATATATTTTAGGTAACTGCATATATTTTAGTTTTTTACAAGAAGAAAACGTGTAAAAGTTTGAACTTAATGGAATTTGAACTTGCGCCTCTTATCACCCACGTCCAAGGGCTCTGACCATTTGACTATTACCTATAAGTTCTCGTCAAGCTGCGCCGAAATTCTTATACGCTTATTACAACTTACTTGTTGTTAGATTTGAGAGGAAGATAATTGCTTAAAAATATCATTTAGCTAGAGAGAATGCTATTTATTAAATATTTTTGACATTCCACACTTAGTAACAAACGATAACCGCCACTTAGAAAAATATATGTTTTACGTAGTACGGAATAAAAAAAATTCAGAACTATATTTTATTTCCTCATCAATTACAAAATTGTTAATACATACAAAGAAAGTAATTTAAACATTTAATTAAACATGCAAAAATTGCATAAGAGTATAGCTGCACGTATAAAAACCTAATAAAAATAAAATCCAATTAATCTAGCCTATTACGTTATGTTAACACTAGTTCAATGTAAATATATTGAAGATAGGAATATAATTTCCTGCTTGCTTATACTGTTGCAAGTTAAACCTTCATAAAATCGTTTTGGTGTAGTTATGTTTAATTTATTTTATATTAGGAGTTTTATAGCTTTTATAAGCTACTTAAGCATATAATATATATTCAGATATATATTTTAGACTTCTCTATAAAGTTCAATTACAATGTATTTATTGGTTCCGTAGATATTTCGTACAATAAACTTAATATCACGTTATACAAAAATACAAACAAAGACAGATTTCCTATTATTAATGAATATAAAGTAAATACAAACAGTGGTCGTTTATGAGGATGATCACAGCATTAAGTTGATTTCACGTTCCATTTATTCCAAAGCTTATATAAGCTTGTGGTATATGATTCGTTCGTTACGTAGGCATACGCAACGATCTAATCGATGTGTTGAAGCAACGCCTACGCGCTGGGAAACTCGTCATTAATTTTCACAGTCGATTACACGTGAGCTTTCTTTACACAGTTACTTTATAACCTTAACAATTATTGTAAACTATAAGTATATTGAGGCGAGTCGTGATGCAGACGCACGTGCGTGTGATTGTTAAGCAATCACTCGAGGAAATTAAATATTTTCATTCGCTCTGGTGTCGAGGCAAAGTGCGGTGTTTAGTTCTGCCACTCAACACACAACGCTTCCAGAATTCTTCAGAAATTGCAGAGCTGAATGTTCTAAATATAGGCTCCCTCCACCTACCCTGCTGCATGCGGGATATAGCGTGAAGCTGAAAAAAAATGTGTACAATTTACTTTAGCAATATAATGAATGCCTGTATTAATTCAATTAATATATTTTTTAAATTTGTGTTTACTGTCATTATTTGGCGATCGGTAACATCGATAGGACGTGTCCGCATTCAGCGCGTTGCACATATTAATGGTTGTTGCGAGTGGT
Organism: Heliconius aoede; assembly: GCA_037355905.1. Classification (NCBI taxonomy): domain Eukaryota; kingdom Metazoa; phylum Arthropoda; class Insecta; order Lepidoptera; family Nymphalidae; genus Heliconius; species Heliconius aoede. The sequence continues at coordinate 933,553 of JBAIZZ010000012.1, forward strand.
CGCATGCCCTAGTCTAGTACTATTTACTGCTCGCTCGGCGGGCAAACGTCCAGTTATTCTAATTTTACTTATAATCGATGTCGTCCCAACTCCGGCTCACCGGTACGAGATGTGCTCGGCTGTCAGAGTTGATAGTGAATATATGTCGGTCAGTCAGCATGGGGTCAAAAATTGTAATAAGTCGAGGGTAAAAAATTATAACAGTATTAAAATTTAATGACTATGACGTCAATCTTGTTAGGCTTCGGTTTTATATATTTTTTATTCAAAATTCTAGTAATGTGATTTATAGTAAGCCATTTCAGTTTTTTGGCTCTAGACGCGAGCTTATGAGCTTCAACTACAAAGTCAGTTGTATGTGTGTTCTTGTTATTGTAATCACAAATTTATAAAATTTGTAATCATTAATTTGTTCTTAACAAATAAACGGAAATTTCCACACATCGTCCTCACTTCACATAAATGTATTAATAAAATAATTTTATACAAAAACTTACATAACACTTTGGCGTTATACTAACTATATACTGTCTGCTGTTCAAACTCCACTTGTGAAAATTATACTTTACAACGAAAGCTCATGCGATGGGTTCACTACCAGATGCAGTGCTAGTCCAAAACACTAGTTTATCTCGGTCTTCTCTGGTTTATGCGAGATAAGATTACAAAATAATGCCAAATTGTTTTATACAAAATTAACAATTTCTGTGTTTAGTTTTTTTTTATTATTATTAAATTTTTGACGAATGGTCATCTCTGAAAGGCCCTAGGTAGCTGGCGCAAAATTTTCTAGCCGCACCGTATGCCACATGACATATTCCGACTCTAATTGTTAACAAAAATCAGTCAATCGCAGTTGTTACATAATATATTCCATATGTTAACAAATTTTTGTTTATTATTATTATTTTTTCTATACACAAAAGAATGTTTATGAATACAATTAATGAATAACATTTTAAATTTCGAATAGATCTAAAACGGTTATACTTTGCCTTATTCCAAATGAGGTAAAATTTGTTGGGAAAGCCTTTACGGTTTGTTTCAATTTGTGTATCGAACATCTCGATGTGAAAAACAAAGTCATTTTTACCTTCGTAGTTCTTACCTTCAAATGGAATAGAATTCAACGCCGCGACAACAAAACAGATTACCGCATATAACTAGTATGCTGAACTGTAATATATATATATTATTACATATATATATAACTATTTATATATATAAATTTATTTATATAATTATATATAAATAGTTGGATATAAATATTACAAACTAGTTTAGTATATATACATATAATAATAACATCCAACTATATTTAGTTTGCATAACAATTCAAGCGGAGCAATATATTCACGTTTTTTCCGACGTTTATTTTGTATGTTCTTTTTTCTGATATGATGACGCTAGTAAAGAATATACTTTCTTATTATTACGACGTGCCAGGGTTCGCCAGGGTTATGATCATGGATCGACAGCCGGAAGTATTTAAGGTAAAGTCGACAAAGGTTGGATAATATAATATTTGCGTGAAGCTGAGATGTTCCCACTGACTGAGGTAAGACGCACGCAGAGCCATAACCACTGTGTGTAGAAACGTGAAATTTGGACAGATATTTATTTTCATAATGTGGACACCCACAAAGAAGCGATTTTATCTCTAAAGGGATGAATTAGGAGTTGAAAGTTTGTAAGGAAAATTCTTTAAAACGCCACCGATTTTTAAAAATTTTAATTCAAACTCAAAAATATTTCATTGAATATGTATGTTTCATGGTTTTTTAAAATTCAACTAAACTGAAAATAATTTGATGAACATATTTCATATATGTATTAATTTCATAAACATACAGTTCAAGCGGGCGAAGCCGCCTAGATCGGCTAGTCAAATATATAATTACTGTGTTGTTTTCAGGGTTTCATACCTCAAAGGGAAAATAACGGAATAACAAAGTTGTCCTATAAGACAACTTTGTTATTCGTCTTCCACCTATCAAGAACTTGAGATCGCATGAAGGTATCAAGGTGACATTAAAATTAAATATACGGGGCTACATATAAAAGACCGCTTTTGGAACGCAAAAAAATCAAAGATCTAAGTCAATGCAATAAAAATATATAGAGGACTTCCCCTTACCCTGGAGTTAAGAAATTTGACAAGAAGTGAGGACTTAGGATAGAAATACAAGAAAAATATCGAATAGTGAAAATTAATAGATATTTCAAAGACAGAAATATGGTTGTAGTTCATTTTGTATAAACGGCAGCAAACTGCAGTTTTCTTGTTGATCTACAGTCCTGATATTTATACGGAACATGCGATGTGCGAGTCAGACTTCATGAGCAGCTTTATATATTTTTATTTATATAATAGCAGAACATAAATAAATGTTATTATAAAAATTATTTTTTTTTGTGAATGTTGCATTTCTCTAAAGTCATAAGTGGGCGCAGGCCGGCGCAATGACATATTATGATCTGACACAAATCAAGTTAAATGCCATTAGTTGACTTTTTTGATTGTTAAGGTATTGTTTCATTAAATAAAATTAAATAAGCTTCACGCTGTCTCTCTCAGACAGCAGGGTAGTCAGAGGGAACCTCGTGTTAAGTAAGACAAAACGTGGGGGACGTTGCTCCACGACTTGCCTCGATTCTGTATTGCTTCATCTTTTTATTAAGTAGGAAAATATATTTACAGCTATACAATCAATTGACATAATAAATAATGTTTTAATTTAATATAGACTCATAGTTAAAGCTAATAGTGTAAGATTACTTAGATAAGCGATTTGTCACGCTTAGTTACACGTACAGTCAAATCTGCGCGTCAGCTATATTTGATACGCAACTATAACACTAGTGTGCGTATGTGTGTGTAATATGTACACGGGGGCTGTGGCAGTGTGCGTGCGGCTCATATTCGAGCGCGAGCGCAGCGGCATCAGCGGCCCGCGAGAGAATTATTACGTGAACGCGACTTGTTTCGATGTCGTCACCGCGTATGTCTGGATATTAGGTGTGTTTGTAAATTGTACTAATTGGTAATGGCGGTCCCTACACGCGAAACAGTGTTTTCATGTATATCTATCCCGGTGGCGTTATACAACGACCGCGGGCTCGCTCTGTGAAGTAACCTGTGACTTGTGACTGGTGACAGTTAGTAGTATCGCACGCGAGTCTATCGCTAGGACAGATGCATTATGCATATGTCGGGTGTATGTGTGCGTGCAGTGTTCACAAATAGTCAGTGCGAAAGGGGTTCGGAATGATCTCTTATTGTAAGTAGACACAGCCACACTTATTTAGAACATTTTGAGGTTATGTTTGAATATAATAAACCCATAGTTTTGTTTTGTTCATTATGTTTGATGATAATTTCTTGTTATTTATTAAGTGTTTTATTATGCCGAAATACTCATGTAATAATATGGTCTAGATGATTACTGTAATAAACAAACAAATTCCTTATCATTTGTAATTAATATTAAAACCTAATATACTACCTATATTAGTTGTTAATTAACTCGTTACAAGTTACCATTTTAAATAATATTAGCTTCTTTGTGTTATTAAATGCTAGTCAGCATTTTACATGTAAAACACGAGTACACCGCTGACCTTGTGAATCGGCTAATAATAATACTGAATATCAAGATTGAGGGCAGGCAGCGACTGTTGTAACAATCGATATCTTTTAAATTCAAATGCATAACAATAAAAAATCAAAATTCATATATTTTTGTAACATATCTTATATTTTATTCTACATACGTATGTAATGTACATTGATTGTAATTAATGAAAGATTAACGAACTCAGGAATAACGTTGTTGATGATAATAAGTACATTGGTACGATATAATAAAACAATTTAATTTAATTGAATTATTATTATTTATTTAATTTAATTTAAAATATACACAAGTAATAAGATAGGCATAGTTAAGGCAATTTAAACTTATATTAAACCAAGTGAATATTGTTTTTATGCGAATAGTTAAATTTTACTAAAATAATACAAATAATTGTTAAATATTCTTATAGTATCATCAAAATCCGTAGAAAAATGCATGATTATTATTACTTATTTTATTAGCTAATTACAAATCATTATCTGTGTACATATCTTTATAGTAATTATTTTACTCATTAAATGGGGAGATTATCTAAAATGGTCGTGAACAGCGTAGGGATTTAATAGTGATAAAATTAAAAAGGTAAAATACACATCGATTTATTACAAACGTACCAACGTTGCTAAGTTTTTTCTAGGTGAAAAGCGAGATTTACGAACATTTTAAGTATAAAAGCGGGACAATAAAATGAAATAATAAGGATTTAATTTATTATTTATACATTTATAAATAAAATAAATAAATAAAAAAATCTACTTCACGCTGTATTCTGCACACAGCAGGGTAGGCAGAGAGAACCTCGTGTTAAGACACTCAACAACTCCGGGACACTTCGAGAACGGAGTATCCATTTATTAAATTTTTAAATTAAACTTCCAATGGAGATAGATATTAATATAATTTTTTCTAACTAGAAAAACGTGACTATGCTTAAACGATTTTAAAATATTAAAGTAATAAAATAAAATTTTTCACAATACTTGGAATAATCCGTGAAAAGTGGGACAAAGCCAATCCCGATCGGGGCATTTACTTATTGAGTTAAAAATCGAGACGTCCCGCCAGAAACGTGACACCTAGCAACGCTGGTATGTACTATGTGATAGGCTGTACCTATACTTTAAATACAAGGCATTCATCATTCTATAATTTATCCACCCACTTAAAATACTTATGCTTAAGTATATATCAATGAGACAAAATTGAATTTTATCTTATCGTCACCTGCTTCATAGATAAGTGGAAATCACTTAAGCGTTTACCGACAAGATGTCAGGATTAAGTAGTTATTAAGCTGCGATTTTGGCATGACAGTGACTAAAACTAAATACAACACCAGTTTTAGTCAATAATAGTTTATGTATATACATTTCATTAAAATTAGCCAAGCGATTTCAAAAAAGAAAATAAAATAATAATATATCAAACTGTAAATTATTCTGCCTTCAATATTTACCATATCATATTACACTATACCTTTGAATTTTAACATAACTAATAATTAGGGTCATATATTTTTCTTACAACATATAGACAAATATCCATAAAAATTAAAAATGTAATATATTGTATTTATGAAAGAATTTATTTGTTGCATGCAGCTGGCGGATGTATAAAATAAAAGTACATATACAGTGTGTTAGTCACAACACAGTTAATATTGACTTACGTATTTAATATATACAATAATTGTACATTATATCTTAAATAGGTAACTGGTAATTATATAACAAACAATAGCGTGGGAGAAAAAATTAAAATTCATTGATCCGTCACGGGTCAATAATTTGTTACACTTGAACATAAGAATGTCACAACTTATTAACTCTTTGACGAGCGGCTGACCTGTGTATTCAATATGCATAGTGCAAGTAGATCTAACACGTGATCTACCGACCCGTGGCTGATTAAAAGGCCGTCTCTCCTGTAGCGCCATTAATCGAGCGTCACTGGACCGGATATTGTTCAACCGGGAGGGTATTGATTGTGCACCCCTCCCGCCCCCATTGTGTGACGTCATCGTTCATCTCTCGCCCCCGCGAATGATACGTCACGGATGTATGACGAAATAGTACGTCATTGTTTCAGCGCATGCGTATTTTTAACGCTTAATAAAAATTGAAAATTAGACATTTATGTACACTGATCAATTCGTTTATTATAATTGAATAAACATTAAAAATTTTTATAAAGTCATCAAAACGTCCATAATCACAAGTAATCAAAACGTCTTTTAATTTTATTACGGCTTAATGACCCACTGTATGTTATCTTAGAGTACTGTATATATAAATATTTATAATCTTTACGTATAGTATAATTAAAAAAAAATAGCTACATATTATATTAATATAATAACTTACAAATTTTGTTAATTCGTCATGACATCTCTGTGCTAGTTTGAGGAACACGATACTGTGCCAAAGGTTTTCCCCGCCAAAATTAATGCTTTCCCTAATGCTCGCAACCCGCCATCAGATGGCGCGACCTCTACTCCGCTAAATAACAACATGGCGCTTCATTCATAGTCGTCGTGAATTACTCGCGATGATACTAAAATAATAACTATTTTTCTTTGTTTCTATTTAAAATTCAAAGGCCTAGACCATGGTTATCGCAACTTTGGATATACAGTATCAGTTGAAAACAGGTATGATAAGTGTTTACGTAATAGCAGAGTTTGTTCACCATTTCACTCCCTAAGTATTGATTAGTGAACCGGTTATCACATGGGATTCTATTCCCTTTAAAATGTGTCTGTCTTTCTTGGTTTTCTTTTGTTGCATTAATTGTGGATATTGCAGACGATTGTTGGTGACGTGATTGTGTACGCTAGTGAAATAATATATATTATATTAAACCAATATTGGTGCATTAAATTGACGCAGTAAACTTCACAACGTCGCTTAGCAACCACATAACCTTGAAAACTTATTCTAATTAAAGTTAAAGTGTACAGTTCATTAGGCTTTACTCGAAATCCATATTTATATAAATGTAATAACATAAAAATCTTACTAATAAGAATTTTCCATATTTTACAGGTAACAACGCAGCTTCTGCAGAATTATGGTACAAGTAAAAAACTAAATATTTTTATTTACCATGGATCCAATATTAGAAAATGAAGCTGCATCGTCCGACTCATCAAGCAAACATGGTAAATCTAAGCATCGAAATAAGAAAAAGAAAAGCCAAGCGGAAGGGTCAAGTGAGAGTCATACAGTTGTAGGTCAAAGGAAAAAATTCGTAGTTACTACATTGAAAACTTCGGATGACCGAAATGTTCCATCTGAACCGCAATTACCGCAAAGCAATGTACATACAATTCATTTCGGAACCCGCGGTGTTGAATCGCAAAGACCTCATGTCAGATCAATTTTTAAAGATAGATCTGCAGAAACATCTAGGCCATCAAGTGCTGAGAGGGAAAGAACCAATAAAAAAGAATATGAGACATTTCATGGAACGTCATCTAGCCCTCGAAGCTCTATTTTTGATATATTTCGCATAAGACGGAAAAGTGACTCTAAGAAACATCAATCACTTCTGGAAAATGTTAGAGGTGCTCTTGGTGGTGCAGCGAAATCTGTTGAAGCTCCAGAAACCTCTAAAGAGGAACAAATCGTCTCGGAGTCGAAAGATTCCCATAAGAATTACTACTACACAGTGACTGGAGTCCCAGGGTCTAAAAAATCTAGCACGCTGGATAAGGTAATGCATATGTTTAAGAGCAAACCACAAACGCATACAGATCAAAATACTTCTAATGCAACAAAGAAAAAGAGCAGTAAACCAGTGCGGCGATCTTCAATTGGAACTACCTCACCAACATACCATAAAAACTCTTATGCTTCTTTAGATCCAGTCCAGGCTAAGCAATTATTTAGAGAAGTTCGGGGACTTCCTAAATATGACCCATACTTGTCTATTGTGCAAATTTCATTAGGGGGAAGAGATAAAACGCGGCTACTTTTAAATTTTTTTAAGTATCATAAATGTTACGAGATTTTACCTAAGTCTGCAAAAGTTATAATATTCGATACACAATTCCCAGTAAGAAAAACGTTTCCTACATTGGTTTCACATGGCATTCGGTCGGCGCCGTTGTGGGATGCTCATAAAAAAATTTTAGTCGGGATGATAACGGTTACTGATTTTATAAGAATACTTCTACATCTTGATAAGGAAAATTTGTCAATGGATGATTTAGAAAAACATACACTGCATAATTGGAAAAAACTTTTAAGACCTACACGGAAGCCTTTATGTAGTATCGGACCTGATCAATCATTGCATGATGCTATTAATATATTGAGTAAAAACAGAGTTCATCGCCTTTTAATGATAGATCCTATGAATGGAGACGTGCTATATATACTATCTCACAAGAGAATTTTACGGTTTTTGTTTGTATATCTTAATGAATTTCCAGAATTGACGTTTTTCCATAAACAGCTCTTAGATTTGAATATTGGTACATTTGAAGATATTATATCTGTTACAGACAGTACAACTATCAAAGAAGCGTTTCAGCTTTTATTAGATAAAGATATCTCAGCTTTACCCATACTAGATGAAAATGGGGTCCTGATTAACGTTTATGCAAAATACGAAGTACTGAATTTAGTTAGCGAGAAGTTATATTTAAATCTGTCGTTAACAATAGGTGAAGTGCGAGACAAAAAGAAAGACTGGGAAGAAAAACTGCAAAAATGTTCTTCAAGTATTACCTTATACGAGGCCTTAGAAATTATAGTAAGAACTGAAAGTCATCGACTATTATTAGTAAATAAGGAAGATAAACTCATAGGGATCGTTTCACTATCAGATATTTTGGTTTATCTCAATAGGGTAATTCCTACAGAAAAAAAAGTTTCATCACTTCAAGAAATATTTAGACCACTGGAAGTGAACAAGGTGCCAGAATCATTAAAAGAGAATGAAAACGAAGTAATAACCATAAATGTACCTAATATAAATGCGCAAAATGTACCTGACATAAGTGACGTCATTTGTGAGTCTAGCAATTCTGCCAATGATAACGGACAGATGAATGAAGACGAGACTGAAGTAGAAGAAACTAGTCCAATACCTGATGAAGATAGAAAAATAGATGAGTCAAGTGATGTTTCATAATCTCAGTCAAATATAGATATTACAGATGATGGATGCAAGTTTATGTATTTCCAAAGATTATTAAATGAATGTTAGTTTGTATATCTCATGCTTTCTGCTTAATGATATTATATAATTAATATAATTAACTTATAATAATATAATTGTTAACAGTAGCGTCAACACCACGTGATTGCCTTATTTATTCTTTAACCCATTATAAAATGTCGCGTAAACATAATAAAATATTTTAGAAAGTATTTGTATTTCTTTTGACTCTTTATGACTGAATATTGAAAAATATTCAGATATGTTTCAATAAAGTGTAAACTGTAACTATTGAAAAAATCTACTATATCAGTTTAATAAATATGCAAAGAAAACAAATAGTTAAATACAATTTAAATATCTAAACCACTTACTTTCGTTCTTTTTTGCCGAATTCTAAAGGGAAAGTGCGATACTGAGCTCCGCCATTTTACACCCAATGTCTCCAGAATTTGGCAGGTTTTAATGGGAACGGAAGGTCTTAAGGCTAGGTTCCCAGATTCCCTCTGCCACTATGCTATGTGTGCGAAATATAGCGTAAAGATAAAAAAAAAATTAAATTGGTATTTGCTTGCAACTTTTTTAGACCTATTAAATGGATAATGGAAATTCACAAAAGTAAAAGGTTAAATTGTTAGTCGAGTATATGTGTGTATTCCAAGTATTACATTACATAGTTTCCATAATGAATGTATAAAGTGTTATGGAAGAGCGGGGCCTCCAGTTACAAGTGCTAATATTATACTAGTAAGTTACTAGGCTAGTTTCATTACTTTCAATGTATATTTACTATTTGTATAAATATGTATAATATATTTTACATGGCTGAAGCTTTTTAGTGTAACTATGATGTAGAGACCCCGTTAGGGGTATAAAGCGTGACCTTAAGGATGAGGGAAAATTATAGTGTGATATATAGAAACGATAAACGTGATATAATGCAGCCTATATTTTTTCTCAATAGATAGACAATTCAACGCGAAAATAATCTTTCAAGCAGTACCTGAGATCAGTGCGTTCAACTAAATTCTTCAGCTTTATAATATAATTATATAAGATTAGTATAGAGTTTAATATAGATATAAATGATTACCGAATTTTATATACATATATATTTCCTAAATCTGTTTCTAAAGACCTATTATATAGTTTATTTATTAATATCTACGATGTGTGATAAGTTTTACATATTATACATTATTAAATCAAATTACTAATATGACCATGATAAGTCATGTTAGTATAACTATAAATATAAAGATAATTTTTATGAATTCGTCGACCATTGGAAGAATAATGTAGGATTCGTTCTCTTGTAGCTCGCAGCGGACAACGAGGTGCTATACAAACCAGTTAAAATATTTGCAAGGACATATATCTGATGACTTGTTATACAAAGAATATTTATTTTTTATTAGCTTTACGTTATTAATTTATAATTTGATAGATATTATGAATTATTTTTAAATTCAAACTATATTTGAGAAGCTTAACTTTCTCCGATCTTTCTTTGTGATTCACTGCAGTGTTATTATATTAAGATTAGTTGTTTATGTATGTAAATGTAGATAATATATAAGTTAAATAGATATAGCTATCCATTTACTTGCTATTAATTAATATAAAAAGTATTGAGCTTAATACGCCCGTTATGGGAAATTAATTACCAATAAAAAATAATACTTAATTTGATTTGATTGAGTAAACAAACAAAGTAGTCATAATTAAAGTACATACAGTTTTATGAGTGCGGCTGAATGCACAGAGACTCGGAGGTGTAGCGACCGGTCGCGACTACAGGACCAAACCCGGAACAAACCACTTCGTCTCAAGGTTGCACCGTATCTCACTTTAAGGCATTATTTATTCTTGTCTTTAACTGCCACCGCCCAGCCCAGCCCGGCCGATAATATATGTATTTAAACTTGATTTTAAATTATTAATAAAACAAAATATTAGATAGTCTCGGTCGGAGCTTAAAAAGTGATTGTTAATTGAATATTTCATATAAAAGATACGCTTGCAAAAATTACAATTCTATAGGAGCGTGACGGCAATACATTCTATTCAAATTAACATACGAATACGAACTAGTAGCGGCCCACTCGTGTGAAACCGGTAAGTCACTTGACACTGGTAAAATAAATATGGAAGCTTGTTGTGTTATTGTGAGACAAATCTGCCTACACACGGACAGGCACCGCCGCAGCCCAATCTGTCGACTAGCGACAGCTAGAGAGATGCAAGGGAAAATTTCGGCAACCTAGATTATCTAACTTTTATGCAAACTAGATGGAATTTAAATAGCGCATTATATAAACACTATTTTTGACTTCAAGAAATTTAAATAAAATACTCTTAAATATAGTTATTTACGTTTATGTCCGTAATGCTATCTATAAAATAGGAATTAACAAAATTAATTAAATTTAAGATTTCTAGTAATTATTTATGATGAAAAAATTTTTGCATTTTTAAAGCCATTACTGTGAATTTATGTCTTCTCTCTACTTAGGCCACTCCCTGTCTGAACTACTCTGATATCAAACTTTGTTACTTATCCAAAAATCATAAAATACTCTTATATCAAACATAAATATAAAATGAAAATCAAACATAAATATAAAATTAAGTAATGTAAAATTTAAAGATTTTTAAAGATGTCTAGATAAATAAAAACTGCAAACTGACTGCATGTTACATAAATCAAACATTAATTTACTTACCTACCTTTCTTGCCCACCATTACAAAAAAATTGGTTTGGAAATCGCGGGTCCATCTCCTGAAGTTTCAGATAGAAGTAGAAGATCACTTTTACAATAATTTATTTTAAGTAAACATTTAATTGCTGAAAATATTGAAAACACCAAAAAAAGTTGAGTCGATATTGCAATAAGTTTCAATATCCAGTATAATGATAATCGTTTTATTAACCACACAAAAACTTAATAATGTTTTGTCTTTTAATGTGATTTATGATACGTTTGTATTAGTTGAATATAAAATTTAAGCAAATGTAACCAAAATAAAAAATAAGTTGTCCCATAAAATTCAAGGTCAAGCGAAAGTGAGTGGCTTAGCATACGATGAAGAACAGCTAGTTTATTCATAGTTACTGTTTCTGGATTTCCGATGAACAGGTAAATATTGTCGTGTTACATGAGACCTATCGCGGTATCTGAACCCGCAACCACCGCATTAATCGTTAATATTATATTAACAATAGTACATCAAAAAATATATATCAAATATATCTCAGCTTCACGCTGTATTCCTCATGTAGCGTTTTAGTACCGACGACATCTGGAGGCATTGCGTATTGAGTGGCGGAACTCAACTCCGCATTTTGCATCGACTCCAGAGCGATGAAATAGAAATGGCCTCAAAATGGCGTTTTTTTAAATAAACAATAAATATATTCAATTTTTTGTTTCATTTGTTTCCAAAGTGTTTTTAATTTAAATAATTCAATTAGCTTTTACATATATTACATGAAAACATTTTCCAGTACAGACAAATTTAATAATATTTACGGAATTGTCTTCATTTTATAAAATAATAATTTTGCTATTATTTTTTCAGACCAAGGTAGACGTGCTAAACATTATTTTGTATTAAACGCCGCGCTCTCACTTAGCCGAGTGAGGATATGGAATTAATTAAAATACAAATGTTCTTCGTAGCGGTTGATTTATAGTTATTATTTTTATAATTTTATATTTAAAATTACTTATTCGGCATTATTATTTAAAAAATAGACTAAAACTAGGGCAGTCTGAATGTAAACGCAATGGTTGAAGGTTCGATCCTTGGAAGATTAATTGTATTGATATTATTTTCATTTTCTGGTAGACAAACCTTGGCATTGAGTTTTGTCTCGAAAATTGGGTGGAAGATGGGGTACAGAGTAAAGCTTTTTAGGGTTCGGTGCTACAAAAAGAAATAACGAAACCGTTGAAAAATTGACCGTTTGCCAAAACAATTTATATGCTTTTTGTATGAATTTCGCCGCGTAAGCAAAATCTATAGAGTTCTTTCCGTAGATCTACAATTATTATAAAATTTGGTAGGAAATGAGGAATAATATAAATAAAATAGTCCTAAAAATAAAAAAAATAAATATTTCATAGAAAAAAATATAAACATATATTTGTAGTTAATTTATAAGTTGTAGATACTTACCGTTGACCTGCAATCCCGAGATTGTAGAGAACGGATTCCTTTCTTCCTCAAAATGTACCAAACCCTATAAAAGTTTTTATCCGCATCATAACTTTTCTTAAGTGACAATTATATTTAAAAATGTGTATTAGGGTGTTATGCCAAATTAATTGTGGTTTGAAAGCAAATGGACATTATGGTTGCTGATATCGTTAAAAATGTTTCACAATCAGTGTCGGGTGAGAGCTTCAAGATTTTACAAGTCATTGAAAACATAATTTGTAAACGTTGCCAAATAGAATGGATTGATTACTTTTTAAGCTCTATGATTATATTATTTGCCTTAAGGCTCGGACGCTGGTATTCTCTTACTTTTATTAATGATTATTTTTTTATTTTTTGACATCATATTTATTAGGCATTAAATTTCTTAGGTGCGATATTAATAGTCGACAAGTTGGTATAATATTTTGTAAGCCTAAAGATTGAGATGATTTTATTTTTAGTCTTATAATTAAGTTTATTAATACTATCACCAATTGGTTATTAGGTGCAATTGCACATAATATAGTAATTTAACATTACAAATTATTATTTGTTAGTGAATAGGAAATGCATGTTTTTTAAAATAAAAATATGGAAAATTATAATTTCACTTGGTAAAGTTTCGACTTATTCATTTAATAAGCTTTCGGTACAAAAATGATTATAACAAAAACAGCTAGGTAAGTAAGAACTGGTCTTACGTGCAGTGTAAAGGCAGGTGCATTTTCGATAGAGACAAGCAGGCGCTAGTTAAATAGTATTTGCAATGGCTGTTCATAGATAACAAAAAATATATTATATATATGTCGAAATTTTATATACATTCATAAATAATTTATAAATACTAGTTGTGTAAATGATTAAATTGTTGATAGAAAAACAATAAAAGCTTTTTGGTCAATTAAATGCTATGTAGTCGCACACAGCAGGACAGGCACAGGGAACCTGATATGTTACCCACTTTTCACTGAATTCTGGAGGCATTGCGTGTTGATTATGAAAATTAGTTAAAAAATACTAGTCCAGAAAATTTATCAGGATGCTTTTACTACTTTTATTTAAAAAAAATTATTAGTAAGTCTTCTAGACGTATTCTACGTGCTAGATTTTTAATTATATTTAATTCAATTTGGCAAAATAGTTAATATATCATTGCCATATTTTAATAAGCAACTTAGTAATTGTATTTTACGTTTACATTTATATATGTGATTGAAAGTTAGAAAAAAAATGTTTTAATAATATATTTTACTACGGTGTTAAGATGTATGAGCGCTGTTACACTAAAATCTCAGACTGTTACGCGATCCAGTGTATTTTGTAAGAGAACGTAAGCTGATGTCATAGATATTGGGAGTTAGTCGATGACCCCTTGACACAGTCGTTATATGCAGGTTCTATCGCCTCAGAGATAGACAGTGACCGACGCGTTAATTCGTTAGATGAGATAACACTTGTAATTGCATATTGCGGTTCTATCAAATCTTTGATTGGGGTAGATTGAAATATACTTTGCTTGTTTAATATTTGCAGAATTTCTTTATATAAAGAGTGTATACGAAAACATTTTTACAATTAAAATAAATTTTCTATTTTCATAAATTTTCTTTTCGGTAATGAATGTAAGAAGAATATAATTGTTTTGAGATGGGAAATTTAAAAGTAATTTGAAAACATAAATTTAAAAATGTGAGGTGGTTCAAACCTACAAGGTGGTTCAAAATATTAAATTTTATAGATAAATTTACTTGATAGAAGGAATTTCATTCCTTAAAGCGTTTGTTATTATAAGTTTCTTCGCTTCTATGGGGAGATGTGTGGAAGTACAAGTATTTTATAACGTACCAAAATTAAAGATTTTTTAATATATTAGTATTTATATTGTATTTCAAGTTCTAAGCCATGTTAAGTAAAATGAAAACACTTGATTTTAGTAATTTTATATAGCATTCAGGAAGTACAAACAAAACGTGCATGTAGTGAATCTATTTACGTAATGGTAATTTTGTTTAACAACGAGAGAAACCTTTGATGATATAATATCTACTCTACAGTGCTCAACGCCTGCGATTTATAGTGGGAGGTTTGTTTTGTTACTCATTTGCGTTCTGCTTGTCTCTTAAATAAATGTAGATCTTTTTTTTCAGCTTCACGCTGTATCCCGCACACAGCAGGGTAGGCAGAGGGAACCTTGGTGTTAAGACACTCCGTTCCCCACTTTCTGCCGAATTCTGGAGGTATGTGTTGAGTGGCAGAACTCAAAGTTAGGTATAATTTTTATAAATATAATAAATTTTATAAATATAAAATATTTAACGAAATTTTCTTATAGATTGGTAGATATCTGATATATCTTATATTTGGCCGAAATCTAGGGGTACCCGCGGCTTGTTCACGTGAAATTTATGAATACTTTGATTGAGCTCCAAAATTAAACCTAAACTGTGTGTCGGCAACGCACCTGTAGCACCTCTGGCGTTGCTCGGGATCGTGGGTAGCGGTGATCGCTTACCGGTACGGGTAAGTGCATTGTCTTTTCCATAAAGAAAAGTTAAATGTAAGCATTTTATGTTCTCTAGAAACGTTTAAGTAGTTCATTTATACATATGTATAAATATAGGTATATTATGTTTGTAGCTTATTCCAAGTACAAGATAACAAATTATAACCGATTAGGAATTGACCCCTGTGTCAGTAGAATCTGTACTGCATCATCTGTAGATTTACACGTCTTGAAGTATTATAATATTATGATAGTTTTGTGGTAATTATTGAGTTGTTTTTCATTTTTATTTTTAAAATACTTGCAATATAAAAAAAGAATAAAGTAACTATTATAGTAGATGATTAATTTCTTAATGAAATATACATTTTTCTCATATGACTTATAACGATAATATGAAACATAGTATTCACTGTTCTATTGGTGTGAGTGTGACGTATAATAGTTCATTTAGTTATGTTATCTGCAGTTTATGTTCGTCTACGGATATTAAGAATAAGAGCATAGGCACTTGTAATAAGATCATTTCTATTTAATTTTTCTTACAATTTGATGAGAATAAAGCAGAAATACAGAAAAAAGAAATCAATTGACCGAGAAGAGGTCAATAGTCTTATATCGAAACAGATAAACGTTGATAAATGCAGGATGTGATTTTTTAAATTAATTTTTACTGTCAAGTCAATAAAGGATTTTTTCATGACTAAATGAAATATTCGCGTTGTTGTAGGTCAGCGGCCAATCAAAGCAATACTGATTTTGATTATTGCAAACATGACTTTTAAAATTTGTATCATTTTTTAATTTATTTCTTACTTACAAAACTGCATTCATGTTTTTATGTTTATAAAGAAGCGTCTGGAGCTTTACTAAATTCATTATACCCGCCCAATTTATGAGTGAATTGAAAAGGAAACAGAGTCCGTCACATATATATATATATATATACGCAACAATGTTACATAGTTG
This sequence comes from Heliconius aoede, assembly GCA_037355905.1. Lineage (NCBI taxonomy): Eukaryota > Metazoa > Arthropoda > Insecta > Lepidoptera > Nymphalidae > Heliconius > Heliconius aoede. The sequence continues at coordinate 950,036 of JBAIZZ010000012.1, forward strand.
ACATATATGGTAGGTGACGTGTATACATCTACTACAGAGTTAACTTTATAATGACAATTTATTACTGTTAGTAAGAACCGGATATTGAATTCTCATCTTATATATATGTAAAAAACAGAATAATGAGTAATAAATATAATTAGTATAGTAGTACTTGAATAGTTCTCCATTTTTGTCCAAAACTCAGTTTCAAACAAATAAAATTAAACATTATTATCTATTTATCTTTTATAGATAAGATTATAGTCCTATATGTATATAAATAATATTTAATTTAAATAATATTAAATATCATTACAGTCTACCCACGCAGTCACGTGTTGAGCTTAATTTGATAATTTGATTTATGAATCCTATTTTTATTTAATAGGCTCCGTACTACGTATCGATAGCTAACATGTTTGTCACTAGATCTCTAATAGATGATCGAACGCCGTTATGGGTAGTGACTTCATTCAGAGGTTGCACAATGTCATAAATTGTCTATTCATATGCCATTATTAGTAATGGGAGACACTATTTATTAAGCCAGTATCGGCTTGGATCGTAACTGATACATTTCCCAGTGTAGTCATTATGTTCTAATGAGTCTACTATGTAGATAAGACGAGTTATACAGATACAGATAGCTCTGCAGCAGTGCTCGGTCAACATATATAACGGATTATACAAAAATACAAACAACTTTAATACGTGAACAGCGTACAGTTGTACAGACTAATATAATTGTTCAAAAAAAAAATATTTTTTATAAGATCGGACACAAAAAGCTCATAACTTTTGGAATAAGCTCCATGTTTGAGTCAGTCAGAAATCAGCAGAAAGTGGGGAATTGAGTGTTTTAATGCTCGGTATAGTCTGCCTTCCCTGCTATTTGCGAGATATATTTTGAAGCTGAAAAAAAAACAATTATATGGAGACTTTTTTATTTCTCTTATAGGAATCCTGTTTTTAATTATAATATAATTATCAGTGCGTAATCTTCATTTCAATAGCAACTTATAGGAATGTAGTATATATAATAGTAAGTATAGATTTCATATCAAAAATGAACCTTTACATCTTTAATTTAAAGTTCATAATCGTCCATAGTCACACATACGTATGTATTTACTGATGCGTGTGGATATTCGCTAGGTGTGACATGTCTGAGTTTGGCACTCCTCTGGCGCTAATCTAATAGATCTTAATAATCTGACAGCGCTGTATAAATATTACAGTCTAATGATATGAATGTTGGTTGCAGCGTTATTGCAGCGCTTTGTTTATCCATTTAACTTAGATTGTAATTTATCACACTTTATTTTGACATTGACGCAAAATTAAATATTCTGCTCTTTGCTTATATTAAGCTGGGATTTAAATATTTTTTAAATTATATGTGTTCACCACATTTAGTAGAAAAATTATAAATACGTTTAGCTGTGTAACGTTACAATAAATTACAATATCCTGACGGCAGTAAAAAGTAAAAAAAGTAACTTATAATCTCAAAAATATTGATTAAAACTTCATTTTTACGGAAAGTTTCTTCTGTTGAAAACTTATTTTAATAAAAGATAATTTTAAATAACAAGTCTTCCAGGTTACCTTAAAAAACGAAATTATTTCATAGAAACCTTTATCCTTTACTTTACTCTCTTGTGGGTTGGGGTTGATTTGCCTGGATTCCTTTCTTGGAGTGCACTTGAAGTCAAGAAAAGAAAAATCCTAGGAATCTAGATAGATATAACCATACAGAATTAGATACTTGATCTGATTCATTTTAATTATTAAAGTTTTACCTACATTAAATACGAGTACCGACCTAAATCTCGCTACAATATTATATAAATTATGAATCGACGATAGTAAGGTAAACAAAAAATATATTTTTTATTATAGTGCGTTTTTAAGAAAGCTCTTTTTTATTTCAATTTATTTGTATATTTTGAGAAGAGAGAATTTATTTATTTTTATTATTAATTAATCTTATTAAAATTTAAAAATTTAAAGAAGAACTAACTATAATAAAATAATTATAAACATAATATATAACGTATTACCAATACGGAAAGGGAGATCAGCGATAAAATATGCAAATGTGATCACGCACAATGGAAACCCATTATCGTCACCATAAGTCATTTCCCGGCTACCGGCAGCAACTATTGACATAATATAGGCCAATAAAGTCAAAGACGTGCGTAACCATTCATTAATAAATCGTTTGTTTGAAAAATGCCAATTGATCTGGTTGTGACACTGTACAGGCATAATGTGGTAATTGTTTATAGTAAGCCATGTGAAAAGATTGACTTTAATCTTTATACAGAAATTGCTTTTATTTAAGCTGGAATTTAAATAAACGAATTTAAAAAAAACATGCTTATTTTTATACCCTTACACTGTATCTCAGTATAAGCAGAGAGGACCTAAGAAGATAAAGCTCGTGTAAATTATATGTAGGTATATTTCCAATAGTCTTTTGCGGCTCATGTCTATTAGCAAACATGATTTGGAAAAATATTGAAATTACTACATAAAAAAAGTTAAGTATACTTCCGTGATGTTAGAAACTGATGGAGCATGTTAGTCAGTGAGATTATTGATGACAAACCTCTTATATACTCCTTTGCAATCATTTTATATACTTACTATACATATTTTAACCCAGTAATGAGTTTGAAAATAAAATAAGGTAATGTATCAGCTTTCTTACATCACGTCGATTTCCTTATACCTGGAACTTTACGATCATTTTGGATAAGTGACATTTAGCAAATGTTATTATCAGTATAAAAAGTTTTGTAGTCATTGTTGTATTGTGTTATTATTAACTTTTTATATTATGGACTCTTTGTGTTATAAACATCTTAAATTATAATAATACAACGACTGTTGATAACAGATATTGTATTGTAATAATGAATTGATAAACAATTATTTAATAATCTTCACACTGTGAAGGAAGGCTCTAAAATCACATCCGGTGTCACGAGGGTGAAATCTTAATGGCGGTTACAATTATTATTTGTTAGCGTTTGCTATGCTAGTTTTTCTTTTAAAATATTCTAAATAATTAATATTTATAAAATGTAATAGAAAGGCAAATTGTGAATACAATTTAAATAATGTAAATTAAAAAAGTGTAGGTAGGCCTAAGGCTATAGTTTTCGCTTATCGAAAGATAATAAATTCAAACAATCAATCAATCAAATGCAACAGACAAGGGCTGTAGATATATAATTAGATTGACTTTACACTATAATTTAATTAAATTATCATTTGAACAATAAAAACATTTTTAATATTTCCAATAATTTTCTGTTGAACTCCGCCAAGTCATTTAATTGAGGTCACCTAGGTCAATCTCTTATGTCACGGTCGTACACCTGAAGCGAATTAAATAAAATTAATAAATATTGTATTTATTTATATATAATACACTAATTATTATAAAAAAAACCAAGAATTTAATTTACATAAAGAATATTTTACAATATATATAAGTATATTCTTTTTCCTTAAATCATTTCGTTTACTTAAATTCAGTAACTTTATATATACGATGATCTAAAAGATCGCGTCGCGCCCGTCAGACTCAGTTCTCAAGGCGGACTGGGCCATTCTTGAGCCGGAACCACATGGATATCGCTCACCAACATAATCGAGAACTCGCAAAATACATAATTAACTATATTTTCTGCAGTTTCGATGTTTATATCAATATTAAAATTTATATCACCTGATACGCCTTTTTATTCACTGTATGCTTTGTTAACATATATATGATGTTATTTAAATCAATTTCCTTTTTTAAATTGGTCAACTTTTTATTTTTAAGCTTTGAAGGTTTAGATAATGTTTTAAATAAGTTGATTTAAATAATAACTTTCGTAAAACTGTGATGCCTCGTAGTTAACAAGCAAGTAATTTCATTAAAGGAAAAGTAGTAATTTAAAAGAAATAATTAATTAGGCATAAATAAAATTAAGTATCAGTGATATTAAATTTATTATTAAATTTAATAACTTTACAATAAAAAAAAAATTGGAAAAGTTTGCAACGGGTGTAACGGAATCCACCAGTAACCCTCTTGGTAATTTCTCCTATCGTTGGGTTGTACAAAATAAAAATTATTTTCTAGTCTCTCTTATTACAAACAAATTTTAACAATAATGAAATAGTCTCGTACAACAAATTCTATAATACTTATAAAATATATATGTCATAAATTTATTTATTTCGCTTCATTTATTATTTTTATAATAAGCCTGGTTGTATTAAAATAAATTTCAAAATTAAAAATAACAATTGTAAAAAAATATTATATTTATCAATGCTGCTTTTTGCCATAAGTAGGTACCCATAAAAATTATATTTTTCATTCAATATAATATTTAGTATTGAGATAAAAACAGAAAACATTACTATCTTATTGCGTTTCTCGTATTTTTCATTTCATCTGTGAGGCGCAGTAGCAGAGCGTGTGACTATAAGCGCGACGGGTGTGGGTTAGATTACCATCAACATATTTCTACTTACCTAGTCCTAATCTAGTCAGAACACTTCTTTCTCCACTTTTGGACTCTCAGAGCTCAAGACCTACATGAGATTCGAATCCACAACCATTGTGTGTACAACCAGCAATCTCGCTGCGCTATAATTATCTCAACTCTTAACTAGACATATATATATATTAAATACTCTCTCTTGTCTTTCTGTGACTTAATATAACTGAGTTTTTTCACGTGCATATAGTAAATTTTTTATCTGTCTGTTTGTTAAGCCGGGCTAATATCCGAAGTTGGTTTTTTTTTTGCTAAAAATTATATTACGATAATATATATTCTTTATTGTACTAAACTTATATAAGAAAATAACATTAAAAGATATTTAGTTCACAAAGGTGGACTTATCTCTATGAGAGATCTCCTCCAGTCAACCCGTGGAAGTGGATGAGTTGAGTGAAGTAGCGGATGAGAGCATAGTACAATTAAGTGATTACTTTAAAACGCTTATTTAATTAATCACAAACAAAACATTATTATATTATATATTAACATATAAATACATAATTAGAACAAATAAATATACAGATATACATATAATTATATGATCAGCCGTGTGGTCCCGGCTTAGAATAGGATCACCCTGGTACTGTCGGTGTCGTAAGAGCTAACTAAAATACGTGTGGTAGAGTCACGTCGCCAGTAATGGCAACATGCATGGGCAGACTCGACCAGATTTAATACCACCCCCGGCATTTTAAACCGGCGTGAAGTAGTGGTCCTTGCCACTGCGTTTCGCATTAGGTAATGCCGGGCCCCGGTGCCCTTCATCTCCACCTTAAAGGCTGGCAACGCACCTGTGGCTGGTGTTGCATGGGGTCGTGGGCGGCGGTGATCACTTACCATCAGGTGACCCGAACGCTCGTTTGCCTTGTCCTCTCCCATAAAAAAAAAAATATATATATAATAAAAAAACATATATATACATAGATATATGAGATGATATATACATAGATATGTGGAAGTTTACTACACTATATGAAGTTAACGCGTTTAAGGTATTTATATATATATAGTAAGCATTACATTCGATTGCGGAAATTGGTTGGCTGCCTTACAAAATATTAGAGATGTATCAAGATAAGAGAAAAAAACAACTTTTTGTGACAAGAAATAAAATATTCAAGAAGTAAATAACCCAATTGAATATATGAAAATTAGTTTGAATAGTTTCAACTTACAGTAGTTTTTACTATATAATGTGAATGTTATTTCTATTCAACAAGTTTATTTTTTTTCCTAGAAAGGCCAACAGGATGAACTGCTTGACTGAATTCTTAGTTCTTTTAGAATATAAATACATCATAAAAATTACAGATAAATACTATATAATGTCTTATGCAAATCAACTATTAAACAGTTGCAATATATTTATCAAATATTTCACTAGTATTTTGACATTATGCTTAATTGAATTATCTCTTCTAAATTAAAGACGTAATTGATTGCCATCTGTAATTACTATGTGAAATTTTTATTTATTTTACAGTTTTATATCTTCACGTTACTAAATTGGTTTACTTTATTGAAATTTTATTACTTTCTTATATAAATATCAGATCGACTCCGCGAAAGTGGCCTAGCCCACGTTTTTAATTTGTGGGAATGTGATTTTTCTTGTAGAAAAATTCTTTCCATAATATTACAAAATTTGTAATATTATGGAATATCATAATATCACATTGTATATAATGCTAATAATCATTGTATGTTTAAAAAAATTGTTTATATAGTTATAAATTTTATATATTTTTATAAATGAAACGGAAAACACTACTTTGACTTGGGTCACTTTAACTACAACAGCCCCAAGTTGATATAACCAGTTGAATTAACGACTGCTCCGACGAAATATTACATATTTAAATCTAATTGAATAATTTCTTTGATTACATGTTCGATAAAAACTATTTATTTATATTGTTGTAATAATACATACCTATTAATTAATATATTAGTTCGCTTTTGTGACTTGCACTAGTATTTATATTTACGAAATATAAAGAGTTAACGTTTCTTATATATAAAGTTATGTACATTAAGAAAACCATAATAATAAAGGCCGTCGTGGCGCAGTGGCACAAGGGTGCCGCCCGTAAACGCGACGGTTGTGGGTTCGATTTCCACTCGAGGAAGTGAAATATTAACTTACGTTTATATTTCCATTTTTCTTCGCTCTGGTGTCGAGGCAAAGCGCGGCGTTGAGTTCTGCCACTCAACACGCAATGCCTCCAGAATTCGACAGAAAGTGGGGAACGGAGTATCTTGACACCGAGGTTCCCTCTGCGTACCCTGCTGTGTGCGGGATACAGCGTAAAGCTGAAAAAAAAATTGGTAAAAATAGCGATTTATTCTAAATACTATAAATGAATTTATACGAAGTTCTGATGTTATAAAATAAAAGGTAACCTGTGATGAACAGCGAAAGTTGCAACTTATGCAATGTCTTCAGTTCAATCAATAAAATAAAAAGACGTATAACCAGAAACTATAATCCGCGACGTCAGAAATAAAAATAAGTTTTACTTGAAATGTTATTTAGATTAATGGGTAATATAACGACGCAAAGTGTATCGATGCCCCGTTTGTTAGTCGTCAGTCACAGTAATAAGACTAAGGGAGTATAATATCCAATATTTTAGTAACACATATTATTATTGAAAATTAAAAGTTAAAAACTAGAAATATTTATAAGAACTATTCTTATAAATATTTCTGGTCTTATGAGCCTATCTAGAGATATTTTCTGGGGGGTGCTAAACTTTAACTTAGAATAGATATGTTCGTGTAAACATTGTTTTATGTTTATTGTAAGTAAGTAAAATTTTTGGAGCCGACGAGAATAGGTTAGACAAAATGCACAGTCCAATCTAGTCTTCACTTTCTGCGTATTTTAAACAAGTTATTTGAAGATACAAAATATAACAATCTCAAGTATCGATAAAATAAAAACAATTTTAGTAAATCATATCAAAAGCCAACGCGACGAATGGAAACACCATCACAGGCACACTTTTGTGATGGAGAGTATATTTTCCTCTATGATTATGCTTCGCTTTCACTATTGCCCATCAAGTGACGATGTGACAGCATAATTATGCGCATCGAACATAATCACGTCGCGTGCAGGCTCTGTTAGTACTGCACAAAAAGAACGTTCGTGACCTCCGCCGACCTGCCGGATATATCGAAAGTGCTCGTCATGATGGAGAATAGCCCGTGGCTATCTTCGTAATACAATCTTTGTGTTATGTGACACTTAATATTTCTAATTGTAGGTTTATATATATGTATATGAGCTTGCGTAGAAACTTTTGTATACAAGTTTTATTGCTTACACAATTATTTTATATTTTCATATTGCTTATATATCATATTTACTCGTATAACATTACTAAATAAAAACTAACATAAGCGGATTATCCTTTTTTATCATTCAAGTATATATAAACAAAAAAAATAAAGAAAAACATTTAAAAAATCATAAATTGAGCTAAAATAAAAATAATTCCTAATAAAGATTTAAATAACATATTATTTCAACAATTCCATAAAATATAATTAATAATACTAATAAAATGTTAATAATTTATAAAACCCATATAATATGCAGTTAATACATAATAAAATTGAGTTTATTGATCAAAATATAATTAGCGAGCAGACGGTGAGATATCGAAGGTGTATTGCAGAGCATAGAGGCGCAGTGGGCGAGGTTAAGCGATTGCTTAGATCCGCGTTCACCTCTCATTGTGCAACTAGAAGAGGGGGGGCCGTGGGAACCGCCGAAAGCTGTGCCCAGCTTCCGCCGCTACGCCCGAATCGACTAACGATACATCTCATACGCTTACCATAGGCTACAATTGAGACGATCATTATCTTTAGCAACACGAAATCATATCCGTCACTACTCAAAATCTCACTGTATTTAGTTCCGATTATAATAATTTCACGATGAAAGGGAAACCGCGTAAATAATTGCTTAATTTTGATAACATTCTATCTACAATATTACATAATTTACTTATTAAATAATAAGTAGATAAAAAATAATAAAAATAAAGAAAACATACACTTAGACTTCTACTTACGTTCAAACGACTAAATGAATATAATCGCGGTACAGTAGAGTAGCTAGAGTGGCATTACATTGAAAGCTTACAAAGAGCTTTGAAATTTATGATAAGTATTCATATTGTTTTGTAATTGTTTCAAAACGGTGCGTAGTAGAGCACAGGAATAATTCATAAGCGTTGTTCCCAGCGGCTGCGACGTCGGCCGACAGCTGAATAGTGCCAGGCTGGGCCGTCGCGGGGGGTGGAGGGGCGGCGGGCTCGGAGGACCGAGGGCGGAGCACCTGAGCGCGCCCTGACCTGCGACCTGTGGTGAAAGGCGCCCACGTACAGGCACGGGCCGACGACACAGCGTTGGCAAATGCGAATCCAGTTTTAATATAAATCAGTATCAGTACCTATAATTTTGAAAGTTACACAGTTTATTCACCTGTAATTTGTTGTTTTGTCAGTTTTTAGAAAACATTTAATAATGTCTAAGTTTTCTATTATATATACACAAAAATGTGTATACGTACCGTATTATTGTAGCTAAATATATTTGATAATAGGTAATGTTACAACTTTCACTAGCAGTTCGTGTTAAATAAATCCCAAGGCGCCAGTTACTTGCGGAAATGAAGATAGATGACCTGCACAAAAAAGTTTATTGCGGTCCACACAATATTATATTTAAACATGCCTAATTGGTTGTTCTTAATCTGTTTTCTTGTGTTGTTACTTGAAAATGTAATATTGTAACAGATTACTTTGTATATTAAACGTAAAATGAATTAAGGTTAGTGGCACAGGGGATAAGATAGTGGCCGTACACGCAGCAGGTTCGATTCCTACTCGAGGGAAAGAAAATAAATGAAATATTTTATATTTTCATTTCTTTGCTAGGGTGTCGAGGCAAAGATTGGCTAGAGTTTCGCCACTCAACAGTACGTTTTAACACTACCTCTGCCTACCTAGCTACATGCGGAATACAGCGTAAAGCTCAAATGAAAAGCTTTATAACATCATGAATATACACTTAATTTATTTTATCCAGTATTATATTATTAAGCGATTAAAACTAAATTAACGTCAAAAAAAGCACTAGGACGAGTGAATTAAAATTATACATATTAAGTTGCCAAAACAAAAATGGCTACAAAATGATTACTGCCGAACAACTTTTCACGACGAAGATAAATAATTATGTCTGTATTATACTTTTAAAAATAATGAAACAGCTCTCAACGATTTTTTTAAATAATAATAGTTAATAATAAAAATAGTACAATAGGCTAAATTTAAGGCAAGTTCAATGACAAAAAAAACTATAAAGAAATGCAATAAATATATAAGAAATCGATCACAAAATATTTTTCATATTTTTTTTTTATTTTTTTTAACTCCGTTTAAATCTATTTTTTTTTTCTTTCTTTCTTAATATTAATAAATATATATACTTTTGATGAAGAGGTTTTCTTTCACATCTCATTCGAGAGGCATTTATCTACTTTTAAATAGTTCAGAAGCAGCGTCTCGTGAAAGTACCCACGGTTCTGTCATCGGTCAAATATATTCTTCTTTTCCTTGTATGTGTTTCAAATTATATTAATATATTGCTTCATATGGTATAATTATTATTAGATTTAAGAAATTATATTATTATTGAACAACTGTTTGTTCTAAGACTCGTGAATTCTTCTCGTAAGACTGCTTTACAACATATACATATTTTTCTTTGGTCTGGTAGACTAAGAAACTAGAAAAAATAATTTTAAATTTATATAATCACATACATTGTTACTTTGAGCACAACCTTAGTTAAGACCTGTAGGGTGCTTAAATATCTACATTCTCTAATACAGGTCTTTGTTAGATAGTATTATTATTATTAAGATAAGCCTATTTCACCCATGTATGGTAAAAGGAACACGAGGCTAGTTAAACATCTTGCCTGTCAAAAATATCGTGTAAGGAGAATTTAATTTTAATTTACATCATAGCTTTTATTTACGTCGTTATATAAAAGATATTATCATTTTGTGTACGCGATAATTTCTCATAGATACATGTTTTGTGGTTTCTTCGGGTATTGTGTCATCAAGTGCAAAGGTCATAGCTTTCCTATTATTTAGAGATAGGTACTACCATTTGTATAATATTGTATGCTACTTTTTTATAATTTAATTTTCCTTATATTAGAAAATTTCTTAACTATAGTTTTATATCTGTAGTGGTAAAATCTAATATATTTGTACCCGAGAAGTGGAGAAATATACTATCCACGCTATGCCTTTCGTTTACCAGCATTTGCACCTAATCTTATGGCACGTTGGACCCACCACGCAGAGTGGAGGATCACGAACCAATATGAAATAAGAAAAATGCTCATTAGTTTAAACTATTATCAACCTATTTAAAGATATACCATATATAAATATATGATAATATCATCCTATATAAATATAACGTAATATTAAATTGGTCTGGTAATGGAAATAATTTAAATATATTTTTTTAGGTTCACGCTGTACCCCGCACATGGCTCTAGCATAGGGAATCTAGTGTTGAGACAGTTCCCATTAAAACACTACCGTTTCCACACTTTCTAGTGAATTTAAGAGGCATTGCGTGCTTAGTGGCTGAACTCAACGCCGTGCTTTGCCTTATTACCAAAGCGAGGAATAGAAAATATTAAATGTTTCATTTCTTGGAACCCATAACCCGTCGCGTTTACACTCGCGGGCCCTCACTTATTGTCTACGGTTAGACCCCGGTCCTATTGTGTAACGACTTGAAATATTTTCTGGTAAATATATAACTTATACAGGCTTCCCTTTTCTGCTTTTTCGGCTTAATTATCGAATTTAATAAAATATATGTATTTTTAAACAAGACTAAATTTCAAATTTGAAGAAAATCGGACTGAAATTATAGTTTTAATTGTTTTCATAAAAAAATATTATTTTAAATTTTTTTATAGTTATAATTTCTAATGCTAAGTGCTAAGACCCAATTTACGACGAGAATCAGTGGTGAAACATTCATCAGTAGACGGATGGTATGGCATGAATAATATAGGCCATGTAAATGTATGTAATCCGCATCAATAGACATATGATAGGAATGTATAAAAATTCTGATATGAATAACCGCAATAATTTTAATTATAATTTTTTTATTCATGCAACAACCATATACATATCAAAAACTTTTTGAAATTATTATAATTTAATATTTAAATTACAATTTTAAGCTTATTTCATATCTATTAGAGATAAACTAGTCTTGTGCGGTGGTCCGTAACGCGCGAAGTGATTTTCTATTGTTATTTTTATAAGAGCGAACCACGCACGCCTCGGGCGGTTCTCAGCCGAAATCTACGCTTCGTAGCCACTCAACGTAAACTGACGTTTCAAATTAAGTGTCTTACCGAAACTATAAATTCTATTAATTTAATATTAAGGCACCGTATGCACATTCTAGTTGGTTTATTGCGATGGTGTTTGAGAGAGTGTCGTAGTGTCGTATTTACCTATATGCAAATAAAAATATTAAAAGGTTATATTATTCACATTTATTATTTAAATTTTTATATGAATATTTTCAACTATCTAATACGTATATGCTGATACATTATAGAAATAGATATTTTAACTTTAAACAAAATTTAAGCGTGCATTGTATCCATTACTCGTAATAATTGTTTCGTCGTGCACTGCGCCCAAAAGAGGCTTTCATTCCTCTATGGATTTAGATAACTGATCTTTACGGCATAGATTGGTCTATTATACAAATGACTGGCAATAGAATATTTCGTAACGTTTGATTTGCATCTTAAATTATTATAATTTCATAACTTTGTTCCTGCAACATCCGGCCTATCTAAAGCGAATCTGATTCGAAGAAATATTCAATGTCGCTGGAGCACGAGCGCTGATGCTCTCATCGAATCACAATGGAATATTGCCCACGCGTTAAGATTAATTGACAAAAAATTTAGACATTGAATATATCCGCTAGGAAGTTCTAGCGAATAGATCTTAACTAGGATATAATAGAATTTGAAACAATATCCACGGATACTTAGTATAAAACAGTTCAATGTGCTATATGGATCAATATTCTTAATAAATAAGATTCAAACGCAAGTCAACGTGACGCGCAAGTCGGTCACGCGCGCATCTAATGGTCTTATTTAGTACAGATATTTTTCATCATCGACGATTACAGATAGAGAAGAATTATATTATTTATTTATTCCTATTATTTAATTAAATATATTCTTTATAAGCATTAAGAAGCCAGTCGTGGCGCAGGGGCACAAAAAGTGATTGTAAACGCACTCGAGGAAATTTTATATTAATCAGAGCGCGGCGGTGATTTCCACCACTCAACACGCAATGAATTCGGCGGAAAGTGTGGACGTCTTAACACTAGGTTCCTTCTGCCCACCATGCTGTATGCGGGATGCAGCAAGAAGCTAATATTAAAGTTTCAACTTTTCAAGTCCCAGATAATGTTTCGAGCATCTCTCTCTGCACGGTCAATTTATGATGTACTACGAGATTTATTCTCTCCATCTTTATATTATTTTATCCATCTTTATATATAATATTCAATTAAAAAAAATAAGTACTAATTTAAAAAAAATCTATCGACTCTATATTATTTCGAATTTTATTTTGGCGTAAAGGACCCGTAAACGTACACTTAGGACGCGATGTCTAGACAGTGCGACACAAAGACACAAATTAAAATAGAAAATTTTTTCCTTAAATAATTTACAGAAAATTATAATTTGTTTTTTTACGTTTTTGTCAGTTAATCAGCTGTCGGTTAACTTGCATTCTCTAAATAACAGGATGTTAACGCATACGTAAGTTGAGTGTAGAAAATGTAACAAAAATAAATTACCTATATAGTTTTATGGTTTTTATTTTATAATTGACACAAAAATAAAATTTTCTTAATATTATTTGTGCAATTTTTTTGTATATAGAAAAAACATACATGATTAGAGTGAGCCATTCAGTTTAGTTCAGTCAGTTCTTTAATTATGACGTTCTGAGAGTGCTTCTTGAGCATACTTTTATTCCAAGTCTTGAATAAGCCTGATTAACTAAAAACTAAATGAAAATAGAAACATATTATGGTATTTTTAGTTTTTATCAAAATAATCATTTCAAGAAAAAAATCTAAACTGCCTTACCTGTATTATTAACGCTCTCTAAACCTGATGTTAAAACTAATATCTCACTATGTCTGAAGAAAAGATGAAAGCCCTATTCAATTCGATGTAAATACATACCTATATACATATATATATATACGTGCAAGTAAGATTCATAGGGCGCTTTGGCATCGTGTCTTGTTAGAAGAAACAAACAATGAGATGTTTCAAGTACAAATAACTAATGCAGGATAGGAAGATTTCCTTAAAAGAAGATCGAATGAGCTTTTGTTCTATTCTATCCAATTGTTTTCGAGTATTACATAAATAATCATATATATCCATACATATATGTATCTAAATGAAATGTGTGCTTAAGTCCTGTACTATTAATTATTTAACATTGTTTTTTTTTTCACCTTCACGCTGTATCCCACATATAGCAATGTATGCAGAGGACACCTAGTGTTAAGAAAATCCGTTCCCATCTTTACACTGAATTTTCGAGGTATTGCGTGTTGATTGGTGGAACTCAACGCCGCGCTTTGCTTTTTTACTAGAGCGAAGAAATGAAAATATTAATCAATAGTAATTTATTCACCATAGCGTTTTAAGTCACACGCTTGTGCCTGTGCGCCATAGCGGCCTCATATTGTTATTAATTGTTAGATAAATATAAATGCTTAAGATAATAATAATAAAGGTGTAGTCGTTACATTAAATGTCATGTTAACGCGGCAAGAAACTTAAGGAATATATCACAAGGAAGGAAGGATATCTGAGAAATAAATGGTTTTTTTATGCACTATACACATACAATTTCTTTCATTTTACTATTATTGGTTCATTATGATTGAACCATATTTTACAACTTCCAGGAAATAATCGTGTTACGTTCCTTAAATCGTCTTAAAGCAAAAGCTTGGCATTTTAAAATTGTGATGCAATTATTTTAAGCGCTGACATTGAAAAAGACAAGTTAAAATAATACGAGAATTCCATGTGCCCTTCACTTTGCCGTTGCGCTGATGCATTATGATGGCCGATGTATCTAGACCGTATGAATTCGTGTCGGCTACTTAAGTCCGCTTTAAAGATGACTTGGTTGAATTTAGTAACTACATTCATATTCACTTTTAAATACATATATATGTGTATATATTATTTAAAGGAATATATCTCATGATTATGTCAACTAAGCGTGAAAAAATGTCTCATTTCAGTTATTTATATTTGCATCTATCACAAACAGAACGGACACAAACATGTAAAATTAACCTTCAAATTTATTAAAGGAAAAAAATAGACCAAAATGTAAGTCCTGTCGTATTTATTAAGCTCCCGCAATTTTTTAAAGCAAGCGAAATAATAACTTATGTTTTTAATTATTTTCTTGTGAATGGAAGTTATCGTTCAAGTTAATTAATTTATATATATATGTATGTGTATATATATAGGGAAAAACTTTTTTATGTTATGTAGTAATGTAAAATAAATGTGTTGCATTCGATAGTTTTAAGTATAATAGATTGTCAGCACATTCCCTTTTATTATTTTCATAACTATAACTTCTTGTAAGGTTTAGTGTGCAATTAGCAACTGTTAATCAATAAGTTAAAACAAATGTGAAATTGATAAATTATATGCATGAATATATTATATATGATTGCTTTGCTATGCAAATTAATTATTAAAAAATATAATTTAATTGTATTTTATTCATATTTATAAAACTTTTCTTATAATTTTCTGACATTGCTTGTTTAATATTTTAAGCATAGGTGACATGCTTCATTTATATTCTGTTTTTATCAAAACTGGATTCTGATTCCTCAAAAAAGTCTTTTTATTAATATTGATACGGTTTTTTTGAGGCATCTGATGAAGAAAAAAACAAAAACTAATTCATATTAATTTTCTATCAATTGTACCATGTTATACAAAATATATTATGTTTTTTTAACCGGCAACCTCGTAACGCTATAAACTAAGAACTAAATTGTACTGAATATATTTTAACAAATTATGAACTTTCCTTGTCTAGATAGAGATCTATATTATAAAATGTTGTAAAATACGGCTTACAATATATAAAAATTAAGGTATATAAACAGTATTCCGTTAATATTGATAAGGAAAAAAAAATTGTATGTTATTGTCCATAGCACCTGGTACTGTAACATCATGTTCATTTATAATTTATTGAATTCAATCTCCACTGAACATCTCATGTCCGTGTTCGCGACAGCTTACTAATAAGTAATAAATGATGATATCTGTCTATGTGTAGGTAGATGTAATAGATTTCAAATAAAGTTCCTTGTACGTTTCTTAATGCGTGACCAAGTGTAAACACTACTACATTTGTTACAATTATAATTCGAATTTTAACTACATACATTGGGTTTCTTCTTAGATAATAAATAAACTTGTAAAGAAAATAAAATTCACATACTACGAACAAAAAAAAACACGAGTGATAGCTAGTGATAAGCGATATAAAAATATATAAATTATTAATTAAAGATTTCTAATATATTATTTCTGTGAGTATAATCTGTATTAATATATACTACGCTATGCACATTGGACTTGATTCGTATTATATATGAAAATATACTATATTATACTACGTAATATATCGTAGTAGTTATACTATACTACGTAAAATGCAGGGTACGTTTATACCTCGGGGATTGGGAGCACTTACAGTAGATTGTAGAGTAGATAGATTTAGAGTCGAAAAGTTAACATAAATAATGAAGTGGTTTCGTATTTTATATATTATAATTATTATTAAATAATTAATTAATATTAACTTTACTACTACTTGCGAAAGTAAATAAATATAAAACACACATAAGATTTAATTTAATTTTTAAATCTTATTTTATTCTTTTAATAATCTATTTGTACTTGTTATGCTTTTAAATGTAATAAGTTGTTTTTATATAACGACATATCTTATCTCGTACGTGCTATTTATTAATATACGTTACGACATTTGAATGACTTCAGGTAGCTTCCGCTGTGCACGTTTCATTTGCATACGTTCGGGCCGAGCCCAGTGATGTAAATAGATCCTAACTTACGGAAGTATCGCCGGGATCCGTGCAAGAAAACCGTAAAGGCCAAATGTTTTTGATTTATTACACTGTATTATATAAATAGGAAGGCACTGCAGCCTTTAAGATTCTTTCGATATTCAATTTGTGTTACCGAACACAGTTTTAAGTGATAGCCAGCGTGACAGCTAAATGCAATAGCACTCACCTTGGTGCATAATAAAAGTGTAACAAATGAATAACGATCTCGCTTGAAATGTGGGTAGACACGTTGACATTTACTTATCTCACTGTGAGACTCTACCATTATAAACAATTAGTGAGTGAAAGTATTTCGGCTTTGATTTTTAGCTTATAAATCGGTCTGGTCTAGACCTAGACGCATAAAAACAAATTAGGATTAGACCAATAAAACGACTTAGCAATCTAGATGTTACCGCTTGACTGATCAGCAAGATATTGCGGCAAATTAAATGCCAGATTCCCAGTATACTAAGTTCATAGACACATATAGCTGAAACGTGCACGAATAACTTATTATTTAACCTTATTTAATCCTACTACAAGCTGCTACGTAAGTGCCATTTCAGTTTTTAAGTACTTACCTATAGTATTATTAATGCATCCGGTCATTAATATTGGACACTAACGCCACTTCTATCGTGTTTTTATTTACATACGTTACGAATACCGTTTGCTAGTGTCATTTTGGAATTATTTTACTCTAATAAATACGTTGATTGGGGAAAAATTATATTGACGATGTAGGAGTTTTTTTCCAGCAGCTGAAAAAAAATATCAGCGTGGCTTCGTAGGTACTTAGCAGGAGAAGCCTAATATTAGCACACTCTACTCCTCATTTTCCAGCGAATTTTGGAGGCATTGAGTGGTGAAACTCCACGTCACGCTTTGCCTCGTCACCAGAGTGAAGAAATGAAAATATTGAATATTTAACTTCCTCGAGCGATAATCAAATCCACAACTTGTCGTGTTAACAGTCAAACGCTTCTGCCCCTGCACTACGACTGGCTTCAGATATCTTTTTGTTTCAGCTTCACGCAGTATCCTGCACACAGGGTTGGCAGAGAAACCCAGTATTAATCCACTTCGTTGCCCACTTTCCGTGGGAAATTTAGTTAAATATTTCATTTTCTCGAGTGGGAATCGAATCCACAATTTGTCGCCTTTTGAATCACCCGCTTGTGCCGCAACCGGCCTGAGGTATTTGTTAAACTGTATTAATTACTAAATAGAGTTGAATAGGTTATCGCCATTCGGTTTTGTGGGTGAGGTTTTAGTAATAGATGAGTGGTTTGATTGTAACAGATAAAGCATCGCAGCGGCGAGCTCGGAGGTGGCGTCTGGAGGTGAGAAACGTGGCAACAGGGCGTGAGATAGAACGGCCGATACCGTCCGCGGCCGACGCGCCGCCCCGCGCCGTCGAGCCGCTCCTTTCCAAGTAAAACTTACATTTTTGTTAATATTTTGTTGTGAGATTTTTCACTTTCATTTCTTCGCTCTGGTGTCGAGGCAAAGCTCGGCGTGAATCGAGTGAGGCGATGCCACTCAACACCCAATGTCTCCAGAATTTGGCAGAAAATGAGGAATGGAGTCTGAACGAAGGTTCCCTATGCCGAACCTGCTAGTGCGGGATACAGCGTGAACCTATTAAAAAAAGTTAATAAAATTAAATGTTAAGTGAGTTAAATGATAATCATCTAGTAATAATTTAATAAGTAGGTTTCGGCAGTACCACATCGTTTTTGTGCACCTCGTTCGACACCTCGCGCTAATTAAACCTTCTCACGCAAAGTGAGAACAAAAATACGTAAAACTTAATCGATTTATTGGTCAGGTTACGCACTGTACTGTCGCCCTTAGCGATCGAAATTAAACAATCATTTTATTTTTGTATAAACTACGGCTGATGTTTATAATCACATGACATAGCGAGTTATGCAGAGGGAGCTAAGTGTTACGACATTTCTGTCTCCATTAAGAAACTTCTATTTCATATATTCTGCCAAATTCTTGAGGCATTGCGTGTTGGGTGACGGAACTCAACGCTGTACTTTACTCGGTACCAGAGTGAAGAAATGTAAATATTAAGTATTAAATGTATGTTGAAATTCCTCCGAGTGGGAATCGAACTTACAACTGTCGCTTTTACAGCCACACGCTGGTGCCACTGCGTACTCGTTTCATTTCGGGCAATTATTCGTAATGATTTTCAATAATTTATTATCTGCTTATATACAATATTTTTGGTAATATAATTACTTACTCAGCTCGCTCACGTGGTAAGGTGGAGGTGACAGCAGAGAACTCCGTATCTGATCTTTCTGAAAGAAGACCGAAACAATATTTAATTATTTTAACCAAAATAATTAGGGAGTAAATTAAAGATATATTGATTTTACAATATATTACAAATAAAGAAGGGCAAAGAGTTAATAAATTACAAAATATAATAAGAGTATCCGTTACTGCTTTTAAGACCACAGCCGCACAACTCTTAAGGATTATTTTGCAATAAAATATTTAATATAATTTAATATTTTTGGAAATGTAAAAAGGTTTAATAATAAGCTAGATGTTTGTAAGCTATATTTATTACACAAAACAAATCACTTAATGTTATTTTTACACTAAATATATTTATTTTACATTAAAATATTAAAACAAAAAAAAATAAAGATTTTATATCGATGTCAAAAAGCGTTAAATCTTTAACAGCAGACTCGTGAAAACAGTTTTTCAACTGGAACAGATAATTATAGAGTGCACGCAAAATAATAATACATTAACTCGGCGCGCTTGGACGTGTGAGGACTTTGATAATGTCCAAAAGAAATTGTAAACTGATTTTGAGGTGTGATTTTGGAGTGGATTCACGGCTGATTACGGGGGCGTCCCCCTGTCATTACCTTGTCGGAGCTTTGGTAGCTGAAAAGCCCCACATACGCCTGAACCAATTGAAATACCGTTATATTAATTTATTACGAACATCATTGTTGATATACGGCAGTAAAAGTAAAAGGTATATTACGATTTATTGAATACCATTATATAAGTAGGCGGAGCTTATATTCAGACAGAACTAAGTCCATAAATCAATTTAAGAACAAATAACTAATTTTGTTCTCTAATAACATTAAAAATATATATTGCCAAGGAGCTAGCAAAAGCTTAATGTTAGTATACGCCATAATTGCTCGATCATGTTACCAGATAATTTATAATTTCCTATATCATTTAAAACATTCATCCAATTAAAAATATCTCAAGTCTGAATCAATTGAAAAGTAAAAAAAAAAGTACATCCTACTCGAATCAAAGTTCAATTTTAAAAGATACAATATTAACAAATCACGTCAAGTGGCGGTGGGTGCAGATATTTTGCAGGTCACATAAACTGCGTAAATGTCAATCGATGTTATTTACGCGAAATTGCATGTCACACAGGTCTCATATAATTACGTACGGTACCTTGGCGCGAGAGGTCAAAAAGAAATTCACTTAAAACTGTAACACGCCCTTTGCAAGTTGCGTCGCGAATTTTTTAAAGTCAGGTCATTTTCGAAAACCAGTGTCCGAAAGTGAAACTACCCGGGCATTTATTACCAAGTAAAATATGTAGATTGCCAACGAGATAATAATGATATGTGCCTGTAGTAATGAAATTTCCCGCAGAGACGTCAAATGGTGCCAAAGTAATTTGCGTTGCTTGTCCGTACGCCGAGTGGCCCAAGGGCCGCTTTCGAGCTTACGCAAACCATAAGACTTTTGTCAATTTTATGCGGAAGCTTCCGGAGTCTATACTGCTATTTAATATAACGCAACTTGTATGTTTGTTTATGCTTTCACTATCTTGTTAGAAAAGGCATAAACATCGAAAATAAGGTTACTTGCAGGTTTTGATACAAAGAGCTCACGGCCGAACTATATTTTATATCGTATTTAAAATCTTTTACTACATTTTACCATCAAAATGTCTGGTTTAAGAAATTTAATCTTTAATCATAGTATATAGAAAATAAGTTGCAGAATAATAGTCGGTACAATTTTTAATTACATTTACATGCCGGCATGTACACGTCGTATTTTACAGCATTATTTAGTACTAGCGGCCCGCCCGCGGCTTCTCACGCCTGAACGACTCGCTTATTTATTTACGTAATATTATTTAAGTTATTTACGGAATCTAGTCGGTTATTTTAATATGTATATATGTATATACGAATAAACATATTGTTAATAAAATTCCCATAAAAATCGGTTCAGCAATTCCAGAGATTAGCCCAGATAAACAGAAAGATTTTTTTTTTGTATTTTAGTATGGGTATAAAATACTTTTAGAACTTGAAAAAAAATACATTTATGATGAAATCACAGACAGACGCTTTCAATTTTTCATTATATTTATAGCATAGGCGTCAGTGCACAATCTTGAAATTGCAATTTTTTCATGAAAATGAATACTCGAAGTACCACTCTATCTAGCGGTACAATAATAAATTACCTTGTAATCAAACTGGGACGATAAAACAACGTAAACTAGTACATTTTCTTAAAACTTAAATTTTGTTGTAATTTTTGTATAAAAAAGAATGTCTTTGAAGTTAATATCATTATACTCTGTGGGCAATTTGAGGAAGAGCCTCATGGCCACCATACGAACACCGCCTGGGTGATCTCCTTATTGTTGTTAAATCAACAGAGCCATATAATTTTGATCCATATCTTCACTGACGGCTAAAATTTATTGATCATTTCTTTTCAAAAGCGAGAATGATACGGCAGTTGTGAACTCTGAAACATGTTGGATAACTGCTATTGGTTCCGTTTTTGAATAGCCCTTTTATATCTGATTGGCCTACTTTATTTTGGAGAAATTGACACTCTTAAAATGTTATATTTCACAATTATGGTTTCTTTTTTTTTCAAATTATTTATAAAATAAAAAAGAACTAACACGTCATTATATAACTAAAAAAACGTATATTTTACATATTTTAGGGTATTAATTTCCGGATTAGGCGTAGTTTAATAAATAGTTTAAAACTAGAGGTGAATGAATAGAAGCACTGGGATCTTGTATATATATATATATACACAGCTATATATATATGTCGAGCTCGTTGTAGAATACTGCAGGTGGTGCAGCAATGTACAACGGGGCGGTTCGCGATATGCCACGCGTTGTCGCTTGTCGTTAAACGACACGGACACGGGCGGTATTTCATCTGTACGCTTATCTTCGACGTGCTCGCTCCTTCGCTGACGATGATTTATTCCCTATTTTAACAACGTACAAAATGTAATTTTAGATGTTCATAATTGTTATAATGAATAATGACTACTTGTAAAATTGTCAACGGCCGTTTATCGAATAATGTAGTAGGTGCTTATGTTTTATCGATTACTTTCGCAAATTGTGATAAATAAATATCTTATCGTGTTTGGGTTTAATACCCTCCATAAGTAGGATGTAAATAAGCTCACTCAAAGAGTAGGATGCGATATATGGATGTAATCTATAACGAATTTATTACTTTTTTTTTTCAAGAAAAAAAAACTACAAAAAATTTACTAGCTGCTAAGAAAAAATGTGTATCTATCTATCTTTTAATTTCTATAAGACTTCTGTAAAAGTTCTAGAAAAGAATGTTTTTTTATATCCCTGCATAACCCGCGTGGGTTCGATTCCCACTCGAGGTAATTAATTATTTCCTCACTTTGGTAAGAAGACACGCCACTTAACGCGTAATACTAAAAAAAATGAGCGGTAAGTGAATACCCGTCTGTTTTAAAACTAGGTTCCCTCTGCCTACCTTGCCACGGGTGGGATAAATTACATGATAATAATACATTAAAAAAATCAATGTGCAAGCCTGGCAATCTATTGCTTAAGTTGGGCACTCTTAAAAATGGAACATGGATGTACTTGCGCCATTAGTTTAAATTTTTCGCTTGTTAATGTTACGAGGTGACATGTTTCTAATCAGATAAAAAAAAAACTTACACGCACAGTTACAGTATTATGATATATTTTTAATTAAATAACAAACAAATTACTCAATATGTTTAATAATCCCACCCACTTTTGATTACCTGCCAAAAATTTGTTGACAAGAAGCTGCTCTGCAACAGATATATGAAAGACAAATGTCAGATGAATTATGAAAGCGATTGATGATAAAACGGTTGGTTCGCAAGTCGTAGAAAGTGTCTCGACCTCCGAGCTTTCGTTAACCGACACGCAGGTCAGCCAGCCCCAGCGTACATAAATATGTCGACAGCACGCCCGTGGTACCACTTTGTTTGTTAATATACTGCCAATTATAATCAAACCGTACTTGCCACTGTCAGCCGTCAACTTCTTAATCCATACATGGATTGCATTTCTTTGGCCATTTTTGTTTTCGAGCCCAACGCGTCCACGGATTATTTTACACTTAATGTAACTTTAGATGCAACGGTAACAACTTCATTATAATTAAGGTATTAATTAATATTTAATTTTACTATAAAAGTCTAAAAGCAACAGGTTGTTTGTTCGATCCTCACTAGAGGAAATGAAATGCTTAAATAATATTAAGCATTAATTATTTCTTGGTTCTAGTAAAGCATTGAGTTCCATCAGAGAAAGTGAGGAACGGAAATGTCCTATTGGGAAAGGAGTGTGGACCTAGGTTCCCTTTTTCTCTTTTATACTTTTTGTTCAGCGTGTATCTGAAAAAAAAGTAAAAAAAAACATTATAATTATGTCCCCCACAAGCCAAATCTAAGTGAAATCAAAAATAATTATGAAATAGTTTTATATCATTAGGATTACTTCTAAGAATTATATTTGTGTCAAATATAATAGTAACGTTTTACACCTGAAGTAGATATTGCGAAACATTTCGAACCGGAGTACAATTCCCACGGCGCGCGCGGCCTGGCGGGGCGCTGTCGTCCATCAACATCATTATCTATTAAAAATATCACGTCATATTGTTCGCTTTCTGTATAAAGCGACTTTTTGACGACTACAACTCGCTATCGGTACTTCATCTTTAAACACCAATAAATCACTTCTACAACAATTATGAAACTACTCTCCCTCTCTCGCATACTAAATATGCTAAGTAGAAACGTCGGCATAATAAATATTTTGATTACATTCATATTGTTATCGAGATTGGTTGATTCGTGCTTCATCCGTTAGGACTGAGCCTTATTTGTTTTTAAATATATTATAGTTTTTAATGATACACAAATAACAAATTGTTAACATATTAATCTTCTTTTTTTTTTTAAATCTATAGATGAAATTCTAAATAATATACATTCCTTTTATTACTAAATTTAATTGATCCATTTATTATAATAAATGGATCAATTAAATTATAAAACACTTATAAGTGTTTTATAGTCTAAGTGCCAAACAGAAATTGAATAAAACTGAATTATATGTATATATTTATAATTGTGAGCGCAGCCACGTCCTAGATACCTCGCCGAGCTGCATCGTTACGGCCCTTCAGACTGATTTATGTGCGTAATAAATATTTTTTTAAAGTTTGAATGCGATAATAACTCCATTAATTTTGATTAATGACAATTTCTCAAAAGTGTTTTAACTTTAACAATCGAGCACGCCATATTCGTTGACATATCTCTCCCCTGGACGGTATTGAACATTTTAATTAAATTGTTTTTCAAGTATTTGTTCTCATTTTGTGTAAGCATTCTGTAAGATTTTAAGTTGAACTTTCTTTTGAGTGCTTTTAATTTATCTTTTATTTTTACATGTTTTTTGCGGTTTGTTGGTTAAGCAAATAGGACTTACCTAAAATAATTACCTCAAATTTCTGTTTGTTTAAGGACATGTGAAAAATTTACCCCGTTTGTATCCGCAATTCCATTGCATTGATTTTTTTAAACTAATTGAATAATACAAGATATATCGAACAACGAATGTTGAATATGTAAAAATAAGTACCAAGTTGTGCTAGAATTATTTGTTAGAATTACATTCCGCGGAGTGCTTATCGTAAGAGCGCCGTAGCACCGCGGCGGCGCGGGCGCAGTCGCGGCCAACACATTCAGCGAATTTGCAATGCGCGATATCCCGCATTACCATAAACAGTATAAGGCGGAGGGCATGCCGTCTATCGCGCTAAGACATATAAATTATTCAAAATAAAGTATCGCTTAACCCCTGACCCGTCGCCGCGAGCCGCACGTTTGCTGCGCCACGCTGTCGTCTCAGCTTTTGTTTCCAGAAGAAATTACATCCTGATATGTATAATAAAGAACTGGCTAAAAAGCTAGCAGTAACTTACGTTAATATATTCTTATAATATAATACTACTGATGTTGAACTACTAATAGGTATGCTAATATATCTTAATTGGACTATTTTATTATAACCTGTCCCCGATCATTTAGTAATGGCGTGGTTTTGAAGGTCATACATGTAATAAATAGTGATTGATAATTAATTTACAGCTTTGCGACGCTTTGAAATTGTAAAATATTTCATAAGTTTATTATTATATGAACAGTAGGTAAAGTTTGAAAATAATTCTATACGAAAGTGCAGTATAATAGTAAATGAACGAGTATGCTACGTGTGTAGGTGACTACGAGTGGGGCGGGTGCGGCGTGCAAGGGTGGAGTCGCGTGCACACCCGGCAGGAACTACGGGACTAATTTGCCGCTTATTTACTCAACAGCTTTTGCAAAACGACCCATTAAGGATAACTGTATTAAATAATTATTGCAATGTGCCTTTCTATTTCTATGCGCGCATCGTCGTGCGCGTGCGCGTCCACCTGCCGCTGATCACTATAATTACTTACTATGCATGAATGCGACGGCGAAGATGGCGGCTGTCTAGGACGATTCGGACAAAGAACGGTCATGTATAAAGATATATCGGACTGCGTACGGACAGGTTCCTACGTCGACTTGGGTGTGCAGCATAACCAATTTTCATATGCTCATTAATTTACATTCACTCCGAATGACGCCAACTGTATAATATAAATATGTATATTAGTATAATAATAAATTACTTATATTCTACGTTATAAATTTTGCAATCTTTCTTAAATAAGCAAAATAATAATATTAGTAATAAAAACTTATTTATTTTTAAGTCATCTAGACATCGAAGAGAAAGGAAGAAGAGAAAGAAGAAAAAAGGTTGAAACAAAAACATTAAATACCTACCCATCATATATCTGAATATATGTATTGCAAACAATTGTCTTTCTCCTATATTTTATAAATATTAAAAAAATCATCGTTACTAACAAATGCAAATCGTCAATCGAAATTGCAATGGAAACTTTTATAACTTAAAGCATACAGCCTTGTTTCTATTTTAAGCAAAAGTAAATTTGAACCTTGAAGCGTCTAAAACACGCGGATAGGATGTCTTGCATTGTTCACAAAATAATTCTAACAAGATGTTTCAATGATGAATAAAAATGAATGGCAACCTTCTAAAACACAAGTCAACTTCTGCAGCTAGCTTTGTCCGTTATACACATATTAATATAAATTATAAATAAAAAAAGGAAAAGTGTTTATTTTCTTTGTCTATATCTAGGAATCTACTCGGCTACACCTGTCTACGTACATATATGCAATTTAATTTTATAGACATTTTGCAATGAATTGTTAGAACTCGTTTTACCATTTTTATATGTGGTTAACGGAAACGAGTAGGTAAACGTTGTAATTTATTAGATAAAATTTAAATGAACAACCTTATAATTAACTTTTGTGTAGATTACATTTTATAAATGATTATATTTATAAATTATAGTGGCCATAGACTAAAAAAATTAAGTTATTAATTAGTTTGTAATGTACCCATAACGTTTTTTAGGGAATAACGTTATTTAAGAATTTCACAAGCTTAAACAATTGTATAAAAATAAAGGTAAAATCATGAAAAATACACCAAATAAAAAATGAAAACTAACACTTTAATATGTGTAAATATTGTGGCAAAAACTGTTTTATTATTTCGTTTAGAAAAAGGAAACTGTACTAGTCAGCTGAGATTAAATTTTGGATTTTTGACAGTTATTATTATTTTCTTGAATTTCTCCCAGTCTCTGAAAGTCTGTTTTAGTCTGTAAAAGCAAAAGATAAAATTATAGAAAAAAAAAACCATCGAAAAATATTTTTATAGAAACGTTACGTCTATTTTTATAGAAACAATGACAAATTCTATAAGAGAGCGATTTTCACAAGCAAATCAATCTATATATTAAAAAATATATATTTATTATTTATAAATATATATTTTAAAACAAGATTTTGGCAGAAAAAAATGAAATATTGTATATGTACGTGTATATAATTTAATTAATAAAGACGTATTCTTATTTAATACATTTTAAATTAAATTTTGCATTGTTTTTCTCTGGAGATTGATTTTATTCAACTTCTAGAATAAACTTTATTCATTAATGAACAATAAGATGGACAGCAGAATACGGTCGCAGGCGGAGCGTAGACAATAGTGTTGATAAGCAACTTTCTTTTGCCATGATGTCATGTCGAGTCGAATTAAAGACTATAGTAGTAGATTTCTAGGATTTAATAAATTTGAATTTTTTATTTATATTATTAGATAGTTATATACATTTTGTAGATAAATATGTGTTAAACATTTCACAATATTGTTGTTACATCGTGACATTCTGCACATTTTTGTAGGTGCTATAAGATTTAAACATAGCACCGGGCTTTGTCTAAACAGATTAAAAACATTTAAGATAGTTGTCACTAAGGGAAATATTTGATTTATGTCTATAATATAACATCTTAAGATGGATGTATGATCCAATTGTATAACTATGTACTCAAAACCAACAAAGAAATAGTAAGTAAATGATTTTTTTTCATATTGCATAACAAAAATAGAGAGGCAATTCGTTCAAAATTATATATGCAAGGCCGACGTTATAAAATAAAAAGTATATTATTTAAATTTAAAATCAGCTACTAAAATATCTCAGTAATATGCCCACTGAAAGATAAATAAGTAATTTTGATTTTATCTATTATATGTGCCAACCATTTTTGAGTGTAGAAGGCTATGGGTGAATAAGCTATAAAAAATTGGACGTTCAGTTGATATCCGGTGACTGATGCTGTTCTCATAAATATGTATGCTTTATATTGAATAAAAGTAAAAGTGAATTTATGAAACTTAATAGCTGAGACACGAATGTAACTTCCATCATGTTCAACCTTATCTTTAATGTTGTTTCTGCTTTAAGTACCTTCAATATAGCTTTGGTTTATTTTATTTCTTATCATATTTATTTCGATTTTATATAATCTTCAAGTTTATTCACCTTAAAATATGTGTAATACGTTTTATTTCTATAGAATATACTCGTACAATTTTAGTCAGACTTTATCACATATAAATGTAGTAGTGTTGTAATCTAAAAACTATGATAATATTTTTATATAGGTGTATATAGGTATAGAATTTACTGTTTTATTATAAAAAAAATTGTCGCTGAATAAATTCACAAATGATTATTCAAACTTAATGATTATTCATTTATGTATCGAAATAAGAACTATTTTTTTTTTATTTCTTTGTTGTTTTTATATAACATGCAGGAGTATCGCCCACCCAGCTTCTTTTGCTTATGATGAATAAAAAACTGAACTCTTTGAAAACTGATGTAATTTATTTTATATTTACAACAGAATATAAATATATATATATATATATATATATATTCCCTGACATTTCTAATCAGATATTTTTTTTAAATAAAATATATCTAATACGTTATAATTGTAGACTACGCATAAACTTTCCATTGACGCATAGACAGACACCTTAATTTAATAAAAATATCAAAAACAAAGATTATGTGTAATATACCTATATATAATTAAGATAAATAATAATAAATAAGTAGATTATGTGGAATATTTCGATCTATAAAGTTAATGACAATTTGCACAATCGTTAATCGTTGGTCCGTTTTAATGGCTACGATTCATCACATTCTCCGGTTTTTACAGTGTATCACAATCTGTATCCACTCAGCAGCAAGGTCGTCGGGTATAAAAAACGGTGTCTTGTTTTTGATCTGTTTTTATTTATCCTTTAAGAAAAAGAATATCAGAACGTTTTGGAAGTGCCCGACGACGCAGATCGCGCCGGCGCGCCAACTTGTCCATGCAGGAAGTTGATCCAATTCGACAACAAAAGATTTATGTGTGTTTCTTACACTTTATGAAAAAAAGTAATAATACCAGAAATAGAATTGAGTAGTTAAAAATAAGGTGTATGAAATTTTATACATAGTTTAAATTACGTACAATCTTCAATAGATTGAATCATTGCGAAGATAGATCCTCGATTTATTTAGTTTATCTGAAGCGATGTTGTTTTATTGTGGTCCATGGGGCATTATGCTACACAACTTACAAGCGTTATGCAAAATACGAAGCGCCTCTCGATTCTGAGATATCTATCTATAAATAAAGACAACAAATCGTGGGATTGCGCAGGTGAATGGCTATTTTGATATGTTATTTTAGATTAACTACGAGTATATCGTTCATAATAAACAACCTCCTTTCCGTCCACTTATTTAATTTCGCACAATAATTCACAATCGGATTTAATTCAATGTAGTAGTAATTTTAATTTCTATTGTTAAAAATGAATAACAATGTGCTAAAAACTGTTACAGATGTTACTTTCAAAAACCCATTCACAGAGTAATAAAAAACGTCGATTATTGAGATAGGAATCGCAGAACGTGTTGAAACGTTTATGATATTAAGCTTTCTATGGTGGTGTCATATCTTAATATGATCACTTCACGTCCCCTTCCGTTTATGTTAACTTGTAAAAAATAATTAAAATATTGAAGCCTATGAAATTAAGTTAATGGATCTGCTTGTATAATAAAATGATAACAATAAATTTTAAAGTGCGACTCTGGTCCCAGCTTTTTTTTTCAGCTTCACGCTGTATCCCGCACACAGGATAGGCTGAGGGCTGAGCTTCCTCACTAGCCCCAGCTTCCATAAATCATAATAAACTTTATGGTTTATGGGAGCGTTATAGTTCACTCATATGGATTTTTTTTTTACTTAATATTAATTATTAGATATAAGCTATAAATTGCAAACAATAAATACACATATATTAATATTGTTATTTGATATTTATTTGTAGTGTATAATAATCTAAAATGTATGTACATTTATTATATTAGAAGATAATAATTATGATGACGCCAGTCGTGGTGCACAGGTTGTGACTGTAAACGTAACTGGTTGTGAGTTCGATCCCCACTCGAGGAAACTAGTTATTTATATCTCCGCTCTGGTATCGAGACAAAGCACGGCGTTGAGTTTTGCCACTCAACATATAATGCCTCCAGAATTCAGTGGAAAATGTGGAACGGAGTGTCTTAATACTAGGTTCCCTCTATCTATCCTGCTGTGAGTGGGATACTGCGTGAAGCTGATTTTTTTATAATTATATGCTTAAGAAATATTTTTCGTATTATTACATTTTATATAGTTGACTTATATTATAAATGGCGTAAAAACATATACATGTTGAATAATAAACATAAAACAAGTATAAGTCACCACAATATATTTTAACCGCGTAGTAAAGACACAACTTGTTAATTTAAGTATCAACTTGATTTTTATAGCAGTCTTATTTGAGGTAATTATTTATTTGTAAATAATATTTAATTGACTGACTCGTAAAAACAATTGTTATTTGTTAGTCATAACACGATCTACATAAATACATTCCTAGCCGAATACTAACTCCATTTGTAGTGACGTACCTAACGATTAAATTTTAGGCGAATTATAAAAAAAAAATAATATTATATACATATATATATCTGAATATAATTATATTATTACATAACATTAGAACATTACATTATACAAAGATTTTACAATGAAATAATAATTAAGCCTATTGGTATACTTATACGCCGAAATTTATCAATAACATACACTTATATTTTTATATATTCGAAGAATTATTAAAAAAATTGTTAACTTACGAAAATTCTAAACATGACACAAAATTTATATTTTACTCCTTGATCGTGATATTTAGCATCATATAATTTTTGGCCTCTATGCTGTATCTCTCCATTTATCGTAAGATATCGCGAACAAATATATTTATCTGGGAAATTTTGCTGATTATTTTTATATTTTAAATAAAAAAAGTATCCTTTAAAATAAATGGCAAGGAATACAAGGGCTTTTACGACAAAATACCGTTATAATATGTAATATAACACTGATTAAAAAGTAAATATTTTTTCAGATATTAATATTTTTTATTTATTTTAACTTGAAATTATAGTATTAAACTTAATATTTTTTATATGTATAATGAAAATCTCCTATTATCTTAAGGTAATTATTACTGGTGCTCCCTTCTGTATTTTAAGAGTATGTAGTCGTGGCAGTTCGTACTCACAGTCAATATGATTTCATTTAAAATTCAAAATGCATTATATCAGAAAGTCAGAGACAATATTGTTCGCGGGTCACAGCGGGAGATCGAGATGACATCTCTCAGCGTGCAACCTTACTTCTATACTCGTGTGCCGCTCTAAGCAACAACCTTCCTTCGACCTTCTTACTACCAAAATAAAGATTATTTTTCCATATCAATAACATACTCAACGAATATCAATCCTACACCTAACAGCATAGAGTTTTATTTTATTAACATAGAAATATATTATAAAAATAAAAGCACAGATAAAAAGACAGATAGAGGTAGTTACAAAATTAAGCAACCAAATCGTTTTCGATTACAAAGTTCATTGTTTGATTCGCAACGTGATTTCTATGAGTGGAAGGCGCGAGCGGCGCAGGCGCAGGGTTATCGGTTCAGGCGCCCGTCACGGTTCCCACGGAGAGCGGCATTTTAAATGCCTATTTATCTAAGTATGGCGACAGGACCGATGCATTCTATTGGAGTATCCTCTTCTGGATGGGTCAAGGATTCAGAGGTGATTGCGGATCCAAGCTTGTGTGATGGCAAACAATCTAACCTTGTAACCTTGTAAAGCTCTTAGTCGTATCCTATTATTCTCGAATCGACCGCAGTACGCTAAAGACCTATATATTCATTATATCTTATAATTAAATAGTTATTTGATTTGCGTCAACAGTAAATGTAAAATGATTTTTTACTTGATCTGTTAATGTTATTGACAATATATCTATATACTTAATCAAAATCTAAAGTATATTATTTAAAAAACTTCTTTTTTAGATCCAATGTTAAAGCGGTCAAAAATAATTACTTCCTTGGTTAAACAACACTGCATACAGATATCGCCTCCACGTTCCTTCAGAATATATTATTGCGGAAGTATGTCGAATAAAGTGACCATTTATACGAGTTGTTGACAATCATCATCGTGATTCACATTTTACCTCGAATTCGGTGAAAATAGCTTTGAGATTATGAGTTCAAGTGAAGCAATATTCATTTCGGACATTAAAATACATCTTGTGGGCATAAAAGTTTAACATATTCTTTCTATATATCTGTTCATAGAAGGTTTTTAAGCGACATAACTGCTACATTTATTTTTTTATATTATAAAAAAAAATCAAGTTAACTTACGTTTCTTTTAAATTAAATTATAGTACTTTTAATATTTTCTTTTTTATAAAGGCTAAACTTTTTAAGTTTAAATTGTAAGATACAAATAAATAAATTTACATGTCAAATAGTTTATTTAATATATATGCATAAAAAAAAAGAAAATACACTCAAGTTTATAGTATATTTTTAAAAATGATAAAAAACAAAACAGCTTCACATTTATTTTAAATGTTTCAAAGTGCTACACTAAAACAAAAAAAAAACTTCAGAAGGTGCCGTATTCCGCCAAAATTCGACATATTTTGTGTTGAGTGAATTTGACACCGCTATTAATCTCACTTTAACTGGAAAATGAAAGAAAAAATATATGAAAAAGGCACGTAAGCCATGAGCGCGTTGAAGTCTTTTTTATGACAAATTATATGAGTTATCTATATATTATGTACTTGTGCTATACTTGCGTTTATTATACTTGATACTAAATAAGGCATTTGTTAAAAGGTCGCACTACTTATTGTAAATTATAACCTGAGACAAGTGATCGAAATTTTAAGGGGAAGTAGGGCAATACTTTTATGCAATACATCTGTCCAGTTAAAAAATATTAAATTCATTAAAAAACAAAAAAAAACCAATAACTTTCTTCTAGATTGCATTTGTCTCGGCTTTTACTACCAGTCAGCCTTCCGACACAATTTACTTTGTATTGGACGGTTCTTCGACATCCTCGGTGGTTGGTCCATGGACCTCCCTGGGTTTCCGGCGGGTCTAACTCTAGAGAGGGACATAGCAAGGCACTTCCGACATATTTGCCAACCGGCCACGGCCATCTCAGAGAATGTTCTTGGAGCTAACAATCAATCATTAATTTACCATATGGCTAAACTTTTTTATTTATAATTAAAAATAAGTTAAAGATGAACTGATTATTTGTATTTCCATATTTTTAAATGAAAACGAAACTTCAACTTTTCAAGTTTTCTTCAGCTTCAACTTTTTTTTCAGGTACAAGCCTTTTTTTTAATATAGAAAACTTATGTAAATGTAAAATTTCACTTAAATTTTTACAGCGTATTGTTTTCATTTTTCATTTTTAATACGTACTTTACAGTGTCAGCTTTCCCCTCGAAAAGATAAACTGCGATAAAATCGATATTTTATGAATCGACAAGTGAACATACAAAAATCACTTCACATGACGATTATAGCTGGAGGGAAGGAGCGAGAGTAGCACTAAACCTCTTTATTTTACGAGTGCTTGTCTAATAAAACAATCGTATAATTTGGTGCTTCAGCCTTTTAAATTTGTACTTATTTTATTTAATTTGTGTTAACTTTATGATTGTCTGTAATAACGACATTGTAAACATTTGTCGACGTAAGAATTAAATTTCGTCCAATTCTAGGGCTTCTAAAAGCGCGGTAGCGTATTAACAATACAAAAAAATAATCTTTAACTGTAATTGACATTTTTTATGTCATATATTTTAAAGTATATGATATATAAAATGTCTGTTATAGTGTTTTATATATGAATATGCAATTATAAGTATGATTACATCTGAAAAAATGAAAGCAATAATATTTTTATTTGTCTCAGTTATTCCAAATAATATCATATTTAAAACTTATCGAGTAATAAAAAAAAACACTTAGCCTGATTTGAAACATACAGTTTTATTATACGATGGTTGTAAATGGTACGAGTAGGTAGGTACTAGAGTGAAATACGCGATAAGGTGTAAACACAAAAGTACGACCGCGCGGCCTCAACACGCAATAAATGGTGTAATTAAGTGAAATTATTATAATTTTCTTAGCATTTTAAATGCATGTCCCAAACATTACGTTTTCTCGTTAAATATATTTTTTTGAACCGCTAAATAGCTGCTTCATTTATGTATATTTAAAATATTTTGATGATTCTTAATGTAGAATTTAATTCAAATTTCTGTCACCGAAATTTACGATTAAAGTATTATGTATTCAAAAACCATGATTACCTACATTTCACAAGATGTTAATCTCTATATATTTCAAACTTAATTTATCTGTATGTGTATTAGTTATCGATTAATACTGTATATACCACGCTAGTAGGATAACCATGTCGTAAACATAATTATATAAATATTGTGGAGTACACACTAAAATATCATGACAAACAACATCGTAAAAGATTATCAATGAGATAATCTTTTACATAAGATATCTTGAAATAATCCGAAAAGCAGAGAACGGAGTGCTTAAAATAGGATTTATTTCTCTAGAGTGACAGTTAAGTTAAAAATATGAAAGTATAAAACTTATAAATAAATTCATAATATGTCTAATATTGACGTTCTTTTCTTGATCATCTCAAATGCATCTCTCTTTCGGCCTCAAATAAGAATAAAAAAACAATATCGATATCAGTCCATTATGGATTGGAACAAATGATACAGCTTAAAGCCTTTTAAGTGGTTGAATCGTGAGTCGTCGGAGTAATTAACCGCAACTGATCTCACCCAATGACCGCCACGACATCCGCGGGCACAACTAGACTTAGGATGAATGAATTTAATATAATGTATTTATATGCATTATAAAATATTTTTTTTAATATTTAAACGATCTAAGACAAAATTAAATCCTGAAGATTAGATATTTTGTGAGGTCAAATTATAAATATGTAAATAATTTTTCTCTGATACATACAAATATAAATACAGTCAGCCACGAAAATCTAAATTACAATGTGAAATGTTGCTTAAAAATATCTTAAGATTTGGTACGTGACTACCAGCGGATAATTAAAATAATGTTATATTAGATTAGAATATGTACATATACATGAACAGTAATGTCTTTATAGACTTGTTCCCTGCAATGACGGATTTATCAAAATAAAAATGTAATATTCTTTTTACTTATATAACGTGACGATTTTATTTCTATGATATAATTCTATTACATAGACTCCGTTTAGAATATCCTTGTGATTTCGTTTGTTTTTAATTTTTCCTAAAAATGTAAAGAAACGTATTGATTTTTTTTATTTTGATTTATAGAATAGTAAGTGCTTATTTTGAAATTATACTTTTATTCCCCTAATTTCACTATGGAATAAGATTCTAGAAAGTTTCACCTGACAGCTGTCAAAAATTGTGTGTGACGCCCTTATCTTACATAAGTAGGTGTATCAGGAACACTTGAAAATTAAATTTACGTCCTTGCAAGTTTGCTCTTTAGTCGTAATTACCAGAAAAGTTTTTGGATGTAGTGACAAATTACGTGATAAATGCATCATATAAAGAATATTCAAATTTATTTAAACTGTCACAACGTGACATACAAAATCCATTATAACAACATAAATACATACATATATGATAATCACTATTACAGAATATAATTTAATTCATTGCTGTTTGCGTTTAGAAACTAACTAAGAACTAAGAACACGTGCAATTATATATTATGTAAATAATTATAAGAATACAATGTAAGACTATCGCAAAATCTGTTTTTATTTAAAAATGAACACTGATTCTTGATTACAGTAAAATATTTAGTCTTAAAAATATTTTTTAATTACTCAACATAAACTAAATTTCGATCAGGAAATAATTTCATTATAAACATATCCCTTTATAAGTAATATTAATATTAATTAATATAAATAATTTCTAAATTATTATATCGATAACGTTTAAAGATTCGCAAAATATTACATTAGTTAATTTATATAAATCGGCATTCTGAACCGGTTTTTTTTGTAAATAAATTTAACCGTCTAGATGCAAATTGGCGATAAAACACGTTATCTTAGTGATAATTTGAAACGAACAAATAACATCGAATCGTTAATTGCTGGCTCAGTAATATGACAAAGACGATATTGAATATGTACATAAATAGAGCCTATCAATCTTATCTATTTTTACCATATATGGAGGAAAAACAAGACTGCAAAATAATACGAAGCAAATAAAGTTAATAAAAAGATAACTATTATCTTATTATTTATAATAACACAACATAATGTAACTATAGCATAAACTTATATTATTAATAATATAAGTAAATATTCTCTTGTCAACTTCATTTTTTTTTTCTTTTAATTTTTTATATTTTTAAAGGAGGAAAATAAATTTATAAATATAATTACATCAACGATAATAACTTAATATAAAATAACAAACTTTACAATATATAAAGTAAAGTACATAGCAGAAAAAATGAAATTTGGTTGGTGAATTAATAATTGCTTAAAATTATTAACTTAATTATTACACGTCGTCGTTTGTAAAGAACACCAAATGATAAATGAAATTTGTGTTCATTTTCAAAGCTAATATTGTGCGTAGACGCTTGCGTCAATGATGGAGCTGCATTTATGTTGTTCATAACGATGACTATAATCAACATTATCGACTGATGGAACATTCTGAATAACCATTAGGTTGGCTTTTCTGGAGTTGAGCCCAGAGCCAATTCAAGCGTGTACTACTTACTCAACACTTCTTTATACATATAATAGTGTTCATGTATTGAGTAGGTAGTGCTGTTAGAGCGAATCATTTCTTTTATCTTGTGAGCGTACTGGTCGATGTTAGCGGGAAAGCGCAATAGTACGTTGTGGCGCGATGAACGTGTGCGATATCATTCATTAAGCAGCAGCCAACTATTTTCACGTCAAATTAGTTGGGACCGCGATTAATTAGACAAAGGTGCTGAACCCGCGTCCGCATATTTCTCTCAAACGTACCTCCCGCCGCCCACTGCTTTATGCGCTTGCGCATCATTAGTGCAATCCGAAGCAAGATTTTTTAAGACGCTTATTAGTTGCGGAAAATTAACATTTTATAATATGTTGTACACCTTGTATTTGAAATCCTGTTCAAGTTATTACATCCTAATTTACAAGCTAAAGAGTCGAGTTTATAAAAAAGAGCTTATAAAGTTTTTATAAAATTATAATAATAAGTAACTATAAGAATATAATGTTATTCTTATAGTTACTTAATGTATATTGCTATATTCATTAGCTTCAATACACATGAGTTTAAACTCATAATTTCTGAATTTATAATTGGCATTTTAAATTATAATAGCCTTGTTACTTTCATTACCAACTTTATCTTACTTTTTAGAGGCAACTTAAATTATTATACTTAATTAAGACAAAGACTAGGTTCAGCTGCTGCCGTCGGGCGCACGCGAGCGGCTGCGACACTAGATACAAACGCGCGCTAGCCTACAACGGACCTCACTAGCTGTATAATAAGTAGCGATAGGTATATCTATATTTATATGTTGATGTTTATTTAATACTTATTGCTATTTACTTAAGATGTTATTTTTCCATTCACCAACTTATCTTTTGTTATACTAACCTATCACAAGGCGATCTCTAATGCCCAAAACCGGTTGGACAAGTTACCACATGGTAAATACAAATAAAAAATATCTAATAGGTACAAAAATAGTCATATAAAAGCGATGGTCCATAATTAACATTTTAAAATTAAATATATTATTTATGTTTAAATACATTTCATAATATAATGGGAATTGTTCAAATAGTGTTTCTCTCAACTAGTCGAGAAGGGACTTTTATTTTCGATTGACCGATTCAAATTTACTAATTTTGGTACAAATAAAACTGTACCAATACTAATAATATTTCAGGGAGGTAGAGGGAACCTCGTTCACCACTCTCCATTTTGGAGGCATTGCGTATTGAGTGGTGGAACTCAACTACACGCTTTGCCTGGACATCCGAGTCTGTCGTGTCTGTGATATGGTCACACTCTTGTGTATCTGCGCTATAACTGGCCTCAATGTTATAAACTTAAAAGATTTTTACGTTCAATATAGAAGTATTAGATTTTCAAGTAAAGATTTTTTGTGTCGAATAGCAGAATGCAACGCAACGTTTTACCTCGATACCAGAGCGGAGGATCCAAAATATTATATTAACTATTTCATTTCCATAATTGGGAGTCGAACCCACAACCTGTCACGCTAGTGCTGTACGTCCTGTACCACGTCTGGCCTCAATGTGGATAATATTATAATTTTATTTAACCAGTAATTAATATAGATTAACGTACATTTTCAAAATATCTACGCCTAGTAAATGTATCTGTATTATGTGTAACAATTAGCGTAATTACGACAACGGTTTTAAGAGCAGGTGCAAAGTGCGACAGCGCACTCATAATTCCTCGTAACGGACCTGGCTCAAGGCAGTGCTGGGGAAGCGTGCTTGTAGGCTGCAAAATTACTGGTTCACTATAATCGATCTCTGTATAATTCTAAGCCACTTCACCTGACCATTTTAACGGCAATTGTTTATTGTGTAAGCGTATCTTGCTGGCGATGATGGAAAAACGCCACGCTGCTCTACACTAACCTATTTTTTGCCTCCGTGCAATGTGCAATCAAGAGATACCACTATAATGACAATTTTAATTGGATTTTTTTATGTTACATTTTTAATTATAACTTAGACACTCTCCTGTATTATGTGTATATTATAAATGTTAATTATTGTCACCTCCACTATATTAAAGTTCATTTCACTTTAACTGTTTATTTTTTCTATCTAATTATTAATTAATTCAGAACTTGCAATTCAAATAAATGTTAATGAGAAGGAAATTGGATGAAGTAGGCATCGTTTTGTTAGCGGGCACGCATGACGCTCTCGCGAAGACGTTACGCCATGACCCTTACTTTCTACAGCATAAGGTAAATAATGCAATAAATATTTCAACTAACTGTATCCCTCAAACTCATAAAATAACACCAGAGCGCAGCCGCTTTGTTCTTAGTATTGGCAAAATCTCGCTGCACATAAATTTGCGGGGTTACGTTGTGAAAGCCAATATTCTTTGTGGCGTTGAGCGAGGTCTATTTCTAACATTAAATAAATTACACCGATATTACAAGAACGAATTGGCAGAACTTGTTTTCGACGAACGTGTCTGCTCGCGAGTAACGATTTGCCATCATTTTTGTATTACCTTATTCCAAAAATTGTGAAGTATTTGGATTTGAAACTTTAATATATATATATATATATATTCATATTTTTTTATACTATTATTATTTTTTTTTAAGTAGACATATGCTTATATATTTACTTTTATCATTTTAATTAACAAATCAAAAAGCCCGTACTGTTTGTAAAACAGATTTTATATGAAAACAAAACAGAAAGCCCTAAACAAAGGCAAGTACGAGGTTAAATGGCATCCGTTTAATTAACACAGCCGCGGTGAACAGAGCTCATCATTAGAAGCACAATCGTGTATCGTATTTGTGCCGATAGCGCTATTTGTGTCAATGTTAATGAACACGCCAATCTTACATCTCATAAAGCTCAAAGACGGCACATACTCCACTACAACATTATTGCTTTATGATCAACTCTGTACAAACGCCACCAGAATCTAATCTATCTTAATCATTTGTCTTGATATCTTACGTAAAACTGTATTATTAGAATTATTGAACATATAAAATTTAAACTATGACGTGATAAATCAACATTATGTGTACAAATGATACCTAATATTTTATTTCAAATCTGTCGTACTAGAAAATCAATTTCGAAAAGCTTGTAGGTACAGACAGTATAAAAAAAATTAACCGTAAAAGTTTTGTAAATAATACTTATCTTTTATTTATAAAGTACGAATAAGTAGAGAGAGAGAGATCGCACTTATTTATTACGATAAAGCGTAGTAAAATACACGTACTGTTTAAATATGTAATTAAATAAGGAAAAGTTTTATTTTCATTTCCATTGGTTATTTGAGAATTTTATTATATTTATATGCTTTTTTTTATATTTAAAACTGCATAGTTGCAGTTTTAAATTTAAAGCCCTTCCAATAGGTTCTAGCACTATAAGCTTAAGTTAGCATTTATAATACTTAATTCTTACTATATGATGTAGTCAAAAAAATAGACGCCAGTGAGTCCGGTCGTGGCGATAAAAAATTTAGTTCATTTAGTTTATTTATAAAATATTTTTCATCACTCATTTGTTGTTTCTGTACAAGATATGTTAATGCACGTAATACAAAATAAAAAGACTTTCTTTCAAATACATGACCCACATTTTATTAACTCGACCAAGGCAATGCAACGAATTATCGAACAATGATCATTATAAAGCAGAAAGACTTTTATGTGAGGTGCTTATCTGTCTTGGAAATGTTTGAATGTTTTAAGCTATGGAAAATATGCAGCTGCATATACCATATCTTATTTCATTTGTGCAATAAAACTTCTCGTTCAATTTATCTATTTTATATCGTTGTAATATTTTTTCGTTCATCGTTGTAATATAAAATGCGTATATAATGTGTA
The DNA here is from genome assembly GCA_037355905.1 of Heliconius aoede. Taxonomy (NCBI): domain Eukaryota; kingdom Metazoa; phylum Arthropoda; class Insecta; order Lepidoptera; family Nymphalidae; genus Heliconius; species Heliconius aoede. The sequence continues at coordinate 990,910 of JBAIZZ010000012.1, forward strand.
ATATATAATACGCATTTTAAATATTGATAATTAACAAACAAAGTTATTAAATTTTTCAAATTATTAATAGAGTTATACACGCAATTACATAGCAAAGAGCCAATTATCTGGAAAGAAAAAAATACAATAATTTGTAACCTTAATAACGCTTACAAGAATCTCTATTATTGAGCGTCGACTAATCTAATATTTCTTTAAGCAATTTTAGTTCTACTGCAGCTCATTATTTACTTTTGTTCTACACTTCGGCATTGTAGCCTTGAAAAGAGAACTGTGAATATAATGAGAGATTTTAAAGTTGTTATATTAATTTAGTCATATTTTTCGTAAAATTAATTCATAAGCATGGGAACCTAATATGAAATGTACACCTGCTTTGTTCCCCTGGGCATTATAACCACAGAATCAATGGTGATAATTGTGCTGCAATGGCAAACCGGAGCTCTACGCTCCGGCGCACGTGTTTAATAACCATTAAAATAATTGCTACCCGGTTTTATATGAAGTTAATTACAATAATAAGGGTTGTTGCGGCTAATCGATACGCTTCACTGCGCTCTACTAATTTGTGATGTCCTGTAAATTTCCCCTAAAAGTTAAGAAATATTAAAAAATATATATTCAAATATATGTAAACTGTTATACAGAAGTGCACAATAGAGTGACAAGTAGAGTGCCACGTATCTAGGTGATGGGGATGATATATAAACTTGTGACATTCTGTGTAATTTCGAAATTCATGATTTTTGGATTTTTATTACATTTTTATATACTTTTGCATGAAATGTGAATTAATAAAAAAACCAAACTATTTTTAGTGTTTAAGTGTTTTAATTTTAAGTCCTAATTCCGATTATTTTAGCTATGGGAAATTACTATACTTTTTTAAAGATTTATCATTTTATTTGTTAAATAATTCGTGACTAAAAATAGGCACTCTGCAGAAGAGTTTACTCATACGTAAGAAACAAATAATATTCATATTTTCATAACAATATATTTCTTATAATTAAGTAGTTAATATGTTGTCAGTTTTCAAAAGCGAGATGGATATTTTATTAATGAAAAAAATTTCAAATTTATAAAGCCTTTACTTATATAGCAAAAATTGTAAATAAATTAGATAAATAATATTACCAAATACATTTTTTTGTCATTCGACATCAATCTTACACTCTCACCTCATTACCGGATAATCTTTTTTTAATTAAATAATATATAATAGTGACGTGCTACAACGCATTACTTTCAGATATGTGTACGCAACAGTCATTCAGTCATTATTCGGGCAATTTATCAGATGTTGCGTCGTCCTTTACCCGACGCCGCGGATGAATTTAATTTAGCTTCAACGGCGTCAGTATTCAAATTTATATAATCAATCACAAGATTGTTATGAAAGTGTGCTATACGCGACGATTTCTCGGCCAATTTTGCATCATCACTGCGAGCAGGTTAAATACTCGTCGCACCCATTCCACGAGAAACACAATGCGGTCAAAGATGGATACGAAAATTGGACGGGCCCTAGGTAAAATATCGAAAGTGAAAATTACAAATCTTATTATTGCCGTTTTGAAATATTAATTAGAGTAATTTTGCGATTATATATTAAAATTACTATTTTCAGTGGTTCAAACGAGCAATAAAATCATTGGCGAATTTTCAATTACGATATTTTACCTGGGAACCGGCGAACTAAATAGTAAAACGCCATTTTAGCAATGACATCAATAAGTATCTTATTTCAACTGTATTTACATATTTATATTAAATCCTATATCAAGTTACACTTAATACAAAATGAATGTAATACGTCATTGTATAAAATGAAATATTCCACGAACTCTCATTCAAATGTCGATATATATCACAGTCCATAGTTCGATTAAACTTTAATTGTATATTGTTGTACTGTAATATAGTATACATGTAATAAAGTTGTAGGAGGTGCATTTAAATATTATTACTAAGACTTAAAATTATGTTTTTAAGACGTATGAACGAATTGAATGAATGAAGAAAAAAATAATTATTTCCTCGAGTGGGGATTTAACCCAGAGCCATTCGCGTTTACAGACACTAAAATTATATAGTATATTTAAAATTACAATTTATTTAATATGCCTTGACGTTTATACGTCAAATTTCAATAATTAATTTACAATAATTATGTTTCAAACATGTTTATCGTCTTAGTACTAAACAGAGTACTAAAATTTAATAAGTAAGCTATATTATTAAATTTGAACGATAAATAATTTAAAGTTAGGTTAAAGTGAGTTGTAAATGTTGTAATATGTAACCAATTTTCAAATAACAAGTCGACGTTACCATGGCTTTTTTTTATGACGATTCATTTCTCCAGAACGCACAGTAGTCAATGGACACTTATCTCTATAAATGAGCTATTATTCAGAGCAAGCCGTTTCACTTTAGGCGTACTTATCTATTACTACATTGTCCTATGCATCAGTCAACTATAATCTTATCTGTACATCGTGGGAGCCGATACTCGTGACGAGTAGGACCGTTTAAATCAATGCGCTGCGGTCACTTGAGTTACGTATAAGTCATTCCACGGCAATAATATTAGCAAACTTATTTTAATAAAATCTTAGAGAGGATGACGAATGCATAAGCTTCCGGTTTCCTCTTATGTCTGTCATATACCTTTTATGCAATTTTATTTACTCTTAAGATATTTGTTGGTCAATTTTTTTATATAATGTTTATTTTTTTCAGCTGCAACTAAGTATAGCCGAATTAATAACTATATCACACCCAGTAGCGATCAATAAGCGGCAATAGCCTCGTGAGAACCGAGTAATTTATCTGTCTAATCTAATCTATCGGACGGAGCTCTCGATATCAGTTGTTTCTTACTTACTAGTAGTATCTATTGAAACTTACTAAGAATAGCTATATCTTAATATTTGAAGTGACCTACCTTCGTAACTATGAAGTCAGAGTTTCGAAAAGACTTAAAAATTTTATTTATTTTACACTTTATATATTTTTGGCAAATATTGTGATTCTATATAGAGATTTTATTACTTAATGGATTGACAAAAATGGTTTTATTGTTATTTAAAATAGAATATGCATACATCATTTAAATTTTATAAAACATGTAAACCAATATGGTCCGTAACTTTGTCTACGTGAAACTATAGTTATATAAAATATTATAACAGAAAGTCTCTCTATTTTAGTTTTAGAGGACAATATCCAGTGGAAAAATCAGAGATCAAAATCAAATATTAATACGTCTACTAGGAACGAGATTTTGTTTCTTTTATCAACACATATTTAGTAAAAAGAACAACAGCCTGTTCTTTTTACTAAATAGGAAAATAATAAAATATGTTTCTACTATATTAAGATTTTTGCAAAAAAAAATTGAGAACACTCAACCTCTCATTTATAAAATTCACTTAATCTACACATATTTTGTAGGTACTCGTACGTATTTGTATAAGCCAGTGATTTTTTATAAATGCATTAATGCTTCCGCCAGAGCTGTCCGAAGAAAAAAATATAAAATAAAAGAATGCCAACTATAAAATAAAAATAAGCTCTAATCTAAGCTAATCTCTCAACTTTAATAATATATTTGACTTGTTAAATGGACTTTCGTACACGTCACAGTGTTGCCAATTTAACATTCAAGGATTATGTTAGCAGCCAGACATCAGTCGGTCGGTTTAGGATTTCTCATGCAACGCGATAAATGCGTCTAGATAAGTCTGCGGTCGGTGACTAAGTGATTTTTGCCTTTCTATAAACAATATTTAAAGGTTGAAAGAGATTATCGACTAATTTCATTTTTGTATCAAACGTATTAATAGAAAATTACGCAAGCCGTCGCGAAATATATATTATTACTGTAACATTCATAATAAAAAGCTTATACAGTAAACAATTTCTTAAAATTTAAACTTCATTTAAAATTCATTTGTTTTAATAATATTTAAACTATAAGTTAAGTTAATCAATGCATCCACCATATATGGGAGCGCGCACTGCTGAGAGGTCGACCTGCATCTGCAACGCTACTGAACGGATTTAATTGAAATTCCTATTGTAATATATTATATATATTATGCGGCTGTAACATGAATATCTAAAGTGAGACATAAATCCTGGTACCCCTGTACCTTATTTATTATTGTAGTTTTATTATAAAATATGAACATATAAAACATTCTCATATATTGGTAACCGCTGTATACATATGTGTCAAAAGTTTGAAAATCTCCTAAGCATAATGTTTCAATTGACAATATAATAGTTATGTTATATAGTATACTATATACAAATAAACAAACGAAAGGTAGTCGTGCGTGCCGTTCGCATTTCTAAAATAAAGCAAAATTGCATAATTATCTAAATTGAAGCTCTTCTTGATATTGTGAAACTTTTTGCTTCTTCGTAATACTTAAATTATGAAAACATCAATGATGGACGAGCTCGCGGGAGTTTTTGAATCTCCTTATTGGCGTGTTCTATATAATGACATGCTATCAAAAAATAATTGATAATTTATTCATACGGAAACGGGCGACCGCAGGCCGTTCTTTGTAAAAAGCGTATCAGACCGCACCCTGACCGGGCGCACTGACCTTGTTGCCTTAATGCACCCTAATTTCACCGCGGCCGCCGTAATGCATTCCGAAAACCGACACGTCACTGTTTGCACGACTTGCCGACACATTAATACTGAGCGAGTGCTTCTGCGAGGCGCGATGCAAGACACGACTCGACTGCGTGGCTATCTCCTGTAACATATGATGATATGATGATGATGATATGATGATATACATATATATATATGGATTTTTAATTTATTGATGATAAATAAAAAACCTAAGCTTGCAATAAAATACAGCCACCTCGCACTAAATGCTTCTGTTTTACCCAATTCCTAGCAGCAGTTTCAAGGGTGCCTATACCTAATATATAGATAGGTACATGACAAATCATAATTTAATACAAATGCTGAACATATTTATATGAATTATAATAATATAGTATAAAGCCTCAGAGTTGATTGAGCTGAGCGAAGCGAAGCTATTACTAGTCCAAAGTGTATTTCGTTGTAATGCTATTCCTCATAGACCGTTAAACCTATAGGTTTAACTGAAATTTAATTATTAAATTTAAATGAAATTTTACAGCTTAGGAACGTTGCGTTCCACACGGTGATTCCGGCTAAGTAGTTTGGAGATAAAGTCAGTTCTCGACTTACGAAGGGGTTTGATTCCACAACTTCGAACGTAATCGAAATGGTTGTAAGTCGAATTTCATACAAAAATATATATATCTGATTTTTAATGTTCCTATTCATGTTCATATTCATGTAATGTGACCGAAGACGCGAATATTTGATTTTAATTTCAGCTTATTAAAAGCTTATCTCTACGTGATCTTGAGATATATAGTGTGACAACAAAGTGATTTTATACAGATACCGTTTTTGTTTTTGAGGAACGGAGCCCTAAAAAAATACAACATTGTCTTTAAAAGAATGTTGTTTATTTTTTACAACAACAATAGCGATGCAAGCAGGATACATTCTATTCTATTCATATACACACGAATTCCTTCTATTTATATACATACGATTAATTCTTTAAAATAAAATAATCTATTTGGATGTCTATAAAATAATAAACCATTTACAGTATAACGCACATATTGACAAAATTTGCAATAAACTTCGGTACTAACATATTGCGAATGGAGATGGAGTCTATACAAACGGATTGAGGTGATTAGCGAAAGCGATTGAATCTTGGGCCGAAGGGCAGATAGATGATAAGCCGACGTCTGCGCATGCGTAATTAGAGGTAAACAGAAAATAATTGGACGCAATCACGCGGTATGGGAACGCCTAGGGCGGTGTCGGCCGATTTACAAGCGCCGCGCGCCGGCATAGCGGAAGCGCCTAAGGATCTTATTAGTAGTGTCACATTTCGTAATAACCAACAATGAATTACTTCATTATTTAAATTTAATTTAAAAATTATAAAATTAGATTGACAATAAAAATTTAAATATATACGCCTCAAGTCCGCTTTGCATTATCACGATAGTACTAATTTAATACAAGTTCGTCCGAATGTCCTCTATCAATAATTCTGAGTGCCGGAAGATTAAAATATATATAGCAAATTCAATAAATCTTTGACAAATGATCTAGTTTTCCGTAATAACACTTAAAATCGGTTTCAATGATTAATCCCACTAGAGTTTTATTTTATAAGAATGTGTAATTTTATTACATTGAATTTAATTAAGCATTCGTAAGTTATTTTTACAATTTATTTTTAAGACAAAGTTATTTTTACAATTTATTTATATTTAACATTAAATATACTTTCTTATGACCAGATAACTTGAGAGATTTTTAAAACTTTTCTGTATCTACGTTATTTAGTCGCTTAAATTTATAATTCCATATCCTTTCATAGTAAATGGTCCCAAATAAGGCGTACCTCGCGAACAAAAATTTATAAATTGAATGATTTACTATTCAAAAATAATGACTCGACAGATATCTATGTACTAGTATCGTATATATTTTTATTCCACGCAATGCTTAATACAGTTAAGGTGAAAGTTATTCTCACAAGTTCACTATCCATAGGACTCCCATTGCTCTTTTCCTTTAACCTAGCTTAGTTCTAGCGAAACAAAAACCTCCACGAAATGTGTTCAAGCCAAGGCTTGTAAGTTCAACTGGAAGCACGTTTCCAACTTCCTTAAAGATCTTCTTTGATAGCATTAGAACTGTACAGTTCTATCTATCTCCACTATATAGGCCAACATCTTACAATTACTGAATTATTAGAGCTGGTCTATACATTCTTCACATATGTCCACTGTTTGCTCCAAAGATTACCATTTTTCTCAAAAGTTAGCAATAGGAGAAGGTTATGCGGCAGAAAGATATAGGAACCGAACGCCACGGCTTATCGTAAAAAATTTGAATCTCAAGTTTTCCTTACTCTCGAGCTCACAAGCGTCGCGCATATAGATACTTTTTGACTTAACCACAATGACGTGTACACTCATTAATACTATTATATCAAGAATTTATTCTTATCCTCTAAGCCCATAATCTATTATTTGTCAATTCAGTTTACACGTGGAACACATTTAAGCGACCTGCCCCCATATCGATGAATTTAAAATAGATTTTCTACGCAGAATACGACAAGACCTAATCTAATAACAACCTACTGCATGTTAACTATATTTCTAACGGACTGTATAATCTGAAATAGATCAGTCAACAATTATCTTACCTGTAGTTAAGGCGTATAAGCTATTTGGTGTAACAGTCAACAATAATACAGCGATTAATTACTGAACTATAAAATATTATAAAAATTAGTTTTTAATGATTCCACTTTTTAGTAGGTAACCGTAAAATTTATTGTAATAAAGTGTTTATTACTGCTATTTGTAAAGGAAATGTATTTTTTTAATTGTCTAATTTATTATTAAAATAGCAAGACATATATATGTATATTCAGATTTTATTTATAAGACTGATTCTATGACAGACATTAAAGATTAAAATTCAAATTTATTCCTTAATATCGATCAAAAAGTGATATATTTCGTCAGTTGGTTGACGTAATGTATTATCCTGACCTTGTGTTTTGAATAAGATCAAGAATTAAGTCACACCACTCGGTTGCCTGGAAAGGTTTCGTTCGACTAATATATAAGTAAATATACAGAGTCTAACGCTCTACTACAGTTAAAAATACATATGTATATATATTCTTTATTGCATATAAAAATGTGCATTTATATCTACTAATGTGCATTTATGTAGTAATCTATCTGTAATTTTGTATAATTAAACGGCAAAATCAACAACCAGGAGGATAGGTAGCTTTAAATAAGCGTCTGTCATAGTCGACGTAGTTAGACGTTTATATTTTGTAGTAATAATATATGGAAAATATAATTATTACTTGTTCTTGTTAAAATATCTACATTATTATCATATTTATTTATAATGTGCAACTTAAGAAATGAAACTAAAAAATATATTACTTTAGTCGCATAAAGAAGAGCCGTTGGAATCGTTGGGGACCCTATTAACTGTTGAAGGCTTGGCAGTTTAGCTTGCTCGCTGTGTGTTCTCTACCGCTCTTGTCATGTATTCTGGGGACCTGGTAACTGCCGCCGAATTTTCTAACTACACCTCATCATTTGGATGTCACTCAAGGTGCCACTCAAATACTGTGCGGTTTGTTAGAAACTTCCCTTCACGCGCCACGGAACTGTGAAATGCCTTTCCTGCGGCAGTGTTTTCAGGTTGATACGACTTGAGTAACATGAAAAACGGGTCTATCATGACCTTAAAGGACGGCGGGAAATATGAAGCTCCTCTGGTCTTACACAGGATCCTGGGCGGCGGATATCATTAACCATCAGGTGACCCGCACGTTCGTTGCCTGGCCTTACCATAAGATAGGAAAAAATGAATACTCATTGGTTTTGAAGGTATAGTGAGTGATCACTGCCGCCCATGACTCCGTAAGAGTATCTTGCCGGTTAAGTTTAAGTAGTAGAGAGACGTTCCCTTTTAAGAAACCCAATTTTTGTAGTGTAATCAGTTTTAATTCTCGTATATTTTTTTCTGTATTTTTTTTTGTTAATTTAATTGTATTACAAAATTATGCACATTATTCATTTATCATTGTTAAGATAACGTGTCTTATTTTAACATTTCAACCTATTTCAAAATTATCTACCAAAAGTATATACACATTTAACTGATATTAAACAAAATTACATAATTTAACAGCAAAATAGCGCTAGAAAATCATAGAGCAACTGCAATAAAATTCGTACAGAGTACATTAGATGTGAATGAAAACATAGTAAATTGCATCCAAAAGCGGGCTGTTTATCGGTTAAGTGTATCATTATGATTGTTATACGTCGTTATCTCCACGATACGTGAGGTGAGCCGTACCCGTACCTACTCCGCAACATTGACTCTCACCTAGGAGACGGAGCGCCAGATTAACGACACGAAATCGATGTTTGTACACGTCCGACCTCTTCCAATAATACTTGCTTGGCTTGATCGATCTCCGAAGCAGTAAATTGCCAAGATATACTTGGGAAATAACTACGCAGTTGTACATCATTCGAGCGTGTATTTGTTCAACGAACACTCTAATTGTCACTTTGAATGCACATGTAAACTGCAATAACATTTGTAGTTTTGCATCTGTGCTTCACCGACAGATTTATGGTCGTGTTGACTGTTCTAGCAGACTCGCGCATGGTATTTAGGAAATTAATTCAGGCAATATATTCTGAAGCAGATAGAGATCAACTTGTATAAATATTAAAGGATCAGCAATTCGTCTTTCGATTTGGATAGGTAATGAATCAATCTGGCCGACGTAGAGTTTCCACAAACATGTCCAAGCTCTCAATCCGCGCCCGGCGGCGGTGAGTGCCTTAATTGACATGTGTCAGAATATGTGCGGTTGACCCATGGGTCACGTGAGAACAGAGTTTCTTGCATTCTACCACTTTCGCCGGCACAGGTACTGGCCCGAGGCTATTGGGCTATTGTAAATTAGAAATTATAACCATCGATCAGTCGCTATCATCGTAACAATAGTCCGCAAGTGGGTCAAATCATGCTCTACCATAGTGGATGAATCAATAAAACGGTATTTGGAACTCACTTTCAATAGCTATATTTTCTCTTAAAATAATGTTTACTATCTTAATAATCACAACACATAAGTACAATAATATCGACAAGAATCAAAAACACGACTGCTTTATTTTATGACGCGGCTATGGGGGCCTCGGCGACGTCGACATAAAATAATAATCGTGATTTTAGTTGGATTTTGTATCAGCACCTAGCAAAATGTTTCCCCTACGGCTGCGCCCGACATTCTTAGCAAGTCCTGAATCGCGGTGAACTTTGATCTTATTGTCAATTCGTACCCACTTGTGCGACACTCTCTTAGCTATTTAAACTACAGGATTCCTTTATATATTTACTTTAGTTCGTATATATTTTACTAATATATATCACTTATCGTCATTTTTAAACATATTGTTATATTACATGTCACACTTTACATAGAAAAAGTAAATTGATAAAAGGTTTTCTTCTTTTCTTTTCATTAATACTTTAAAATTTCGGAATAGAACAACTTAGTAGATAATTTGGAATTATAATATATAAGTAAATAAATAATGCAATTATATAATATCAAACGAAAATGCAATAAAATGTAATGTAAATGTAATTTTATTGCATTACAAGTTAATTTTTAATAATGGCGTTGGTGGTGGGTCCGGTCATAACATATAACAGCGGAATGTCTTGACACTAAGTCTAGCGTTCTTTGTCTATGCGGGATTAAACGTAAACTATTTTTTTATAAATTAATAACGTTAAATTATGGTATGTTCAACACGCTATATATATACGCTTCACCTGTAAGTTAATATAAGTTCAGCAATATTAAAATAGTAATAAATAAAATAAATTAGTCACGCAATGACTGTAACAATAGTAAGATACAAATTCAATTGATTGTGGCTCGAGGCAGACGATACGTTGACGCAACGCGAACAATAGGGTTTCAGTTCACCGACCTTTCGGGATCTGTGACAACGCCGCGAAAATATGGGCACAGCATTCCTTAGAACTCTGTGTGCTTGAGATGGCTTTATCTCGACCCACTTACTAAATTTCTATGTTTCTGAGATTTTCTTTTTTTATATTGATTACTGAACAAGCTTATTTTATGTAATTAATCGATGTACTTAGGTCTCTAGCAGGGTAAGCAGAAGAAGAAGAAGAAGAAGAAGAAGAAGCCTTGTATTAAAACTTAAGATGATCCACTCCTCACTTTCCGCCGAAGACCAGCGTCTGACATCAGAGTGAAGAAATGAAAATATTAAATATTTCATATCCTCAAGTGGGTGTCGTGTTTACATTTACACGATTGTGCCCATGCGTCACAACTGACCTATATTTTACATTTTAAGGGACAAGCTAGTTATATATTCGCTTTATAATAAGATTCCATTTCTAAAATTCAACGATCACCGGTAAGAGTAATATAGCGTGAAGAAAAAACTTTTCAAAGTCAATTTTTTCTAGAACACGTGAGACGGATCCGGAGATCAATTACTTGCGTCGCAAATATTCCAAGGCTTCGTCATGAATATTTTTGTTTTGTTTTTTCCACATAACATGATTTGACAAATACGAGATAAAAAAATTAATTACTTAAAAAAGTACATTTAGCTATGTATATCAAAATCATTACAATCTATAATACATCTAAATATATTAAGACTGTTACAGATTAATAAGTAAAAAAATATATATATATGATTGTACGGTAACTAAGTACGGTATTTTTTATACTTTTGTGTAACGGATTCTAAGACTTTAAATGTTGTAACAATATACGATGACGCGACGAATGGCGCACAGCTCGTGCTGTGTAACGCCCTGTTCAATTACATATTGTTGTTGAATTCGAAATTAGATTCTAGCACAGGACAGTTATTTGTCGTTTGGTAATTGAAATGACGTTGTTTATGACTCACTGTCACCAATTACATTATAACCAAAAAATATTCAGTCAACTTAGATTTCAGCTTCACACTGTATCCCGCACACAGCAGGGTAGGCAGAGGGAACCTCGGTGTTAAGACACTACTCTGTTCCCCACTTTCTGCCGAATTCTGGAGCCACTGCGTGTTGAGATGCAAAACTCAACGCCGCGCTTTGCCTCGACACCAGAGCTAAAAAATGGAAATATAAACGTAAATAAATATTTCACTTCCTCGATAGGAGAAGGATATGATCTTAGTTATATATTATATAATCATTATAAAAGTGTAGTTGATTAGTGCTATGTCTGTCCCTGAAGCGAGATCCCCCGGACGCCTTAGGAAGCTTAGATTTAAGTATAATTATAAAGTAAATGCCCATTAAATAAAATATTTATTATCTCTTAATAACTATTTTATTAGCAAGTAAAATTTCAAGAAATATGTCTTATATTGATAAGTCAATACAATTGCTGATTAGTCTACTCTATGGTAGAAAAGACAAATTTTCACTCTGAATTTTATTATTAAGTTATATTTAACTGATTTCTTCTTTCAAAAAAGAGGAAGATAATAAGATCTTTGATTTTCGGGATTGTTACACTTTTTAGATGCAATTTTAGTTGGAAAATCACAAAAGCTAACGTTTTAGACACTTTGCATGAGTAAACTTAGGTTGCATCCGTTAAACTACTGTAGGCTTTTGCAGAATGAGCTTACTTTATCATGCCCTATGGTGTGGTGGGTTGAGACTTTATTGTGAGTGGCTGCCAGGTGATAGTTCCCAATGTACTTTTCTACTACAACAAGCTTTTTTTTTCTATATATAATTTGAGTGAAAAATTAGTTATGTATTTTGAAAAGTAATAAATGGGCCGTTCATGATACTTGTGTATAGTAGTCTCAAATAGTAATAAATAACTTACAATAACTAACTAGTTCCATTACAGTTTGAAGTGTATATCACGGACCGATTTAGTATAAAGCTTTTGTACGAAAATTCATGTGCTTTTGGCCGGGTGCAGCGGACGGCACATGCCGCCCCAGGGGAAACTGTAATGTTGGCCCTCGGCTTCAACAAGAGTAATGCGGTCTTTACGACGCCATGAAGGGACGTCTTATTTAGACGCAAACTCCGCTCAAATAACTACCTTTCAGCATAATTTTGAACGTTTGATATATAAGCTCTTTAATAGATAATAATACGGTTTAAAATATTTTATGCGACAATTGTGTTAATTATATTATTATATTTGTTAATGAACGTTGTACATTCAAAACGTTATATAAAACAGTTCCAATAGTTCTATTCCAAAGATATGATTGTTATTGTAAACGGTAAAGGTAAATCTTGTCTATTAATTTCACAAGACTATTGTTCGAGTGGTTGGCACACAATGAGGAGCCAAAGCGCCTAAAGTGGAAGTAGGGCGCACGAGGAGCGTCGCAGTGGTGGTGAAATGTGGTGGGCGGTGCCGGGCACGCCGTTCCGCCCAGCACTTTCACCGCCCCGCCTTCTCCCACCCTTAACCACCTTCAGTTCTAACTTACGTAACCCCCGTCGTTCCCCAGAATAGGATCACGCCTGAGGCTCCGAGGCCTCATTCGAGCAAGTCTTACAAAATAACGGTGTAAGTACTGTACTACCCTCGATATGCACAATCGTGTGCTAAAGGAATACAATAAATTATAATTTCCATACTGAGTTTGTCATAAAAAAATTTTTACCAATTAAAAGATCTTTTACAAATTTGTAGTGCAATAACCGTTATTTGTTAAAGTTGAATTTGATTCCAACTGTTTGTAGATCAAGTCGTACATGTGCGGCATTCCTTTGAAGCTCAATACAATTTAAATAGGCATAAATTAACTTTAGAATTCAATGTCATATGTTTTAGAGTTAGTATAAGAAACTATATATTCACACGTTAACGAGATTACAAAAACATATAGATAGGCTCAAGCGTGTGACTGTATCGCGACGGCTGTGACTTCGATTCCTACTCTGGGACTGAATTACTATTTATTAATATTTTCTTACCCACCCCTATGCCTCGTGAGAAGCCGCGGCGGATAGCTAGTATGAACATAATTTCATCATAATTATTTAAGAATTACTATTATTATATGTTCCATGTATCATCATTGCGGAGCGTAAACTCCTACCAACATTAACAGTAATTGCAATGACAGGCAAACACTTATAATTAGACGCGATCAAGACGATAACTTTATTATTATCGATTTTGTGTTTATTGTTGAATGCTCCAAACTAAGCAACAGATGAAAGGTTAAAAAGCTCAAATAAGCGTGCATTAGGAAAGAGGTGGCCCGGGTCGCGGTTAGAATGCAAACTGCCGCCCATACATTAAATCTGCTGCATTGGAATTGCAAAGTCGTGATTTGTCAAAGCATAATCTAAAGAACCGCAATATTCGCACATCGTAATTATTATCAAGTAAAATGGCACCCAAATCTCGAACGGAATCTCACGGTTTAGGTACTCGTATATGCTAATAGTGTCCCAGTGTAGGAGGAGCATATGTAAAAGCTACTAAAGCTCTTAGAAGCATTTTTTTTTCTTTTTTTTATTTTCAACATTGTTACACAATCACAAACGGTCTCATTAGTTAATTATTTAATTTTATTATATCTACTTAAATAAATATTAATGATTTCCTAATTTTTATTTAAATATCTAGAGATTATTTATTTAAAATTAATTAATTTGATATAATATGAGGTAAACTACTTAATTCTAGATCTTGGCCGAAGGTCACTGCTTCTATAATGCTCCACTATCATATTTCATAAAATTATAAATGGTCTTGTATAGGCAATCAAATTTAAATTACATAAATACTTAATGAAAAAAAAAACGTATAAAAAATTAAATGTAGCGAGATATGAACTCGCGCGAATTTGAAATTTTTATTTTTAAATTATATTTATGGTAAATTTGTTTTTCCTCTAAGATACATATACTACTATAAATAGAGAGATTTTATTCTTGAAATAGAGTTGTTTCGCCTAATTGAATTATTACTTACAACCCTATATTTTTGGCCTCACTTAATAACTATACGCTTTATAACTATCCTACATTAGATAGAGGTATCTGAGTTAATCAATCTCTTAATTACATTCATAATTTATGCGTTGAGCTTAAAATTATAAACGGGACTACGTATTGCATACTATATAAATTTATTTAATGAATAGTTCCATATAATCTTGATACTTCATTAAGATTCATCATCGAGTTGCGAGCAGTTCTTGCGGCAAATCATTTTATCACAAAGGCCTAGATAATATGTTATTGACGACAGCTTATAGACTACTTAATTTATCTTTATTATGACTTAAGTCACATAATTTTTTTACATTCTACATTTATTCATTGATATATAAATTTTCATGTAATATTTCGGGTCATTAATATTATTATAACTGATAATTACATTTAATAAGACACGTACTCATATCACACTTACACATGTACTGACATGTTTTAATTTACTCTTAATTTATTTCTCATATTTTCATATAAATACTACACGTAAGTAGAAATAAAATATGATACGAATAGTATGCGATATATTTCACCTATGTTCTACGTTTGTAATGCAAATCTACCTTGTTAACATCGTCCAACGATAGCTGGTCTTCTTTAGATAAAGATTTAAACCTCTTTATACTATTCCACGGGAAGATAAATATTTCCAAAGCGAAGACACCGTTTGTGTTTTGTCGTTGGTAATCCGGAATATCGATATCTCTAAATTATTTCACTAAGCCTCCGCTATGTAACATCGCAGCAAGTCCTGATAACGCTTTGATTTATTTCATGGAATATTTAATGACAACAGACAATTGCAAAATTTACAACCCACACCATTTAGCTCAATACGTTACAAATAAATTTACAGTTAGGATCATGTTTTCCATATTCCCAAAGGCTTGCAATGTGCCTGGGTCTGGTCGGGCACTTACATATTCCACGTGAGGAATTTTATTGAAGAGTTTAGAGGTTGGTCGGAATAGCATAATTGTAAGCTATTATGGGCCCTTAAGAGGCTGCTCTCGAATAATTCAATCTAATGCTATTGTATACATTTTCTCCGCTTTGCTATCGCCAATCGTTTGACTTACGAACAATGAGATTTAATAGCTACTCTCAGACTTTTACTATTTTGTATTATTTCAATATTAGATAATACATTGGAAGCTTATAAGAAGCTTAGTTAAGCTTTATTTTATATCGAAAACCACAAGTACGATGCACGACTGGTGTGTCGTACCTCCGTCAGTATGAAGGACGATGTCAACAATTTATCGTTCAAACAATGTAGGTTCCACCAATTACCAAGCATTTAATTATAGTTTATTGTATACAGATAAATAATGAACAATTATTTTAAGTTATATACAAGTTTTGTTTCATCATCTACGTATAAGCTGTTTCTCGGGACTAATAATTGAATTTCCTTCGAGAACAATTGCTTCGATTACAGTGCGGCTCGACACGGATCGACGCCTAATGAATCTTCCCCTGTCTAGTTATTTACTGAGATAAACTCTGTGTTTACTGGGTACACGCGCATGATTGCACGAGCTCCCAATAAATTAGATTTATCAGGAATAAAGGTGTACATATACTTTTGTAAAAGAAAAACACATGAAGCAATGTTATGTCTTACTTTAAATAGAGTAAAATCATAAAGGTTTTCTTTTTATTTAATAGGGACCAGTTTATATATGTAGATATTTAAAATACTTTTGATAGACTTAATAGTATCCCAACTGTAATATAGTTAAGCTTCAATAACAAAGACTAATAACTTTCGCAATTCGATATAAATCAATAACGCCTGTGTCGGCACCAGGCATTAACCGGCGCACGCGCAGTCGATCACCGACGGCTTCAATCAATCGGATGCAAGCTCCATTTCACGATTTCAATATAATTTTAATGAAATGTCAGCACTTACTGAAATTTCATTGTACTATGTAAATTATATATTATTTCGTAGCGCTTAAAGTTTAGACGTCTGCACATTTTTTTTATTTAACATATTTACGTTACATAAAATATTAACTTATATTTTTTATAATTAATATATATTTTTTTTATATTATGCTTTTATAAGCATTTAAATAACTTATTGTCTTTTACAATCACTTAATTATGAAGTGAAGGTTAAATTCTAAATTATGCGTAATTTCCGTATATTAAAATGTATATAAATCACTGTCTTGGCCGACCATATCTAAAACAAACTACACAGACTAGTTTTTAAATATTATATTAAATAGTTTGTGATATATACTTAATTCAAAATGAATATACTACGTAATGTGGTACTAGGCATATCTTATAAATGTTATTATAACAGCAGACATATTTATATTATTAAATTAAACAGTGAGGTCAAGTGAGAGCGCAGGAGCAATACGAACAGCGGCTGGATGTTCAATATCTATTAGCGGTAATATCTCAGTGGAGAGATGGCTCTGGCCCAGATCTGAAGCCGGTTAGACCAGTTCTCCGGGCATCCTTGCGTAACGCCTGCGCGCCACATCGCTTGCAAAAATGCATTAGCTAGCACCCAAAAGACACGCACGCCCCTTGAAATAATTTGAAGAGATTCGACTGCCGTATCACTCACCGTGCCCACCAACCGCACGATTCTGATTAAATTCGTGGCCGTTGGTTGCTCAATGTACACCGATTTTCGTCGCGGAAAAAGCAAAAACTGCATTTTATTATGCCGTAACATAAATCATGAAATTATTACAGCTCTGCCACGCCCTGAAATGACATGCAATTTTATTTTGGAAATTATACGGCGATGTCTTATTTATTGGGCTTTTTTTTTAGTCTTTAATATACGTACGGCTAACAACGGCTGGAGTTTATATCATCTAAAAACATGGAAAAGTTTGGGCTATTATTGTTTTATCTAAACATGTTGTTATTTTTTATATAATTATAACATATATAATTTTGTTTATTAATAACATTTGAATGACGTTTTGTGTTATCATAAAGGATTAATTATTACATGTTATATTGTAATTAACACAGATTCGTGTCTTAAATAAGTAAATATTATTTAGTTCCCATGGCACTAAGGGCAAATTGAAAACTACAAGGCTAAAATAGGATCTTAGTTGATAATTTATTGATAAAATCATAGTATATACCGTAGGCGAGCGCACAACCGGTCCGCGTAAAATATTGCTCTGTTTAAACCACTACAATATCGTGTTCATCTGCCTTCCTTAACGGTAATGTACATGAACTTGCAAATAATAATAAAAACACTGAAAAGTCTCTATTATATTTTAAATAATAAAAATTTGATATTAGGCAAGGCTACTAATTATATAATATGCACATAAAGTCATTTAATATGATCATATAAAATCAACATTCATAGCTTAAATTCTAATATTAAGGCATATTAAGTCGTCAAACCAGTTTTTAAGTATTCTATTTCTTTATATAAAACTAATAATGTGTTCAACATAATTTCACGTGTCGTTACTAGGTCTTTGATAATATAGCTAAATGTATGCAAAACATGGCGGCCAGGGCGCAGCGCCGTCGCCTCTCACGGTTATTTTATTAATGTAGAATATATGTTTAATTTGCAGAATATGCGCCGATGTAATAACTTGTTTTGTCAGGCCTCATTAAGCTTACATTCAAGTATTTTGGGAGAAATATATACATTTAATAGTAAAGTTTACAAGGTGTCCTGTAACTAAATTTATGGATATCACGAACTGTTCTGAATCATATAGTAAATTGTTAATTATTAATTATTATTTCATATTAACTTACAACGGGGGAAGAATTAACAAAATGTGGGAATTTAAGAGATGTTAAAGACACTTCGTTTTACGTATAAAAATAGAGATACAAGAATAAAGATCAGAATAATGATCACCTCAATTGTACGAAAAAAAACTAAAATCACCACTAACACAGATAGTTTTTTTTCATAGTGCGGCTCCTATACGAACGAGTAAGAACTCCAAGCAAATATGTTTTTTCTTTAGTTTCACATCGTATCCCACAGACAGCAGGGCAGATGGAACAGAGGGAACTCTAGACGCATTGCGTGTTGAGTGGTTAAACTTAACGCCGCCTTTCGCCTCGACACTGAAGTGCAAATGTCTCTCTACATTAACTTAACTTTAATACACAATATTCATATAGATACTAATAAAAAGAACTAAAAATAATATAAATTTTGATTATAATAAACGTACATTTACTAATAAATTATACAACGTGTTTCGTCAAGATTTCACATACATTTAACGCCGATGATAAGATTTAATTATTTAATCTTACAAAATGCTAAGTATCACCACAAGTATTTAGTTAGTCAGTGCCTCAACAGGTACGGGTATGTAACGATTCAAATGGAAATTTCTCTCTAGCTTTGTAGTTAATTAGCACTGCATTCTTAGAGTATGTCTAAATTACCCGCCCAAGCATTTATTACCAACAACTACCATTCGTCCACGATTCACTTATTATTTGTATTTACATTTCAAAGATAATCAATTATATATTTTAAATTAATTAAGTTTATACAAATATTATAAGAAATATCAGTATTTTCTTATAATATTTCAAATAAATAAAGGGAGCGAATTCTCAGGATTAATTCACTAAGTGACTTCTAATATTTTAATTTATTTCTTAACACAGCGAAGTGTCTGCGACGTATGTAATTTAATGCATTAGCAGGAACATAATTTACGTGTTTCTTGATTGCCGATTGTGTAGTTTCCCAGCGGCGTGGCTGCCTTCACTAAAATGTTAATAAAATTGCAG